>OX439050.1:5763470-6230970 GCA_949317995.1 Acholoe squamosa | reverse complement strand
AATACTGGTATATATAGGGTTATCTTACTTACTGGTAGAAGCGCTCCTGAGTGGTACCCTCACTCATATCACCAATACTGGTATATATAGGGTTATCTTACTTACTGGTAGAAGCGCTCCTGAGTGGTACCCTCACTCATATCACCAATACTGGTATATATAGGGTTATCTTACTTACTGGTAGAAGCGCTCCTCTGCAGCACCCTCACTCATATCACCAATACTGGTATATATAGGGTTATCTTACTTACTGGTAGAAGCGCTCCTCTGCGCCACCCTCACTCATATCATCAATACTGGTATATATAGGGTTATCTTACTTACTGGTAGAAGCGCTCCTCTGCAGCACCCTCACTCATATCACCAATACTGGTATATATAGTGTTATTTTAATTACTGGTAGAAGCCCTCCTCTGCGGTACCCTCACTCATATGAACAATACTGGTATATATAGGGTTATCTTACTTACTGGTAGAAGCGCTCCTCTGCGGCACCCTCACTCATATCACCAATACTGGTGGGCTTGCCTTCCATACCACTAGCCCGCTTGTCTGTAGGGTCGATAAAAAGTCGCAGCATGTAGTTGCCATCCAACATGACGCCTTGGTAACGCCGAACTGTTTCTGCTGGGTCCAGTCCCTCCCAAATGTCATTCTCATCAAATGTCTTTGATGGTAGTGGAGTGGCCCCTTTTCCTCTTGATTCATTGCTGGAAGAAAATTTCCTGATTTTAATCATTTTTCTCAGTAATTTTGATATATTCAAAAGTGTAACACAATTATCAGTTACAATGCAGTATGATTGTGTAGTGTGTATGATTAAACAACACATCTTGATTTAATTATCAGTGGAGGGTGATGGACATGTTCATAATGTAACTTCTTTCATTTAACTGCATGAGTGGCTTGCGGCATCTTATTTACAAAACCTACCAAAAATTGGAAAGGTGCTCGAACAATAAATATTAAACAATTAAGATCACTACTAGAACTGCAAACACTAAAACGAAAGGTGTCGTTGAAAAAGGAGTTTTCTTATAATTAGGGCGTCTTATATACTAGAATTCATAATTAGCTGTCGGGCTGCATGGCAAGATTAAAACACATAAATCTAAAACTCTGTAGAAGTACAGCACTGAAACACACAATGATGCTTAATGGTTTAAAAGATAAAAACACACAGATGGATACAGTATATCCCAAGAAAGTCCATGTAAGGACAGGTTCACATCAGTGCACCATTCTAGGGGCCATCCACAAATGATGTCATGCTGGAGGGTCAAGAATTTTGCATGACACCATTTATGGATGGCCCCCTAGGACCAATGCTATCCCTGTCAGGGCTGCAAATTAACCCTTGAAAGGCAGCTGATGCAGCAGTGCATCATGCCCATTTGTAGTCATGATGCACCAATGAAGTGCTGGCGAGCAGTCTTGCCAGCACTTCATTGGTGCATCATGGCGACCAATGGGCATGATGCATTCATGCCTCATGCCAACCAAGATTCCACCACGATACCCATGGATTAGGTGTCCTTTGAAAGTTCAATGTAGGTTGAGGAGAGGAAGCATTGACAAATACAAGCCTGGGAAGAACTGCTAATAACATGCTGCAAATGGGAAATGAACCTTAAAATATGTACGGTAGGATCCAGGATTTTGAAAAGGCACACCCTTATTTAGCCCCTAATTCTGGCTAAATTCTAGGCTAAAGAGAAATAAATATACTACAGGGGAAAAAGGAGGGGGTGCTTCTGTCTTAATCCACCACTGGATTGTGATTGTATTTTCAATGTACACAGGAAAATGCTGCACATTGCCAAAGCGTGTTGTAATTTTGTAGTGATAGATGTGCAGAACCAAACTGGCGCTTTCAAAATTCGGAAGTTCTGACATTTGCCACTGCCCTATCCATTACAATTAGCAATTAGACAGCAGTGGGTCCCTGGCTTTATATATACTTAGACAATACTAGGAAAGCAAGAATTAAATTGGATTCCACAACCATCTGCAATGTTTCAATGAAGAAAGTGGTAAATGGTGAGGGTTGGGAAAAGAGTGGCTCGATTTATCAAACATCATATATATATCATGAGAGCAGACTAACCAGGCAGAATGTGCACTGTGAAAGTCTTCAGCTAACATGTTGAAAGGAAATAAAAAGAAAGAAAAACTCTTTGGGACCATGCATCACTGGTATCCTATAGTTTGAATTCTAACATCATGGTTGCACTCATACTACAAGAAGAGGTCTAGTGGGCACTCACAACACTACAGACTCAGCATGCCTGTTAATCATGACATGCAAGATTTTATGGTACTCTGACAAATTGGGTTTGCAAAGTTTTCCTTTGTGGATATTATCAAGATGTGACATAGGCATGTGATAAACAGAACTGTGTGTTACAATACCCTAGAGTGAAGTGCTGGAGAAACTTAGTTGATTTGCAGTGGTGCGCACACCCTTCTTTTTGCCAGTACTTAACTGTTTATTTGCATATTTTTTACCCCAAAATTTGCTCAAAAACCGGGGGAATGCCCCCTCCTTTTGAGCTGCATCCCCTCATTTGCCACATCATGGATCCGCCACTGATTTTTGTACATGGCTAACTATCAATTTAGCCATAATTGCACCAATTTCAACACACACATATTTTTGTACAATTCTGAGTCTGAATAAGTCAATCAGTAGTATGTATTCTACCTTCCTGAATTTTATAGTGCTTTTCCATCTAAGAATCTGGATGGATTAGCAAAATTCAAGCAACCAGCTCTCTAGCCTATCAGAGAAATCATCACAAACAGGCCTATGCAGATTTCTAAGTATTAAAAAGGCAGCAAAATTTTTTATAGATTTCTGAAAAAGCATTATGGTTTAAGAAGATTTTCAAAAGTGAAAAGCATTCAAGCTCTTCCTAGTTTTGAACCACAGCCACAGGCCGGCTGGCGAACAACATTCCCATGCCGATTGGCAGTTTCTAAGGCGATTCACAGCATTAAACCAGAGTGCAGTGTCTGCAGCCCACCCTCTAGAGGGCCGAATTTACCAGATAACTGTGCTTCTACACTAGTGATATGAGAAGATAGATGCCCACCTGCGACTAACACCTTCGTCTTTCTCCTGCCTCGAAGACACCTTCCCATTTTGTCCATGCTCATACCCAAAGTGCCCTTGCTGGACAAAATCATCAATCTTTGGCAGCTTGTTCAAAATGGATCCATCGAGTTTCAGCGAGAGCTTACTATTAAGTGCCTGACCATTTTTGTCAGTATTGCCTTCGACTAGTTGTGGAAACTGTCCTGGTGTTTCGGTTCTTTGCTGCTCATGACTAGAGTTTGATTTTTCAATAAATTGAGCCTGGGGAGGATCGCCTTTGCTCCGAGCAGCTAAATTCTTGTTCATTTTTTTCAAGTAAGCTTTGAGATGGGCCCCTTGGACTGAGAGGGGGTTACGATGAACCTTAATATGGTTAGTAATGTCTGTGTTTGCAGCGGCATCTGGGGAGGGATGGGACGCGACCGATTTAGGGGTCGGTGTTTGTGGACTGAGCCTGAAAGAAAAACAAACAGGATCAGTTTTACGATAATCAGATAGCAGCTATTGCACTGAATGGGTGATGATGTACCATCAGACCTGAAAGTTTGAACTCTTTAATTACTTCATATCAAAAATTTATGAATGAAATCAAAGGAAGCAAAGAGCTATTAATTAGGAAATTACAGATATATGAGGAGATGAGAAATTCTTATACCTACTTATGAGACAAACCTTAATTCTAGGGGTATACAAGACATAAATACCATTCAATAGTCATTTCATTAGGGATACCTTTCCTTGAACTTTTTAATAGTCCTCAATAGGCCAAATGACCAGTATTTGTCTCTATAAACTATCAATTATGACTGCATATTATGATATAGTTTTTACAATAACCAAAAAATTGGGGACCAACCAAAACAATATGGTGGCCTCCTTGTGTGTGTGGTGGCTACCTGGGAGGGGGTCAGGTGACCTAGATGAGACTATGCAGGCCTGCCCCCTATGTGAGTCCCAGTGTAGCAGACACCTGAGTAGCAGAACCGCTACAATATACCATTATAATAACTAGTAGCTAGATAATTATAACACCTAAAAGGTTATGGGATAAAATCATATAGGTTGGTAAATCTTCATTCTAGATAAATGTATTAAGCTCACACAACGCAGGTTCTCAAATAATCAAAAATATATTTGCAATTCTTAGGGCATTCACTGGGGTCATTAAGTTTTTTAATATTGATTATTGTGACATTGAATAGCACTGGACCTAGAAAATCAAGAACTAAATAATTCCATAACCATCAGCATGAAAAGGAATACAGCTATCACTTTTGTCTAAGGCATAGACAATTAAAAAGGAACTAAACTGAAAGAAAAGAAAATTAACTTCATGATATGTGGCACAAAAAGTTGTTTGTACATATTGTATATAAATCCATCACCTTATTTATGTATTGAGTAAGCATTATATTGAGCTAACCATGAAACCCGCTAATCAGCTATGCCACATGCTACCAATACTGAGTGGTCGTTACCTGACAAAATGAAATGGGCAGGGGAGGCAAGAATGACCGTATTCTCCTGCATATATATATGGTTTTCCCTGCATTTGCAAGGGGGATCAAGACCTTTCTTTTGATATGTTACACTCCCCCTCAGTCATACTAGGGCATAGAGGGGTCGAGGGTCCGAGCTCTAGCTACACATAGCTTTTAAAATTTTGAAAATGCATTCAGTTGAACAGTTATGAACTTTTCCTTTTATTTTAAATATATTCTAAAACTCTAGGTGCATCTATCCACAGGATGCACCTTACATGTGGGAGATTACGGTTATATAAAACCTCCCTTAGAAGCCGACCAAAATTTCAGGCCAAATCCGGCTTATAGAATATTTGAAATCTGGGAGGACAGCTTCTGGCAGAGGTTTTTGATCAAGTATATATTCCAGTTTAAGTAAAGTTAAATATAGGCAGAAGCTTCATTTTCAGGCATGATACAGCAGTGATGATTTTGTGATTCACAGGCACTGCATTGGTGCATCCAGCTTATACAGTGTGCATGATGCAGAAATGAATGCAGTATGTAAATCTACTTACCAGGGCTGCATTCATGTTTGATAATATCTAAATCGCACAGTGCTTAGAAACTCCAAACCTCCATGACAGTTTAGAAAATCTCATGTCTGTTGGTGGCGGGGTTGGTGGGTGAGGAGCTCTCCAGTGTAGAGGGGAGGAAGCACAGATTTCTGACCTACTTTGGCACCTCTACTTAGGCATGTCTTCCCGCTCAGCTGGGGAGGTGGCAGAATGAGAACGGAATGAGAATGCAGGAGATCCGCTCTAAAATATCTAATATCAGTCATATGATTTTCAAAATCCGTGAATGTGTAGCTAACATGTTAGACTATTCAAGGAACTTAGAAATTCTGACATATTTTGAATATCAATGACTGAAAATGTGTGGTCTTGGTTGGGAACGCCAACTCCACCCATTATTGTGCTACAGAAACTCTCATGGAGGTACAGAGGAAAGAGTTTAGGTTTCTAAGTTCTTGGAGGTATGGAGAAGAGAGTTTAGCCTTTTAAGCTAAATGGCACACTGATCTAAGGCTCTAAGTGGCCCCTCATCTTCCAAGGCCTGATGTCCCATTAATACTTCATGACCATGGCTCCATGCCCATTGGTTGTCATGATACATGAATGCTACCATAATGAGTAACTCGCCCGGACTGCATTCACACAATATGACAACCCTGTCTGGCCAGTATGATGCATGAATGCAGTCCTGGCATTTTTAATTTACCAGGGCTGCATTCATACACCATTCCAACCAACGGATACGATGCATTAAGATTTTGAATAATTAAGCTGTGGAGACTATGTAGCATGCACGATATACCTCAGTGTCTATAAACTGATGAAAACAAAGCCCGGACAAAGTGTGTGCTTGTCCTAATATGGTGGCAGTACTAGAAATGTGTGTGAGGAATAATCAACATTTAACGCACCCTTGGAGGAAATCCCTAGCTGATATTGGGTCTATGTGCAACTTTTTTAACAATCTGAAAAGAATCAACTTATTATTCAACAACAGATCCTTTTAACCCCTCATGGGCAAAATAAAAATCCAAGATTTCATGTTAACCCTTTACGGACAGTATGATGCCTCAAGGATTCATGTTAATCCTTCAAGATCAAGATGATGCCTCAAGGCTTCATGTTAACCCTGTAAGGACAGCATGATGCCACAAGACTTCAGGTTAACCCTGTAAGGACAGCTTGATGGCTCAAGGCTTCATGTTATCCCTGTAAGGACAGCATGGTGCCTCAAGGCTTTATGTTAACCCTGTAAGAACAGCATGATGCCTCAGGGCTTCATGTTAACCCTGTTAGTAACCTGTTTGTCAATAAAGCAATTACAATATACAGAGACACCGAGGGGGCATATCAAGGGGACATAAGTAACATTGAGGGCTTAGTCAATCGGCGCTTGTCAGTTGCCAATCTATGAAGTTTTCATGGCATATTCCGTTGCAGAATCTTTAGGCGATGGACAGTGATCTGACAAATGTTGATCTAGCCTGTATAGCCTTGTGCATAAGACACATCTCATAAGTTGAACAAAGACAGAGGTAATTTTGGAGGAGGAATGGCTAACTCTTCTAAAGAGAAGGCATAAAAAGTCAGACATGGTTTATCCATAAAGTAAGGGTACAGCCTATACATGCAGTGTGGCTAACACACAAGGCTTTATAGGAGGAGAGTCGAATAAGTGTCCATAAGCCAAAAGTCATTGAAGGAATGGCCTCTTTATTGGACATATTGGCACCTGATCAGGATCTTTATAACCAGAATCCCCCTTATTGGACTTGAGGATGAAACTACTACTTAAACATATATACACACCATGCAGAAAACCATAAAGCATTAACCTTTAAAGGCTGATGCCCATTGTTTGTCATCATGCATGAATACAGCCCTGGCGAATAACTTTCCAGGACTACATTTATGCATCATGCTAACCCTACAGGGTTGATACACTGCTGAAGGGTCGGCATGATGCTCCAATGAAGTGCTGACAAGCAGACTCACCAGCACTTCATATTTGTACCATGATGACCAATGGGCATGATGGATGCACTCCTGCACTAGCAGCCCTTAAAGGGGCATGCAGAAAGCTTACATACAGCACCACACTACTACAACTACAGCCAGGTTACAGCGCTTCCTTTAGTCTTACCGTTTAACACGAGATGTGTTTTGACATTGATTGAATATTCTTTCTAAGGCAAACCTAAAACACATGCAAGGTCATTGGTAATAGTAGTAAACCAATTTTAGCAAACAACGAACAAAGCTGTTCAACAACTAACAAGGTCTAGGAAGTGAAAAAGCTGACATGCTACAAACTTTAAAAGAGGACACAAGTGTGGAGAATAAAATATTTTTAGCCATATCCTAAAACTTTAATCAATTTTTTAAAAGGGCACACCCTCAACCTAGAAATCTTTGCTTCGTTGTCCACTCAGGCTGCAAAAATGGGTGCGTGCGCTTTTCAAAGTATGTATGCTTTTTAGAATGAATACCATATAATGCTTTCTTCAAGTCTTGAAAACTGATGTTATCCTCCTTTTTTCGGAAAAACGTCTAAATCTTTTATAAACTTGAACTCAAAACAAGCCTATCATCATAGATTTTAGTTATAAACATGGAATTGTTCAAACCTATATGGAATGGTAATTGTTAACAATAAAAATCACCCTCTCACCAGAAGCAAACAAATAGGCATCAATGAAGTGAAGTAGAAAATCTGAAGTCAATTCAACACAATGCAAGAATATTTCTTTAACAATTCAAGAACATTACTTTAATAATTAAAGAATATTTCGTAAGTTCTAAAGCAAAATCAAAATATAGAAATCTGAGGTACTGTAATACCTCACTTATACACTAGGATAGACCTTTGGTGCGCCTTATAGAAGCGGAATGAATATGGGGAGGTATTTGTCTAAAATCTCCCTCATATTCCACCACCCCCATAAAGTGGAAAAGGTGGTGGGGGATGCCCCAAGAAGGCCATCACTCTTTGAATTTTGAAAATCTGTTGATTAGGCTATCATTATCATTATATCATTTCAATTTTTCCCTCTTATATCTGCAACGTCTGAGTGTGTCTCATATGTAAGGTGTGCTTTATATGCAGGATATTATGGTACATAAAGCCAGCAATATACACAGATATTGTATTGTCATCCTTATCTGTAATGCATGACTAATAGGATCATGCCAGGCTTAATAACTAATGCCAAGACAACTGAAAATGTCTACTTACTGTTTTTTCTCTTCTTCAAATAATCGCTGTTTGAGTTTCAAGTTTTCTAAGTCATCCTCTATCTTTTTACGCAAGCCGGCCTGCCGGCTTTTTTCAACTTTAAACTGCAAGAACACAGCAGGTTTTGAATAATTGTTACACATATCAAATCTGCAAAAACAATTTTTGAAATTATATCATCTGTTCTCGACATTTTAGGATTCACTTGGATTATCTACATATCTAAAAGAAAGACTTAAACTTACTCAGATGTAGAACTTGCAGGGTTATAAAAATGTTATAGGAGCCTAAGCATGGCCCTGTTTGTCATCAGGAATTCTGCACTGCCCTCCATTTCCCTTACTTCAAATTTCAACTCTTTATTTAAAGATTTTTTTTTTTTCAAAAATTCTTTCAGAAAACGTTCAGTATACATTTGTTGCCAGATGATAAAATTGGACAACACATCTCCAAGGTGCCCAGCACCATGGATACTGGTTGTCGCTGTGAGGTCATGGTGAGGCTTTGTCAAAAGCAAAGGACTATTGATCATATAAAAAAAAACCTGCTGTAATTCGTTATAAAGAGATTTCACTGTACCTGGAACATTTCACTGTCGAGACGTTTGCGTGCAGCAGCTATGTATGCGGCCTCTTTACGATTCTGTATGGCCTGTAGGCGTAGGACCTGAGCTGTCCTACTACTGCCCAGGTTCTCAAGGTTTGTGTCAAGTGGAGGGTCCACTGTCGTGTCACCATCTTCTGATGGACCATTCTCATCATTTGACAGCACATCACTCTGCAAGGAAACCAAAGCCATTGTATTGTAATTCAATGTGTCTATCCTTTTTGCTATTGTATTTTAATTGCATGTGTTTTTTGTTGTTGTCTTTTTTGCCATTTGGATATGTTTTTGGCAAATACTTTTTTAGTTAACAGTGCAATGTTATCATTCAAACAAAATAAATTACATGACCAGGTGTGTATGAAGTATTTAAAGGCTGATTAGTAGCATCAATGTAGAGAAAGCAAGTCTAGTCATTTCTAAAAGTGTGACAAAATGTTATGATAAATTTCTATCATCTGAAATTTTCTCTGTTGAATCATAAGCCATCAAGGAAACCTAGACTGAGAAGAGTAAATTTAGGTTCAAACAACCAAGAATAATTTTGTTTTAAAACAATAAAAATGTCACAATCGTAGCACAAGTGCTAAGTACCTGTCCTCGATGACAATTTGCTAATCTTCGTAGGACATAATGTGAAATATATTACAAAGTGAAATAAAATGTAATGCTATGCAGCCATATATCAGCGTGGTGCAATAGTGCAGTCCTGGTGAGTAGACTACAGCACTGCACTGGTCCATCATGAACCTGGGGGCATTACACAGCCCAGAAGGTTGGCATGATCACATGGGGGAACTCCCAAGCTAGCAGTATACCACTTGTAGCCTATAGTGTGTTCTATATGTACATGTAGGGAGCATACATATATAAAGAAAATGCCCATATATAGGTGCACACTGGTGTTAGTTCAGCAGGGTGTAGATTAAAATAGACAGGTATATGCAGAGATATAATTAACACAAGTGCAATCCATGCCTGCCATAGCTCTTCACATACCTAATTAACAATTGGCTAATTTATGTTGTAGTTTTATATAGGCTGTAATAATTTATGTGTGAGGGCTTGGGAGTGGGAGGGGGTAGTCAGTCAGCAGATTATAGTGTACCCAGTACAAAACACTCAAGGCATGATTGCCTGCACACAATGCTGCTACAATAAGCTGTACGTCTGGCAAGAGGTGTGAAAGTGTCCTGCCTCTGCCTCGGGGCTCTGCCCAACCCAGCATTGTTAGAGGCGCACTGTGGCAGACCAGGGCGCAGTGAGAGGTGCCTGACCATTACTCTGCAAATTCCGTGTCCTTCTAAAAGTACCTGACCACTCAAGTGGACAGGTACAATAATGTCAATAAAGTCAGAGTGTATGAAAATCCTGAAGATGCACATAGAAACTCTGAATTCTTTGTAAATTACTACAAATCTTTGACCTGAGAAAGGAAAGTTGTGTAAGCCTAGGCATTTCTAATTCAGAAATTCCTGAAATCAAACAAAATTCTGAAAACTTACATCTTTTGATCTTATATTGACAAACAGTGGTGCTTAAGGCCATGTGGCCATTTTATGAACAACAGCTAAAATCTTGTTAAGCGGAATCTGCCAGTTTTTCAGCTCATTCCAATCATTATTTATTCAATAAGTAGCCCTAAATAGACATTTTTTTTCTTTTCCTGAAGTATTGAAGCATTGTTCTACAGACAGAAGATTCACCCCGCTCTACCCCCCTCCAGATGAGGCCCATAGACCTAATGCTTAAGCCTAGGCATTTCTAATTCATGTGCATCCAGAGCAGGAAGTTGCTCTGGAACTCTATGATGTTACTTGACCATTTTAACTGTTATATATTTTTACACTTATCTTTAGTTTTTAGAAGAATTCCTTGTCTAGTTTATAATTTATTGAGCAAAACTCACCAGAATTCATTCATATTCAGGTGCTCGCCAATTGGAGCCCATAGTGAAGCCATCCTCATACATTGGCCAGCCCTGTGTAAACTAGTGCTGGGACCCCAACTTTTTTATTTCATATTTTGATTCCAAAAGTTATAAAGAACTTGTAGAGCAAGTTTAAAGAAAATTCCTCGTAAATTATTTTTGAGCCACCTGTAGCCACCTGTAGACTGGGTCCTAATTTATATGTTCTCAGGCATGGGACTGGGTTTCGAAGAAATTTCCAAGAGGGTGATTAAATGAATCTTCCGGGTGTTATTTGAGAGCAATTTTATTGGATGAGGCCCTTCAACCATTTAAGACCCCAAACCCCATTCATGTTAAACTTTTTTCTCAGTGGATCTGTGCAAGTCACAAAAGTGACCATTTGACCTTAAGATTTCTGGATATTTCCATAAGAATCCCATGCCTGTGTTCTACATTCCTCTATTTGATTTCCTTAAGACTAGTCATTCTATCCACCATGTAAGATTATCTCATCTTTTCTTCCAATAGAATGAACAGAAGAAAAAAAGGAGAAAATTGGTTGTGCAAAGTTCATTTTCTTTTGTGTTGATGATACACCGCTGCAGTGCTAGCAAGCAACTTTTGAGCATAGCACTCATACAAAATCTATGCTAACCCTTCAAGAGCGCATCAACCCTGTAGAGTCAGCATGATGCATGGATGCATCTCAATCATTTATGTCATGGCTTTTCATGGCTGATACGATCGTTACTATAGATTAGTACTAGAACCTCCGTATTCAAAGGGGGGACATTGAATACAATATGTCTGTATTCAATGGGTGGCCGCCATCTTGGATTTTGAACAGATCTGAGCTGTTTTTCTCTATTTATAAGTAAAATAACCCCCTAGGCCATGACATAAATGCAAATGTCCACTTCCATGGGATTTTTTACATCGTATTCCCAGAGGTGGGACTGGCGTATCCCACAAAGCCATGGTCATGGACATTTGCTCATGTATCATTATGACAAAAGATGCATGATGCATAAATGCAGTATGTAGCTTGTTATTAAGGTAAGCTTAAGTCTAAATTTATAACAATACCTCATAAACACCGAGCTGCATATTGTCAAACCAATCAAGTTCACCTCTCGAGGAGAGCTAACAACAGGAAGAAAACAGAAAAAGGAAGAAAACATCAAAAAGAAAGTTCCTTTATGTTAAACAGCAAATCAAATGACAGAGGGCACATATGTTAGCAAGGTAGAAAGCAAATATATACAATAATTAGGCTCAGCAAAATGAAATATCTTTATGGTCCCAATATGGTATATGATATTAAATGGATGATATTCATGGTACTCCAGTATCTAGCCTGAAAATTATGCCTTTTTTCCTAGTCTAAAAGAAGGGCCAATAGGGGTGTGGGCACTTACTGCATAGCATACTGTAGTGCTTTATTTATATATTTCATTTTGCATGCCATGAATAGTAATAAATTTGTCCCAAAAATGCTGCTCTCTACAGCTTTTGTTTTCAATCAGTGCATCATGACTAATAAGCTTGATGTAATTCTGTAGGGTCAGCATGATGTACTAATGAAGTGCTGATCAGTACAATAATATTGCTAATTCATTGGCATGGTATTTATATATTTTTTCATGTTGAGTTTCCTAAAATATCTATTTACAAACAAAAACAGTAAAATAAATGATGGAAAAGAGTGGATAAATGCAGCACAGCACACAATACAACGAGTCACTATATCAGGGCGGTTTAATAGTGAAGCATCTAGTCCCACACAGAGATTGGATAAGGGGAATTGATTGATTATTTGATTGATTGGTTCGGTTCAAAGCACCCTTTTTTTTTGTCAAGATATTGACTTGCCTGGGACCACAGGGGCCTGGTTTAGCTCTATATAAAATGGTTATAGGAGGGTGCTGTGTGGCAGCACCACTGAGCATATGCATCCCCTTTATTGTCATTCCTGCATCTGTAGCCCCTGTTTAAAACCCTTCAAGAGCCACTCCTGGAGTGTATTCATGCCTGGCGGTCGTCATAATGAACCGATTCATTGGAGATTTGTGCCGAACCTCTGGGTGTATACCAGTCCTGAAGAGTTGACATGATGCGTAAATGGAGCGCAGGCGATATACATCCCAGGCCTGCATCTATGTATCATGACCAGCAATGGGCATCATGCACTACTGCATCAGCGGCCCTTAAAGTGTATAAATAAGACCCACCTTCCTATTGTTAGGGTGAGAGGGGAGAATCTTGGTACGTATTTCTGTGTTACTCAGTTGGTACACGATGACCGAGACCGCCGAGCCAACCAGCAGCAGCGCCAGCACGACGATACGACTCCGCATCATGGCCACATAGCACTGTGAAAATAGGGGGAAAATATAAAATAGGGTAATACAATACTACAAATATAGAATAATAATTAGATCAATACAGAATAGTAATAGGGATGAAAGTAATCAAGAACAAAAACTCCTGAAATCTGGGGAAAAGCTGAGGACTTCTATCCTGTGTTTTGTACAGAAAGGAATGAAATATACTTTTATCACATTGTATCAAGAAATATACATGCTGTAGTAGGATTGTTTTTGCATTTGCTTTGGTAATTAAGTGGTACTTTTTTTGTACCATAGTATCTATTTTGTGAGGTATGTATGGAAGTGCTGTCACATGTGCAGTGATTTCACTGCAGATTTGTGCTGAAATAAAAGTGTTTAAAATGGTATTGTTTGCAATCATGTGAGGTATTGGGACTGTGTGGAAAGTTGAACAAATGGAAAAACCTTTCTTGAGTCCCCCACAAGCAAAGCTTTTACAATTCAATAGCTCATTTGAAGCACCTGTCAGGAAAGCAATATAATTCCTGTAGCATTAGTTCTGCCCGCACACAAATACCTTTTGGAGATCAAAGTATACCGCAAGCAGTATTGACAGCATGCACCCTCATAGCATATTAATTGTTATATATGTATATACTGGTAAATGGTAAGTTACAGGGTCGTGGGAACAGTGGGGGCTGTGCCCCCCCCCCCTGAAAACTTGGTAAACAGAGTATACACTGCTGTAGTGAACTTGTACTCACAAAGTGACCTAAAATATGAGGAGAAAATCTTTAAAATTTTACTTAACCCCCAAAACTCTATAAAATAATTGAGTAGCTATAGTCAGAATCAGCAACAAGCCCTGCCAGCTCTGCTTCACTCCCCTCAATGTCAAGTTGCTTCTAAGTTCCAACACCCCTGGGTACGGCAAAATGAGACATAACAGAGGGTACCAGGGGCAGATCCAGAACGGGTGGTCTAGGGGGGGCACAGCCAAGAAAATTTGGTCTAGGGGGGGAGTACAAGTGGGTTTTAGGGCCACGTTTCCTATAGGCTGGCCCAATTTCAGGGGGTCTAGGGGGGGCACATGCCCCCTAGCCCCCCCTGGATCCGCCCGTGGGTTCCACATCTAGTCCAAGTGCCAGGTGCACAGAACTCCATAACAAAGTAGTATGTCCACCTCAGCCAATTTTATACTGGAGAAACTCAAGAGCAACCAAACCCATTCTGATACAAGTAAAAATTTAACATAATTAATGTTTTCTTTTAAATCATTAGACTGTTGATCTTGACATGTACATACAGTGCCCAACAGGTATAAATTTTACTTAATTTTGAGAGATTTTTGGAAATGAATGTATGAATGATAATTCATAATCAACTCCTTATGTTTACAGTGCATTTATGGACCGTACTCCTGGATCATTCACCCCAAACATATATATGACTGCTTGGATGAGTGGGTGACATGGCTTGGTTTTCAAAAAATGTCTCTAACCTGTTAGGTATATAATTACTACATGAACAAATCCTGGATATAATATTGACTGACTGTGGACATATTGGGTTCAAGTCAATGTGTAAGCTTACCACCATTCTCCAGGCATTTACACTAAATGAGCTGTCTTTTTCACTGAACCTAAATCATAAAATGTGCAAACACATACTGCATTATTCTCGAGTGACATGTTTCATTTCAGGAGACATTCAACACCATGCACACTTGTTTTCAGAATATTTTAAGTGTTTATGAGTGATTTATGGACCGTTCAGTGCTCCTGCATCGTTCACCTCAAGTGTATATGACCTTTGTTTTTCTGTAAGATTTCCCTCAGTGTAGCCTACTATCATGCCCAGTTCAACAATGACACTTTACAAACACATGTTTTCTCAGCTGTGTGGTGTCCCCAGTAAAGCCACCAGGTTTCAGGGCTGTGGCATTGTTGAAACTGTAAAAATTTCAGTAATTTACATATTCTGTCTCACAAGTACGCCCATTTAGCCAGCACCTCGTACCGAAGGACTGGGGTGCACTTTTGATAGAAATATACACTGCACTGACTTGCAGCACCTTAGGGACGTTGATGAAGTATCACTGAATGTGTACAAACAGACAGAGAACCTATGGCTATCTTGTATTTATCAGAATGATGACTTTAGTGTATGGAAAAGGCCAAAGCAGGGGCAGAATTCTACAAAGCTGGTCAATTTCAAAATTATTATGCAGATTTCTCGATATCTTATCAGTGATATCTAGCCAGTTCAAGTATCTACTATGTTTCAGCAAGGTGAAAAAAAACTCATTTCAGGAGTTGTCCCCAGTACAGCTACCTGGAAATTTCAGTGATTTACATGTTCTGCCCTGGTGAGGCTTATACTGCCTATTTACCGAGCACCGAGTGACAAAGGACCCAGGGACACTTTTGACAGAAATATACAATGCATTGACACAAAACACGGGTAAAGTATCACTGAATGTGGACAAACACTCAGAGAGCATTTGGCTATGCTGAAATTTTCAGAATAATGACTTGAGTTTGAAAAAATTGCCCAAAATGGGCGTGGAGTTCTACAAAAATGATCAGCTTTTGATTTTTTCAACAGACACTCCCATTTTTAATCAGTGAAATCTAGTTGGTGCTTGTATATACTATATATCAGCAGTATGCACAGCGATTTTCAGATTATTCAGATGCTTTGTTCTATTTTTCACCTGATGTCAAGTATTTTTGGTCGTGACCCAGAGGTACTTTGTACCTCCGACTGGGTAAAACTGTCTTCAACACTTAGAATGAGATACAAAATGATTGAAAGTGTGAAAATTCAAACCGTGCTGCATGTTTGAGAGGATGTAATCATTACATTCAATTTATATTCATTTTCACTCACATAAAAAGCGGCCCCAGTGTAAGAAGCTGGCCCATCACCGTGGGAACTACTGTGTTGAGTTAGTTGTATGGCTCATCTTTTAGAGGCATGATTACCTGATCATTCAGGATTTTGCCTTAATTTGGTACAAATAAACTTGCTCTTGACATATGACGAGATAATTTTAGTCTTGCCTAAACTGTTTAGATTTTTGATGGATTTACTTAGATTGCCCTTTGAGATATTACAACTGCCTCACAGTCTAGGACAGTGCAAGCTGTCCCACCATCAACGTAAAGTACTCGGTGCATTCAAATGAGGTATCTAGAGGCAGAGAAAATATTAACACAAGGCTCAGGGGAAGCACACATGTTTCCTCTTTGTAGCTTTTAGAGACTTTCAAGTTTACTTAAATATGGTGCCCTCGGGTTACGTGTTGATTGCTGCACACATGATGACCCACACAGGGGAGAAACGTCACAAGTGTCATACTAGTGATTGGCATGATCAAGTTGTCATATGAGAAATATCATATGACTAGTGGTGTAAGGAGTAAATACATCAGGCTCATATAAATAGTGTTATTTCCAGTTGTCACTGGTTTATTCAGCTTTAGGCAACATGTAAGAAATATCAATCATACAGTTGTTAGTGTGTAGGTAATTTGCACATACAGTAAACATATAGTAATTTATAAAGTATAATGTTCAGTTCCACTCCACCTGTGAGGTATTAATAATACAGTGTCCAGCATAGTTCTAGGTGGGTTCCCACACCTAGCTCCTGACCTGCTGCTTAGAGGAATAATGTAATAATGAGTAACTTTACCCTCTGGTGGAAGTCTTGAAGAAGATAGCCTCTGGCCACTAATGGTAGGAAACCAATGCCTGTCTAGCATAGTTTCACCATAGTGCAGTGGTATAGCAGGTAGCAGGAGATGACTGGAGATGTTACCTCTAGAGCGGTTCTTGGTGATGTGTCCTCCTGGAGGTGCAGACAGGCTATTTGTAGCAAATCTTGGAAAAGCACCTCCAGACTGACTGGAGCCAGCAGCATCTGCCTAACTCTACAATTGTTTGAGGGGACCCTTTCAAGTGTCACAGGGGGACAAAGGACCCCCATGGACGCCGCTATGGCCCCAATTGTCTTGGTCGGTTCTGCATCTTTAGACCCTCATATCTTGGCCGTTTATGCTTGTATAACCGCCATTTTGGGCATGCGCGGAGCTGAATGTGCCAAGATTATAATGCCCGCTGGATAGGCGCGTAACTCCCGCCGGTTTGTCTGTAGCTTACTCGGAGGTCGATTCAGTCTCCATGGCGTAACTTCCTTAATACTGGGAGTTCCGCCTTGATCTTGGGCTCATTCTGACCGTCTAATTATGGGCTTTCCATAGAATTTTTGATATTTGACCTAGGTCGCTCAGGAGCGACGCTAGAGCGACCGGAAGGTTATGGCGTCGTGCTTATGTAACCCATTGTTCAGTCCTTAGAGTGCTCAGACACTCATGACGGCGTCAGCGGTGCTCAGGCACCCGTGACGGCCGGTTGCATTCACTTACAAGTTATTAATTTGTGCATTGAACCATGAGGTCGCACACTGAGACCCTCATTTTTATTATATTGTGCAGTGAACCATTAGGTCGGACGCTTTGATGTCAGAGAGAGTGTTTGTAACTGACCTGGCTGGTGTGCAGTGGGGCATGAACGCTCTTATACAAAGTTTGAGCGCTCTTATAGCTCTTAGAACCAACCTATGTATTAATCTCATAGATATTCTTTGATTAATACAAAATATGTCAGAATTTATGGAATAATAAAATGGTATATCATAGAATACTCCCTCTCCCCCGAAAGAATGCGAAACTCCGTCATTTCGCCGAGGGAATGTACAATTTATACAATTTTTACCTTATTTTGGAGTTATATACTGTTTTGTAAGAGGATTTGAAGTAATGGGGAGTGCTTCAAATGCAATTTTTGTGGTAGAGCTTTGTCAGTATAAACAATTTTCTCCTGGGTATAAGTACATTTCCGAGTTTCTATATCTTACCATACCATAGCTTATTTGCTTATGTAACATCAATTTTGGGTACAATTTTCCATTTTTATGTACAACATACAATTTGGCAAATAGTGTGCAATTTTGGCATTTAATGTTCAATTTAGCGTGCAAATTGAACATAAATGACAATTTTAGTGTGCAAATTTACAATTTCGCGTGTAATTGCGTTCAATTGACAATTTCAGTATGCAAATATATAATTTTTGCGTACATTTGGCAATTTGAGTGTGCAAATATATAATTTTCGCGTATATTTGGCAATTTTAGTGTGCAAATATATAATTTTTGCGTACATTTGGCAATTTGAGTGTGCAAATATATAATTTTCGCGTATATTTGGCAAATTTAGTGTGCAAATATATAATTTCGCGTACCTTTGGCAATTTTTAGTGTGCAAATATATAATTTCGCGTGCATTTGGCAATTTTAGTATGCCAATGTATAATTTTGCGTTCAATTGATAGTTTCTGTATGTACAAATATAATTCTGCGTACAGCTTGGATACACATAGCAATGTTGATTTTCTAAAAAAAATCTGACTTCAGTGTATGAATTGGGTACAGACATACAGTATAATGTGCAACATATAATTCAAATGTAAATTGGATGCAACTTACAATCTAGTGTGCAAACATACAATTTTAGTGTGCAAATTAGGTACGAGCGTACAATCTGGTGTGCAACATACAATTTTAGTGTGCAAATTGGGTACAAGCGTACAATCTGGATTACACTATTCAATTTATGGGATTTGAGACAAATTTTTCCGAGGGCCGGAAAAACAAAGTACTTCATGTACAATAGGCTTGTTTGTCTCTGAGTTACTCATTGATTTTGCTATATGGGTGTATTAATTGGCAATTTCGGCAGTGGGCCGCTGCTTAATTGACTTTTCCCCTAGCCTTATGAGTATGTCCCTGAAAGAGATTTATTTGGTGAGTATCTTAAGTAAACATGTTTTATGTCAACAATTTTCTCAACAAATTTTTTTTTTTTTTTTTTTTTTCATTCATTTTTCCAACAATTTTCTTGGATACCTAAAGTGTGTTACTTTAAGTAAACCTTGGCATAGTATACAAGTGCTAGTGGGTACAAAAACTGTCTTAGTTATCTACCTGCATTCATGTATATTAATGTTAGATTTGTACAATTTTACAATTTGTAATTTGCAATTTTGCAATTTTGCGCGTATATGCGCGCATTAATCATCGATTTTGTGAGAATACCATAGATTTTCATATTATACATCAACAAGTGGCTGTGTATATAATTTTTTTTTTTTTTTTTTTTCTAATACTTTGATAATTTCATTGACAGTGGAGGTGTGTCAGGAGTGAGATGTGAGTCTCCTCCCTGGTGTGCTCATGCAGTGGTGGCACTTGAGGTGTTAGGTGCCAGATTCTGGCATGTGTCTGTGGCAGTGCCTAGCTTGGTGTCAGTGGACAGTTCAGGGTGGGGGGGGGGGTGTGTGTGTCCATTTAAGGAGTGTGTGGCTGGTATTGGAGCATCAGTTCCTCTTTGGAAGTCACTGCTGTAGTACCATGGCCCACCTACAAGCTCTCTTTGCTCTGCCTGTCCCCCAGGTGATGGAGGTGGGGAGTCCAGCTAGGGCCCTGGTTGAGTCTAACCAGACCATCCATTATGGGTACATAGTGAGTAATTTCAAAGAGATCATTGAGCATGGTGATGTGATGGTCTGTAATTACTCCTGCCATTATTTCCTGGGCTCAGCCTTGCGTCGGGGGGCCACTGTGGCCCTTCTGACTAGGGCCTTGGGCAGTATGGGTTTCTGGCCCATGGATTATAACCTAGGGCCGCGGGAGCGAGTGCTATGGGATTATTTGTTGGCGGCATCCCTCCTCGATCTTGCGGCATCCGGGAATCCATCCACGGCTGCCGAGTATGGACTGGGGATGCTGGAGGCCCGGCTCGCTGAGTGGGAGCAGGATCATGGCCATATGTATGGCTCGGACTCGGCCCCGGACTCTCCCATTGATGTTGAACCCGAGGATCTGTGGTAGGATCCCGACTGACTGAAACCTAGGGTGTAAAAACCCGCCATCCCAAAGGCCCTTTTCAGGGCCGGCAAATTGTCCGAAAAGTTCTGAATACTGTCTCTGATGTGTTGTCTCCTGGTGGTGGACTGGGGGCAGCCTAGGCTGTGGGCAGTCTAGGCTGTTTCCACAGTCACCGGGGAGGGCTGGTGGTTTAGAAAATTAGCGATAGTCTGCATGTTTGACCTTGCGGTCTCCTCCTGTTGTTCGTCAATAATTATATCTGTTGTATTTTCCAGTGCTGTCATGGTCACCGGGCTGGTGCCACAATCATTCTGGAGAAGCATGGAGTAGTACAGTCCTTTGTTTTTAAGGGCTGGTATAGTGCTGAACCTAGTGCGCCAAGGTAGGTGTATCACCTGAGGGAGGTTATAAGCAAATTCTCCTCTCTGTGTTGTTATAACTGCTGGTCCATTCCAGGTAAATATAGCCTTAGGTAGTGGGAAGGTTTTAACCACTATATCCTTATAGGTAGGGGCAGCTGCTGATTTAATCTCATCAAATTCATGTGGTATTGGCCTCAAGGGTAGCGCGAAGTTTGAGTCTCCACAATATATTTTAAAATATATTGTGGGGTTTGTGCGCTTGGCCACATTTTTCTTGCCACAGTGTGTCTGTGCAAATTTCTTAAGGTACTTCATTATTCTGTAGGCTGAGTAGATGGTCAGGGTGAATAATATAGCAATTATCAGGGTGTGGGTTTCCTGAATTGTGAGGAAGGGGGTGTGGGTTTCCTCTGTAGGGGTTAATTTGGTAGGATTCTTATCTGGGAGCAATTTGTGTAGGGGCAGCTCGGTGACTAGTCTGAATGCTTTGGCTGTAGGCAGGTAGGCTACAGTTCCTCCTAGTCGGTACAGTTTGAGTAGTATGTATACTATAAAAATGTGAGCTGATATCCCTAGGATGAGTGCTAAGCTTTGGAAGATTGGATGCTCTGTAACTCGACGTAGGTATGATTCCTCGTAGCGCGTTTCCATTTCCTTATTAAGGTTGGAGGCATCTTTTAATACTGTTTTAGCAAAGGGCTCTAAATTTAGTTGAGTAATATCATCCATGATTGGATTTTCCTGTAGTTTTTCTAAGGTTCTAGAAAGGTTTACTACTGGGAAATTTGGAAGATTCTCTCTTTCATCTGGTTTGGTTTCAGAAATTTTGTTAAGTGCTGCCATGAATGGTAAATTAATTGTCTTGAGAATGTAATGAAATGATAAGGTTGAGTTACAGGGCAACCTTGTGTTTGGAAGAGAAAATTCTCCTACACTGATCGTGCACCCACAGGGTACACCTATGATTGAGTAGGACTGGGCCTTCCGAGTTTCAGACGTTTTACCATGGCAGTTGATAAAGTAATGGGGTTCATTAGTAGTGACCAGATACTCATCTTCAGAAATGGAAATAGCATGGGTGGTAGGTGCTTGCAGTGGTGAAACTGTAAACTTGCAATGTTCCTTAATCTGTTGAGCCTGGTTAGTAAAAATGGCTACAGGGCATGTAGGCCTGTGTTTATAGATTCTACCATTTACATCTCTGCATACTTTTACTGTAGTACCTTCACATGCCTGCATATCTGCTGAGTCCAATTCGATGAATAATGATTCGTCGTAAGATACTGCTAGAAACTCAGTTGTGGTTTGCAACTTGGTGACTCCTCTGGTGGGGGTCTCCTGTGTGTCTATAGGCATGGGTGATGTAATCATTTGGTATAGTTTGAAGGTTGAGGTGGTAGATTGAATTATAATGTCCAGATGAATATATATATGGTGAGCTGAGTAAGTATATGAAGTCAGCTTCTGTGAATAATAGAAATCTAAGTCATTAATTGCGACTTGTGCTCCAGGGTGTGTAATCCTAAGTTTGTTATTAATGTCAATTAGGTATCTAGCAAGGTCTGAGGGTGGCACTATATCAGGGGTTAGGATCCCTGATGATAGCATCCTCAGGGCTGCATTTGTCCTTTGCAGTGATTGAACTGTATTCATTCTTGCTGCTATGATAATTAATGCATCATTTAATACTTGCATTTTCTCCCTTTGAGTTTTCTCGTGCCTTGAATATGAGTCAAGTGACCTGGACAAGTTAGAGGCCCACAGGTTGACGGTGTCACCTATGGTGTTGATCGTGCTGTCCAGTACCTTCTTATCTTGGATGTATGCTTTGACAAACTTATCTTGTCTGTCTGTGATCTTTTCAATGAGATTAGCTGCTTCCTGATCCTGTTTAGCAAATTTTCTTAGTATTTCATCTATGTTCTTGAGCTGTCCCATTACTTGGTTTACATCTTCTACTGTGGCTAGACCTAGCACACCGCGAAACAGGGGTGCTAGAAAACCCAGTATGGCCTCTCTTTTGGCCTTGTCCAATGTGTTTATGGGGTTGGATAAGAACAATTTGATGGAGGCTAGTGTTTCATTTATCTCCTTGTCTGCAATTTCCAGCAAGGTGTCTAGCTCCTTAGCTTGTTGGATAATTTGGCCAGAGGTATGATCTTGTAGAGTAGGAGTGGTCAAATGGAGTATTCTATCCCTTATGGATCCTTGGGTAACGGGTGCCCGAGGTATCTTGTAGGGAATAGCTAACAACAGTGTTGTGGTTGTATGTCCATTGACCAATGGTTGAGGGCTAGGTTTGAATACTACTCCTATGTTTTGTCTCACCACAGGTGTATAACCTGCAGTAAGTGGTTCAATAGTATATAATAACAGCATAGTTAGCAGTATGGGTGAAACTCTCAGTGTCCCCATGGTGCTTGTGTAAAGCAAGTTTGCTGTTTAAAGTCTTGTCAAATTTGTAGTGATTTGGTGCTGGTAAAGTCTAAGTGTATGGTGTAACACTTTAAATGAAGTGGTTCAAACTGTACCTTTGCAAGATTGAGCTGTCTTGGCAATATGTCCGGTGAGTCTATAGAGGTTGACCAGTAAATGGTAAGGTCAGGTTGAAGGTGAAGTAGGTGTGTTCTTTATCCTAGTGCAGTCTCTCCTAATGGAGAAGTGGGCTGGCTAATTCCCAAGTGGGGTCCTGTAGACTTGTGTTCCAGACTGCAGCTGGATGAAGACTGATGGTGGGCTATGGTCCACAGTGCTTCTTATGTAGCCTACCCTACCCACATCCATTGTGGGCCTGGTATTGTTTCTCTGGAGACAATGCATTAATCTCCAGTGTCTGCTACCTGTGGGGTCTATTGTGTAGTCTGTGTACTGGTAATTAGCTCCTCCTGTCATCCAGGACAGCCATTCATGACCGTCTAGACAGTTGTCTGAGGGTAGCTTATAAGGTCAATTGATCTCTATAGACTGCTGTGTTGGCATAGCGCGCTCTTTCATGTGGGGATTAGGCTTTAGACACTCCACTGTGTTACCCTTACTCTTCTTAGACTTCATGTCTGCTTTACTTGGGGGGTCCCAGTCTTTGACCCTTTCAGAGGCAATAACCTACTGATATATTTACAAATTTGATTGGCTTTATATACATAGTAATTCATTATCAGTCACACATGTCTTATGTGTGGATGAAGAGAATTTGTAATACATTTTGAAAATCTTATGTCTTTTGGTATCTCAATCCTGTTTCTAATTTCTTGAAACTGCACCACACCTAGATGTCTTTCTTAGTATGTGGTGTGCAGGCCTAGGCTTGATAGGGCCTATGCCTGTGGTTTCTCTTGTAAGGGTGATATCATTTTTGTTCCTTACAATTTTGCTGTAGTATTTGGCCTCATGTGGAATAAGCCTGTGTGCAAATTCATTGTTTCTGACAGCCACAACCTTTTTCAGTCTGTCTATGTGCACTGGTCTGGCCACCAATAGATTGGTGTCCAAGTTTTTGAGTTTGGCACTTGTCAAACTAGGTCTATCTACTACAACATATGGTCCCATAAAAAGGGGTTGAAGTTTCTTACACTCTGTGTTGGTCAGGATTCTTGGTATGTTAAGGTACACCATGTCGGTGACCTTGATTTCCTGTGGTGTAAGTTTCTTATCATATCTATCCTTCCTTTCCTTTTGTAGCTTGGCGACCCTTTCTATAGCTTTCCTCCTAGAGGTATCTTGATTTGTTATCATGTTAGCTACATGGTCTGCTACTGTGGATATGTCTTCCTGTATTCCCAGCCCTAAGTCCATTGGGGTGGCTGGGTTTCTCCCATGGAGTAGGAAGAAAGGGGTGAATCCTGTGGTTTGGGATTCAGTGTTGTTTAATGCAAAGGTTATGGGTTCAATAAATGAATCCCAATTGTTTTGGTGCTTTGAGCAGAATGCTCTGAGTGCTGTGCCTATGCTAGCATTGAATCTCTCTACAAGCCCATTTGATTGTGGCCTGTATGGTGAGGAGAATTTATGTTTGATCTTGAGGTGTTTAGTTAACTTTGTGGACTTTGCACCTGTATAACATGTTCCATTGTCTGTTTGAAGAGTGGCTGGTGTTCCATGATGACAAATTATATTCTTGTAGAACTCTGCTGCTGTTGTCTCAGCTTTTAAGTCAGTAGTAGCCCAAGCTGTTGCATATCTGGTAGCATAATCTATGCAGACTTGTATATGTTTGTTTCCCCTGGCAGTTGTGGGAAGTGGTCCCACCGCGTCTAGGTTTAGGAACTTCATTGGTGAAGTCATGTACTCTCTCACTGTCATTGGTGTTTTGTGTGAGTGTACTTGCCTTTTTGCTGTGAGGCATGTGTGGCAGGTGGAAACATATTTTGTTGTGTCTGCTAGCATAGACTTCCAATATACCCTAGGTCGGAGTGCTGACAGCATCCTACTTGAACCAAGATGGCCGCCAGTAGGTGAGTCATGGAAATACTGTAGTGTACTTGTTACCCATTGCTGTGGTATAACAATTTGAAGTGGTACAGTATTGGTTTTTCTCCAATTTATGGGGCATATATGGACTAATGTACCATTTACCAAGGTGTATGTCTGGCCTTGGTTGATGATTCTATTTCCTTGTGCTTTTGGTGCAGGCAAGGTTCCATCCTCAAGATATTGTATGAGGGGCAATAGGTCCTTGTCTTTCCTTTGTTCCAAGCCAAGGTTTGTACCTGAGATGGATGTGTCGGGAATCTGATCCAGTAGTTGATTTATATCTAGCACATGTTGTTTTATTCTGTCTCTTTCTTTTTCTTTTTCATCGACTATTGGCCTATCTTGTGCCTTTTGTTGGGGTGTGTCACTCTTGTTTTGGTGTGTAGGCTCCTTTGGAGGGCCTATTCTCGCCTTGATGGGAGTGGCAACCTTTTTCTTTAAAGGCACAATTTGCTTTTTGTCAATCTTCTTTGTCTCAGAGTTCTTTGACTTAGTAGATGCAGTATCTTTTGTGACATTGTTCCTGGCAGGTGGGGTTTTGGTAGGTTTGTTTCCTGTGACCTTTTTCTCATTTAGAATAGTTTGTGATTGTGTGGGGGGTTTTGGTGTGCCCTCCTGAATCATTTCTCTAGTCTTTGAGCGTGTGGTCATAGGACACAAATGGTTTGATGTTTCCTCTCCCTGCATTGGTTCAAAGAATCTGACTGATTTTGAAGTTGCTTGAGTAATAGCATATATTGTGTCTTCTGGATCTTCATCATCTGAGTCAGGTGGGGTGAAGGGTGGCTCCTTAGGAGTTGCCTTCAGCATCTGATTGAGTGATGAGAATTCAATAGGCTCGAAGTCATTATCTGGAAAGAGTTGTGAGTATTCTCTCTCACAGTGGCAAAACACATAGTGTGTAGATTGCTTCAAGATACCCCTAATGGGTGTCTCTGGCTTTTCAATGGTGTTGGGTGGATCATCCCTTTTGAATGGTACCTTCTTTGTTACTTTTGCAAACTTGGTTCTACTGGCTGCTCTAACTCTCCTTGGTGGGGGTGGAGGGTTAGTCATGGGTCCAGAGTCTGGGTATTCTCTTCTAGACATAGCGTCTGGTGGTGTGTTATCATCACCTTTCACGTGTTGGATGGTGAATGAAAATTGTTGTATGTCTAGAGCCCATCTGGCCCATCTATGTGTGAGTCCTGTATTGGTTAGCAGTGGGATTAGGGCTGCATGGTCTGTGTATAATTGGAAGTGTCTAGTCTCTAGATAGTGTCTGAAGTGTAATACTCCATACACTACTCCCAGTAGTTCTCTCTCTGTGGTATTGTAATTTCTCTCATGTTTTGAGAGGGTTCTACCTGCAAAGGCTACTGGTCTGAGCACTCCTTCATTATCTCTCTGTGAGAGTACAGCTCCTAAACTCACATTGGAAGCATCAGTTGCCAAACTGAACTCTTTCTCATAGTTTGGATATCTGAGAAGAGCATTGGTACAGAGGGCATGCTTTAATGTTTTGAAAGCATTATCTGCCTCTTCTGTCCAGACAAATGCTTTGAGATGTGTCTGTAGATCATATAATGGTCTAGCAATTTGGGCATAACCTTTGATAAACTTTTTGAAGTATTGGCATAGGCCTGTGAAGGATCTGACATTTTTGACTGATTTTGGTGTTGGGAAGGTTTTGATTGACTCCACCTTTGTGGGAGATGGTTGCAGTCCCATGGGTGTGACTCTCATTCCCAAGAAGTCTATTCTGTCTATGAAGTATTCACATTTTGATTTCTTCAGTTTGAGTTTACCAACTCTTAGGCTGTTGAACACGTCTTCCAGGTCATGGAAGTGTTGTTCGATTGATGGTGATAATACCAATATGTCATCTAGGTATGGTAGGGCACATTTGTACTTGAGTTTGTTCAGAATTAATGTGACTAGATGGCAGAATCCCGCCGGTGCCGTCGCTAAACCCATCGGCATCCTTTCATAGACATATTTTTTGTCATTTGCTATGAATGCGGTTTTATGCTGGTCCTCCTG
This sequence comes from Acholoe squamosa, assembly GCA_949317995.1. Classification (NCBI taxonomy): domain Eukaryota; kingdom Metazoa; phylum Annelida; class Polychaeta; order Phyllodocida; family Polynoidae; genus Acholoe; species Acholoe squamosa. The sequence goes on along the minus strand of OX439050.1, from coordinate 6,203,944 downwards.
TCTTATAGGAATTTGAAAAAATCCCTGTTGGGCATCTAGCTTACTGAATACTCTTGGTCTGAGTGACCCTATCATGTCTAGAGTGTCATCGGCCCGGGGTGTAGATAAGGCTTGATTTATCGTGTTTTGGTTCAAATAACGAAAATCTGTGACGAGCCGATGGCCTCCCGATGATTTTTGTACTAAAAAGGATCTGGAGGCCCAGGGGCCCTCGGCACATTCTCTCAGAATGCCCTGTTGTACTAGCCTTTCACACTCTTCCCCTATTGCGGCCTGTTTTTCTGGTGTTTGTCTATATGGTAGGAAATGACATGGTACTGCCTCAGGTTTTACATGTATTGAGTGTGTATACAGGTGTGTGGCACCAATGTCTCCATCTTTTCCTACAAATACATCATCATACTTGGTCAGCAGTGATTTTAATCTATCATGCTGATCTTTGGATGTGAGCACAGATTTTGGTGGAACATTCTCTTCCAATTCTGGCTCGAGGTCATGTGCCTCACTATGTATAGCAGCTATTTCAGAGAGTCTGATTGAGTTGGGTTCAGGGTCGGCATATGTGGACTCACAGTCTGAGTCTGTGTCACTGAATTGAGTTACATCCTCAGGCCGTATGGCTGAGATGGATTGATCAGTGTGTGGGGTTGTGTCTGACACCTGCTGAGGTTTTTCTAAATCAGATTCCTTGACTTCCTGAAATAGAGCTATGATGGCACCCTTTTTGATTTTATGTGGGCGCCTGCTGGTGTTGAGTAACACTAGGGGATGTTTGTTATTTTCCCTGGGGGTTACTGCTGCCCTTTGAACTAGGTATGGGGCATTGTTATTTCTTTGGAGGTTATCTACTACTCCAGTTTTCCCTTGCAGTGATTGAGTAGATGTGACCTTACCCAATACTGCAAGTTCAGAGAATGGAGGGATGGTAAAATCCCTCACTGCCCTAATGGGTTTGAGAATTTGTTCAGGATCAACATTAAATTCAATTTGAGATTTTGTAGTGCTTAAGAAATCTGTGCCGAGAACAACGGGCTGTGTGAGGTTGGGTATTACAGCAAATTGGTATTGGAATCTGACAACTTGGATTCTAAAGTTCAGCATGGCTGAATGTCTAACATGACACACCGATCCATCTGCCAGGTGGATGTTGATTTTAGATTTCCTCAGTTGGATATGGAATCTCTTTTGGAGATCCATGAGGAATGATTGTCTGACACAGGTGATAGTAGCACCTGTATCAACCAAACATTGTACATCTGAAACATCATATAGATTTGCATTGATACAGCCATTTTGAAGAAGTACAATAGAAAGCTTGGTACTCTCACCTGTATCCTTTGATGATGAATCTGGTGGGGTGATGTGTATCACTGATGGACGTCTCTGTCTGTTAGATGGTAGATTGGCACTAGCAATTGTCTCTGGTTGGATCTTTGTTAATCCTGATTGATTGTTTGTATTTGGGGTGTCACAGTGCACTGGCCCATCGGCACTGTGACATCCTAGTTTTCCTGGTTCTGTGGGGTGGTTGAGATGCTTGCCACCAGGAGCTTGGAGATTTGATCCATCACATGAGGTGGTATTTGGGGGTTACTTTGTTGGTTCCCCTGGTAACCTCTTGTGTCAGGTTTGTAATCCTCCTGGCGTGGGTTGGAACCCTGGTTATATTGACCAGAGTTGCTGTATTGACCGGAGTTGTTGGATCTCTGGTTGTTGTAGGCGCCATTGTTGTTGTAGGATCCACTGTTGTAGTTCCTATGTGGACTCTGGCCCCTACTGTTGGATCCTTGACTATAGGATCCAGAGTTGTTTGAACCCTGGCTGTTGTTGTAGGATCCAGAGTTGTTGTAGGATCCAGAGTTGTAGTTCCTATGTGGACTCTGGCTCCTACTGTTGGATCCTTGATTATTATAGGATCTGCCATTACTTGGGGTTCTGTCTCTCCTATCACTGTATGAAGAGTTACCATTGTTGGAGTTGGAAGAGCTGTTGTCTTTCCTACTGTTGTGACCCCCCCGGTTGTTGTTGTTGCCCCCTCTACCTCTACCTCTATTGGATTGGTAGTTGGGGTCATAGTTATTTCCTCTGTATCTACCGGTAGGGTCTCTTGATGCAACCTTAGCTTCCTGTTGCCTTACATGGGCACTAGACATTAGGTTAACATCTTCATCTGAACTAGTGCTGATTTCCTGGACCTTTTTCTTAGTAGGCTGTGGGTTGGTTTCTGCATCCCTTACCTTCCTAGATCTCTCTTGGGTCTCAACCTCTAGGGCTAGGTCTAGGGCTTGGTCAAAAGAGTCTATTTTCTTGTTCTCAAGAGCTATAGAGATCCAGGGCCTCATGCCTTGGGTAAATGCCTTGCTTAGGGTTTCATCGTTCTGGCGTTGGGCATTACACACTTTCCTGAGATGGCATGCATAGTCTAGAACAGGTTCATCTATCTTTTGTGCACGGAGTGCAGTCCTTGAGATTATATTGTCTCGAGTAGCAAAATACTCTTTTAATTTATTCACTACATTGGTCCATGTCAACATATCAGGTGTGGCACTCTCCCTGAAGGATTCAAACCAAGCTAGTGCTTGTCCTTCGAGGTACTTGGGTAAATATGTTACCATGGTGTCACTGTCTGTCACTTTGTACTTATCCTTCAGATATTCTGGGAATTTGTGATCAATGAATAATGCTGTTGACATGAGTGGTGATGGGTGTGAAAAGGTTTTGGGTTTTGTTACCTCATGTATCCTGATCTTTCTGTCGTCCTGCTGTTTATTGTCTATGAGCTTGGTCATGTTGGACACCATGGAGATTATGATGTCATCTTTGGATCCAGAGGCAGATGGTGTGACAACAGGTGTGATGGCAGGTGTGTGAGGTTGTGGGGTCTGGGATGATACCATCTTCATGAGATCTGCTATCTGTTGTTGTTGTCTCTCTAGGGACTTCCGCTGATCTTCCATGGCCTTCTGTTGAGCATCTATTGCTGCATTCCTCTCTGCCAGTTGTTGGTTGAGGATCCTCTCCCTTTCCTCCTGCTGGGACTTGTTGGTCTCTAGGGCAGTAACTGCATCTTGGATGGCCTTCTCATAGGCCCTTATCTTCTCAGCTGTCTGATTAGGTTGGGGGCCTTCATCGGTGTCCATGATGGAGGGTGTGGGGGAGGTGTCTCTGGAGGAGTGGCTGTCAAAGGCTGGAGCTGGGGTGGAGGATCTAGATGAGGGTGTGGATCCACCCCCTGAGGCAGATCCTTCTTCCCCTGAGGTAGATAGCGTGAGTTGGGCGTCCTGTAGAGATCCCTGGGAAATGTTGGATCCCTGAGAACTGGTTGTTCCCTGAGTAGACAGGGTGGGTGGTGTGGGGTCTACTGAGTGTGGGTCTGTTGTATTGGAGGCTGGTTTGCCTCCTGTGGGCCTCCTAGATCTTGGTGGGAGGGAGACCTCTTCAACAGGCCCCTGACTACGTAAGGTCTTTGTGTGTTGTTCTGCCAGCTTGACTGATAAGGCCTTGATGTGTGTGGTGGACCTCACTGACGTGTGGGAGACCTCACTGACGTGTGGGAGACCTCACTGACGTGTGGGAGACCTCACTGACGTGTGGGAGACCTCTCTGACGTGTGGGAGACCTCACTGACGTGTGGGAGACCTCACTGACGTTTGGGAGACCTCACTGACGTTTGGGAGACCTCACTGACGTTTGGGAGACCTCACTGACGTTTTGGGAGACCTCACTGACGTTTTGGGAGACCTCACTGATATATGAGAGATCTTACTGTTGTGTGAGAGATCTCATTGATGTGTGGGAGATCTCACTGATGTGTGGGAGATCTCATTGATGTGTGGGGGATCTCACTGATGTGTGGGAGATCTCACTGGTATGTGGGAGATCTCACTGGTATGTGGGAGATCTCACTGGTGACCTTGGTGGGTATGGTGTCAAGGTCAAGGTCACTGGGTGGGTGGAGTGGGTCTTACTGTGTGTATGCGGTACCAGCTTTAATTTACTGTGTGCATGATTGTTCTCAGTTGCGGTACCAGCTTTAACTTACTGTGTGCATGATTGTTTTTAGTTGTGTTACCAGCTTTAATTTTTTTATGAGCCTGTGAGATATGGGATCTTACCCGGGTTCTCCACCACTTTGTCATACTAGTGATTGGCATGATCAAGTTGTCATATGAGAAATATCATATGACTAGTGGTGTAAGGAGTAAATACATCAGGCTCATATAAATAGTGTTATTTCCAGTTGTCACTGGTTTATTCAGCTTTAGGCAACATGTAAGAAATATCAATCATACAGTTGTTAGTGTGTAGGTAATTTGCACATACAGTAAACATATAGTAATTTATAAAGTATAATGTTCAGTTCCACTCCACCTGTGAGGTATTAATAATACAGTGTCCAGCATAGTTCTAGGTGGGTTCCCACACCTAGCTCCTGACCTGCTGCTTAGAGGAATAATGTAATAATGAGTAACTTTACCCTCTGGTGGAAGTCTTGAAGAAGATAGCCTCTGGCCACTAATGGTAGGAAACCAATGCCTGTCTAGCATAGTTTCACCATAGTGCAGTGGTATAGCAGGTAGCAGGAGATGACTGGAGATGTTACCTCTAGAGCGGTTCTTGGTGATGTGTCCTCCTGGAGGTGCAGACAGGCTATTTGTAGCAAATCTTGGAAAAGCACCTCCAGACTGACTGGAGCCAGCAGCATCTGCCTAACTCTACAATTGTTTGAGGGGACCCTTTCAAGTGTCACAGGGGGACAAAGGACCCCCATGGACGCCGCTATGGCCCCCATTGTCTTGGTCGGTTCTGCATCTTTAGACCCTCATATCTCGGCCGTTTATGCTTGTATAACCGCCATTTTGGGCATGCGCGGAGCTGAATGTGCCAAGATTATAATGCCCGCTGGATAGGCGCGTAACTCCCGCCGGTTTGTCTGTAGCTTACTCAGAGGTCGATTCAGTCTCCATGGCGTAACTTCCTTAATACTGGGAGTTCCGCCTTGATCTTGGGCTCATTCTGACCGTCTAATTATGGGCTTTCCATAGAATTTTTGATATTTGACCTAGGTCGCTCAGGAGCGACGCTAGAGCGACCGGAAGGTTATGGCGTCGTGCTTATGTAACCCATTGTTCAGTCCTTAGAGTGCTCAGACACTCATGACGGCGTCAGCGGTGCTCAGGCACCCGTGACGGCCGGTTGCATTCACTTACAAGTTATTAATTTGTGCATTGAACCATGAGGTCGCACACTGAGACCCTCATTTTTATTATATTGTGCAGTGAACCATTAGGTCGGACCCTTTGATGTCAGAGAGAGTGTTTGTAACTGACCTGGCTGGTGTGCAGTGGGGCATGAACGCTCTTATACAAAGTTTGAGCGCTCTTATAGCTCTTAGAACCAACCTATGTATTAATCTCATAGATATTCTTTGATTAATACAAAATATGTCAGAATTTATGGAATAATAAAATGGTATATCATACAAGCGTTCTCAATGTGGTAAGGGATTTGGATGTCCAGACTGCTTAGACATACACATGCTGATCCACACAGGGGAGAAACCTGATAAGCGTTCTCAATGTGGTAAAAATGCCAAAATGTACCCTAATTTAATCCCCGCAAAACCCTTAACACCTCTCAGATGTACCCTAATCTAAGACCAGTAAAGCCAGGGTTTCACCCTTACAAGTTATGGGATGTACTCTAATTCAATGCCAGTAAAACAAGGTTTCACCATTACTAGCTATCAGATGAACCCTAATTTAAAACCAGTAAAACCATAGTGACTGCCTCTCAGTTGTACCCCAATATGGTAAAACAAGGTTTCACCTCAATTGCGCTTCTCAAATGCACCCTGAATTAACACCACTAAAACCAGTTTTCAAACTGACCTCCTCTCAGTTTTAGCCTAATTTTACTATGGAAAAAACAGGTTTCACATTAACTGTGCATCTTAGATGTGTCTTAGTTTAACACCCGTAAAATGTACCCTAATTCAACAATTCAAGATCATCCCTAAATGTGACTCCATTTTACCCTGATTCACCCTGAGTTCCTTCAACATGTACCCTAACATAACCCACTAAACCCTGCACTACAATCCTGTTTTAGGGGCAGTGAGATTGTTTTTGCATTAAATAAACCCTTGGCTTGTTTTTTTTTCCAGTTTGGTGTGGTCACTTTCTAGTAAAAAAACAAAATAGGGAGACCATTAGGAATTCTGCCACAAGGGAAACTGTGTTCAGGTGAGTGTGAAAAATTAAAAAATATGATCAGTTAGATAATATGATACATTGTATACAATAGGGGTTATAAAGGAGCCTATGACACTACAGAACATATAGCTTTTTGTAAAGCTAGGCTTGAGGTTTATACATACCATATTTCCTCGAATAGAAACCTGGCCTCAAATAGAAGCCTGCCCCATTTACAAGCCTGGTCAAAAGGGCCACTGGGTACAATAGAAGCCGGGCCCCGAATAGAAGCCTGGGTACGGTGTGGGAACCCAATCAAGATCAATCAGTATATTTGATTTTAGAGTGAAATTTTGTCATGTACCTTACACATATTAAATGTTAAATGACCACTGAGGCATATCTAAATGAGTATTACGTTATATTATGGTTTTAGTATTAGGAAATAACTGCAAATTTGTTTATATCATAGAATAAGACTAAGCAATATATCAAAGAAGGAGAGAAAATTTCCTAGTGAAATTAATACAAGCCTGCCTCAAATATAAGTCTGGTCAATATGCCCCTTGAAATCATTACAAGCCCGGGCTTTTAATTGAGGAAATACGGTATGTGGTTGTTGAAGTATTATATTTCAATATAATTACAATATTTGGGTGAATACCTTTCTTCTAAAGGCTAGTAGAGTTAGTAGAATATGGTTAGCATAGAGGGCATGATAATTATAGATTTTGGTCGCTACTGTGGTCATCACCCAATCCCAAACACAAGGTGAGATGAATCTGAATAGAAATACACAGAGATGGAGTGGTTTAGGCCTTCAGTATAATGTGATGGAACAGCCAGATTTAAAAAGAAAAAGTGTCTGTGAGTGAACTCTGATTTGAAAACAACAAATTTCTAAGATACAACAGGTGCCATTACTAAGGTCAAACAATTGACCGTGAGTGAGGTCTGAGGTTTCGGGGTTGACAACAAAGCATTTCTAGGGTGCAGAGGTTACCTGTGAGTGAACTTCAGTCTCTCGGGATAGAAAATGAGACATTTCTATATAGTGTGTTACAGGTACATGTGATTAGACTTTGGGGTCTCGGGATTCTCAACGAGCCTTTGCTAGGGTCTGACAGGTGTCTTTGAGTGTAATATGAGGTCTCTTAATTAAAAAGAAATCGTTACTAGTGTGGAACAGTTGACTGCGAGTGAAGTGTGGGGTTTCGGGATTGAAAACACGCCATTAGGTGCCAGTTAGTGGTAGGATGAGTAAATATACATTTAGGAAACAGCCATGGAGGTACTGAATGACTCACAGAGTGGTGGGATGTGTGGATATACTTTTAGGTACTGGGTATGGAGGTACTGAGTGACTCACACAGTGGTGGGATGTGTAGATATACATTTAGGTAATGGGGATGAAGGTACTGAGTGACTCACAAAGTGGTAGGATGTGTAGATTTACATGTAGGTAATGGGTTTCGAGGTACTGAGCGACTCACAAAGTGGTAGGATGTGTAGATTTACATGTAGGTAATGGGTTTCAAGGTACTGAGCGACTCACACAGCAGTGGGATGTGTAGATTTACATTGAGGTAATGGGGATGAAGGTACTGAGTGACTCACAAAGTGGTAGGATGTGTAGATTTACATTTAGGTAATGGGTATGGAGGTACTGAGTGACTCACAGAGTTGTAGGATGTGTAGATTCATATTTAGGTAATGGGTATGGAGGTACTGAATGACTCACACAGTGGTGGGATGTGTAGATTTACATTTAGGTAATGGGTATGGAGGTACAGAGTGACTCACACAGTGATGGGATGTGTAGATTTACATTCAGGTAATGGGTATGGAGGTACTGAGTGACTCACAGAGTGGTGGGATGTGTGGATATACATTTAGGTGTTGGATAGGCAGGTACTGTGTGACTCACAGTGGTAGATTTACATTTAGGTAATGGGTATGGAGGTACTGAGTGACTCACAGAATAGTGGGATGTGGAGATTTACATTTAGGTAATGGGTATGGAGGGACTGAATGACTCACAGAGTGGTGGGATGTGTAGATTTACATTTAGGTAATGGGTATGGAGGTACTGAGTGACTCACAGAGTGGTGGGATGTATAGATTTACATTTAGGTAATGGGTATGGAGGTACTGAGTGACTCACACAGTGGTAGGATGTGTACTGATACATTTACGTCATAGGTAGGCAGGTAATGAGTGACTCCCACAGTTTTATAGGGCTCTGTTTCCGGTACATAAGTGTCCCAGAGCTCTGTAACCATTACATAAGTGTCCCAGATCTCTGTACCCAGTACATAGGTGTCCCAGAGCTCTGTACCCAGTACATAAGTGTCCCAGAGCTCTGTACCAGGTATATAAGTGTCCCAGAGCTCTGTACTTGGTACATAAGTGTCCAAGAGCTCTGTTCCCGGTACATAAGTGTCCCAGAGTTCTGTACCAGGTATATAAGTGTCAGGTGCCAGGCTATCTTAGGTGAGATGTATTTGAATAGGGAGGTAGGGAGGTACTGAGTGACTCACACAGTGGTGGGGTGAGTAGATTTACATTTTAGGTAATAAGTATGGAGGTACTGAGTGACTCACAAAGTGGTGGGATGTGTAGATATACATTTAGTTTTTGGATAGGGAGGTACTGAGTGACTCACAGTGGTAGGATGTGTAGATTTTATTGTGTCCGCAACGCGTGAAACATCGCAGTGGCCACATCTAGGTATTTGGTTGCAACACCTTCTGTACACTGGAACTTTGTAAGTTTTCAAGATAGAGACTTCCGGCGATAACGGCAGGAACCTGGCATTCAGCATACCAAGAATTGTGTCAATGTTATTTTTCCTCAAACTCCACATTCTGACGACGAGAGATGCGAACAATGAATCTGCGTGAGAGCTGTTGAATCAGGGAGGAAATTGATGCGAAAAAATTAGGTTTGGCAAAGTTCAATCTGCAAAAAAATTTGATACCCAAATCTGAAAGTGAGTCAAGCCAAAGTGAAATCTGGGTTTGTGACTGTAACCAACTGAAGTTAAATTGTTGCTGGCAAATGAAACTGTTCCCAATGCAATATAATCTGCTCACTGGCTGAATTAAATTTGTGCCAAGTTCAATCTGCTGCCGTACTCTGCCCAAATTAAATTTGTGACACAAACTGTACCAAAATGGAGTTTGCTGTGGGTGGAAATGCCATGTGCCCCATTCCTCAATTTGACATTGTGGGGGAACCTGAGACCTTAAATCAGAGATGGACTCAGTGGAAGTCTGAGTTTGACATTTATCTAACAGCAGCTGAAGTAAAAAATGCCAAAGTTATGCATGTGCACATGTTGCTGTTTGGGGGGTCCTGGTTTAAGGGAAGTGTACAACAACTTTTCTGATGCTGAAAAAACTGTGAGTCAAAACACTGACATTTACAAGGTTGCATCTGGTCTATTTGATGGCTACTTCAATTTGAAAACCTGCATTCCCAAGGCCCGTCAAAATACGCGAGAGACATCCAGTGTCAACCGTTGAGGATATATTTCAGGATATGAGTGGTGGTAAGGTATTCTCTAAACTTGATTTTAATATGGCCTATCACCAAGTTGAACTCCATCCGGATTCTAGGCCCATAACGACATTTGCTGGTCTGCAGAGATTGTACCAGTATAAGCGACTTGTGTTCGGTGTCAACATGGCAACAGAGAAATTCCAACAGTTGATCAGCCAGGTAATCAAGGATTGCCCTGGAGCATATAATATATCTGATGACATAATCCTAGTTAGAGCTGATCAGGCGGAACATGACCAGCGACTCGAACAAGTCATACGAAAACTCGATGATCATGGTCTAACCCTAAATGCGGCAAAGTGTGAAATCAACATGTCTGAAATCAAATACATGGGTCATGTTATAACAAAGGATGGGTTGCAAGTGTCAAGTGACAAAGTCAAAGCTGTTGTTAAAGCACCATATCCCAAGGATGCGACGGAGACGTGGAGTTTCCTGGAGGAGAAAGCATTCAATGATGTGAAAGACTGCCTAACTCGAGCTCCAGTGATGGCCTACTTTACACCAGGAGCACCAACGCGAATCACTACCGATGCTTCACCGGTAGGTCTAGGTGCAATCGTTGAGCAGAAACAGGAAGATGGTACATATCGACCAGTATACTACGCCAGTAGGAAGCTCACAAGCATTGAGAGTCGCTACTCGCAGTTCGAACGAGAGGCGTAAGGGGTATACTGGGCTTGCCGTAAGTTTTATTTGTATTTGATAGGGATTGAATTTGAAATACTGACGGATCACAAACCCCTGGTATCAGTTTTAGGTGCAAAGTCCCAAGCCTCCTTCTGCTAAGATAGAGAGATGGTTGATGTACTTACAGCAGTACTCATATAATATAACACACATTCCAGGAAAAGAGAACAAAGCCGATGTGCTGAGTCACCTACCAGTGCATGATAATGTAGTTACTGACAACAGATCTGGAATATCAACCAGTGACTATGCATACTCAGTAGGATACTGTGCCAATAGCACTCGTACCAAAGGAAGTCAAGAAACTGTCAGAAAGTGATGAAACACTTAAGTTGGTAAGAGAAGCGATCATATCAGGTGACTGGACCAAACTGTATGGCACTATATACAAGGCTCTGCAAGGTGATCTGTGGTTAGCGGGACAAGTTGTGATGCGTGGACATAGACTGGTACTGCCTGAGGTACTATGGGCCCACACTGTTGAACTGGCACATGAAGGACACCAAGGCATAGTGCGAACAAAGAGCCGACTTCGAGAAAAATGCTGGTGGCCTGGAATGGATTCACAAGTTGAGAAGTTTGTAAAATCATGCTACCCATGTCAAGTTGTTGGAAAAGGAATGAGCCCTGAACCAGTCGACAGAGCTCCCAAATGGTCCATGGGTAGATGTCGTAGTGGATTTACTTGATGCTCCAGGTGGATATCATCTACTTGTGGTTGTTGATTATTTCTCAAGATGGCCCGAGGCTGAAAATGTAAATAAGTGCTTAGATTATATGTTCTACAACCATGGATAGCCTGAAATGCTTCAAAGTGACAACGGACAGCCATTTGCCTCAGCAGAGTTTGAACAGTTTCTGTCTGAGCGAAACATCAAACACATCAAGGGTGTGCCATATTGGCCCCAAAGCAACGGGGAGGTTGAGAGATTGAGTTCTACCCTTCTAAAGATAATTAAGATTGCACGCATTGAAAAGAAAGACTGGATTGAAAGCCTAAAGGAGTTTCTGTTCCACTACCGTACAACTCCACACACCGTTACAAACATAAGCCCAGCTGAGTTAATGTGCAAAAGAAAGCTAAGGAACAACTTACCTGTAGTCAGGATGACTGATCATGAACAGAGTGAATCGAGTGGTCTTGATGTAGCGAGAGAACGTGATGCTCTCAAGAAGCTTAAAGAAAAGGAATATGCAGACTCACGCCGTTCCGCGAAAGCAAGTGACTTTGATGTTGGAGATCAAGTGTTAGTCAAGGAGCAACATAGATCTGATAAACTAACACCACCATTTGATCCAACTCCACACCAGGTGATTGAGAAACAGGGAAATGCTGTTATTGTTCAAAGTCCAGGTGGTCCACAGCGCATGAGAAATGCAGCTCATATGAAAAGGTTCAATCCACCTGAACCCCCAGCTGTTGAGACACCTAGTGTTACTATACCACCGACTACATCACATTTGGAGATACCTGTTAATACCACACCCACTCAACCTGTAGTGTCTCCATCGCCTAGACCCACTCGCAAAAGGCGCACTCCAAACTGGATGAATGACTTTGTGACTAAGTGAAACTATGATATACATATATGCTTACATATTACATATCTGTGCGAAGTGAACTCTGGTTAATTGAAGGTTATATATTCACACAAAGACTCAAACACAGTGACTTTATTATCATATACATATACAACAAAAGACTCAAACAAAGTGACTTTATTATCATACATGTATTCATTTCAAAAGTATAAACCTGAGTTTTACAAATAACAAGGGGAGGGATGTCATGTTCGCAACGCGCGAAACGTCGCAGTGGTGACCTCTAGGTATTTGGTTGCAACACCTTCTGTACACTGGAACTTTGTAAGTTTTCAAGATAGAGACTTCCGCGATAACGGCGGGAACCGGGCATTCAGCAAACCAAGAATTGTGTCAATGTTATTCTTCCTAAAACTCCACAGATTTACATTTAGGTAATGAGTATGGAGGTACTGAGTGACTCACACAGTGGTAGGATGTGTAGATTTACATTTAAGTAATGGGTATGGAGGTACTGAATGACTCACACAGTGGTGGGATGTATAGATTCACATTTAGGTGTTAAATAGGGAAGTACTGAGTGACGCACAGAGTGGTGGGATGTGTAGATTTACATTTAGGTAATGGGTATGGAGGTACTGAGTGACTCACAAAGTGGTGGGATGTGTAGATTCACATTTAGGTAATGGGTAGGGAGGTACTGAGTGACTCACAAAGTGGTGGGATGTGTACTGATACATTTAGGTAATGGGTATGGAGGTACTGAGTGACTCACACAGTGGTGGGATGTGTAGATTCACATTTAGGTAATGGGTATGGAGGTACTGAGTGACTCACACAGTGGTGGGATGTGTAGATTCACATTTAGGTAATGGGTATGGAGGTACTGAGTGACTCACACAGTGGTGGGATGTGTAGATTCACATTTAGGTAATGGGTATGGAGGTACTGAATGACTCACACAGTGGTGGGATGTGTAGATTCACATTTAGGTAATGGGTATGGAGGTACTGATTGACTCACACAGTTCTATAGAGTTCTGTACCCGGTACATAAGTGTACCAGAGCTCTGTACCAGGTACATAAGTGTTCCAGAGCTCTGTACCCAGTACATAAGTGTACCAGAGCTCTGTACTTGGTACATAAGTGTCGCAGAGCTCTGTACCCAGTATATAAGTGTCCCAGAGCTCTGTACCCAGTATATAAGTGTCCCAGAGCTCTGTACCCATTACATAAGTGTCCCAGAGCTATGTACCCAGTACATAAGTGTCCCAGAGCTATGTACCCAGTACATAAGTGTCCCAGAGCTCTGTACCCAGTACATAAGTGTCCCAGAGCTCTGTACCCGGTACATTAGTGTGACTCACGGAGTGGTAGGATGTGTAAGTTTATATTTTAGGTAATTGGTATGGAGGTACTGACTGACTCACACAGCAGTGGGATGTGTAGATTTACATTTAGGTAATGGGTATGGAGGTACTGACTGACTCACACAGTGGTGGGATGTGTAGATTTACATTTAGGTAATGGGTCTGGAGGTACTGACTGACTCACACAGTGTCCCAGATCTCTGTACCAGGTATATGTATAAGTGTCAGGTACCAGGCTATCTTAGGTGAGATGTATCTGAATAGACATACACGGAGACGGGGTCGTTTAGGCCTTAGTATGATGTGATGGAACAGCCAGATTTAAAAACAGATTATGATGGGAAACACATAACTCCATGTTTTATTCATTAAAGAGAGCTGAATTTAGCTATATCTTTTTATTTAGGTATGCATCTTACAGATTAAAAGTAGAAAGACATGTTATAATTCCAACCATATATGTGAACCATGTGGATTTCAAGGTTGTACCATCTCACTCACACTCCACCCTCCCCAATAAAGATGTAATATCAGCAAAATCATTCATCAAGAAAGTGGTAAACAATTAATGTTCTGGCAAGTGATGTTACCTGTTTCCCTTACAAAATGCATGTATACCATTTTGATATGAAAATAGAGAACAACTGGATGAAGAAAAGAGTAGTCTTTGCTACTGCGGGAATTGCTGCATGCCTGCCCTGAACCACACCCCTCCCCACTTAACAAATTAACAAAACATGTGGAGAATCATGTATCTGCATGTCCCTGTGCAAACCGTTTACCACATTGGAAACATATAAATGTGGTCTCTCTCCTGTGTGGTTCATCATATGTGTCTTTGAAGCAGCTGCCAACCTTCACTGCTTACCACACAGGGAACACATTTGAGGTTTTTCACCTGTGTGGATCATCATGTGTCTTTTTACATGTAGGTCCCTGTGGAAACTGTTTACCACATTGGGAACATACATGTGGTCTCTCCCCTGTTGTACCCTAAATTGCCTAACCTAAAACCATGTTTCAGGGGGCTGTGAGGTTTTCACATTAAATAAATCTTTGGCCCAATTGTTTTCCAGTTTTGGCTGTTTGGCGTTGGTGTGCGTTTTCTTTAAAAGACCAAGGGAGAATTCTGTGACTACAGATACTGTGTTCAGTTAAGTGTGAAAAAGCAGAAATTTGTCATTTGTTATATAATAAAATGGTAAAGGTGAACGATGAGCAGTTTGAGCTGACCGTTTCTTCACGAGCGTGTCCTGCCCATTCCACATGAGGCCGGTAGGCCGAGTGCGGAGCGGGCAGGACACGCGAGTGAAGAAACAGGAAGCTCAAATTGCTCAGAGTTCATCTTTACATTTATGTCAAGGTGTTTGAGTGGAAATTCAATCGATATTTCATCAATATAATCCATAATTAACTCTTATTTACCTGTCGTCTACCCGAAAATGCCGTGTGCCGCCATCTTGGATGTTTACGTTTCAAAAAGGCTGCGCATGCGCGGTGGACCTATGACGTCATCGTGCGGATTTCCGGCGGGTTATTTAACGCAGGGGTGCAATACGGGGGTTCAGTGCTTTCTCTATGGAACTACAATATTCACCTTGACATAAAAGTTAATATTGGCATTTTATGTGATAAGGGTTTTATGCACTCAGATTTTCTTGGTACCAAATAATTTGCTTCAAATATCATGGATAAGGACAGAGATTATAGTTGTGTGTAAACAATCAATTAGGGAACCTACATGTGTCAAATCTTCTCACCTGTGTGGGTCATCATGTGTGGCATTAGGGAATCTATATTCTTCAAATCTTCTCACCTGTGTGGCATTAGGGAACCTACTTTGGTCAAATCTTCTCACTTGTGTGGGTCATCATGTGTGGCATTAGGGAACCTACATGGGTCAAAGTTTCTCACCTTTGTGGGTCATCATATGTCATGTGGGAAACCTGGTTTGACGCCTGAGTAGCCCTCAGATGTACCCTTATTCAATCCTATTAAAACCAGGTTTGAACCTGAGTGCCTCTAGATATACCCTAATTTAACACCAGTGGAACCAGGGATCAGCCTGAGTGCCTCTCAGATGTGACCCATCCTTACAAAGTGGTACTGAAGTCGCACATTTAGAAGCCTAGATATGGCCTTATTTTTCTAACATATGGGTAGATATCTTTCAGAATCCTTGCTTGCTAATCTGGATTTAAGCCCCAAATGCCTAAAAGACATAGCTATAGTTTTCATGGTTATATAGAATTACATAGGAATTATGTAGGATTTATAAATTATGTATGTTTAGTATGTCAATTATCTCAGTTTAATCAATTTTCAATTGATCAGACTAAATCTACCAGCAGAAGATCTGTAGAGGACCACCTAGTTCAAAAATGAAAGTATTATATACCAAATGAAAGCTCTTGATGAGTTGTAAATGAGTATACCAATAACTTAACATTTTGTATGTGCGACTTCAGAACCATTTTGTCAGGATGGGTCACAGATGTACCTTAATTTAACTCCACTAAAGTCAAGTCTCAGCCAAATCACCTCTAATAAGTAGCCTCAATCAACTACAGTAAAACAATTTAATGTTTCAGTGCGACTACCACTCAGAGGTACCCTAATTTAACTCCAGCAAAACCCGGTTTGGCCCTGAGTGCCTCTCAGATGTACCTTAATTTAACACCAGTAAAACAAGGTTTCATTATGACTACCACTCAGATGTACCTTAATTTAACACCAGTAAAACAAGGTTTCATTGTGACTACCACTCAGATGTACCTTAATTTAACACCAGTAAAACAAGGTTTCATTGTGACTTACTCTCAGATGTACCTTAATTTAACTCCAGTAAAACAAGGTTTCATTGTGACTTACTCTCAGATGTACCTTAATTTAACTCCAGCAAAACCCGGCTTGGCCCTGAGTGCCTCTCAGATGTACCTTAATTTAACACCAGTAAAACAAGGACTCATTGTGACTACCACTCAAATGTACCCTAATTTAACACCAGTAAAACAAGGTTTCATTGTGACTACAGTCAGGTCGCGATAATCCAGTGGCTGCCATCACCTCCAAATTGTATATCTTATCATATCTCAGAATTTAAAAAAAATCTACAAATTTATATCTCTGGTGAATATTGAATTTTGTTCAGAAGTAGCCTACTCCTTACTATCCTGTCTGCATGTGTGTGTGGTCTGTGGGGGTATTCATCAAAGCATTTGGCACATTTTAGTTAAAGCCTGGTCTTAATCCCTTTGAACTCTAATGAGCAATAATACTGCCAATACATTGTTTATGCAGCATACCCCACCCCACAGACACAGTGGACTGTGGGATTTGAGAAGCAAACTGTGACTACCACTCAGATGTGTGGGTCATCATGTAGAATTATTGTGCATGCATCAAGAGTTTTGTGCAGTAAGCATACATTTGAGGTCTCATCATGGATCTCAACATGACATGTCCCCAGGTAACATTCAAGTGTAAAGGTTCATTGTGACTACCTTTCAGATGTACCTTAATTTAACACCAGTAAAACAAGGTTTCATTGTGACTACCACTGAGATGTGTGGGTCATCATGTAGAATTATTGTGCATGCATCAAGAGTTTTGTGCAGTAAGCATACATTTGTAGTCTCATCATGGATCTCAACATGGCGTGTCCCCAGGTAACATTCAAGTGTAAAGGATTTAAACAGGTGTTGGTTTTACACATTGTTCTTGAGATGAGAACACATACCAAGATTCAATTGCTTTACCCTCGCTGCTTGGACCTGGCTGGAAACTAAATTCAAGTCATTTCTGTGTTCTGTTTGCAGTTTGGTGCTCTTCGGTAGGTTGGTAGCTTGATCGTAATGATGAGAGACAAAATCTTGACGCGGCAACTAAGAAGATTGTGTCCACACATGGTAAGTTGCAGAGTTCTCACATGGAACATATGGAAACATGGCATGAATTTTAAAAATAAGAAGCTCCTGACCTCTAGCAACATGTTCTAGATATTACTGTCAATGAGGATTTCAAACCTCCAGATCCAATATAACATGTTTGAGTATTTCTTGGTGACTGATGGTTGAGTATTTCTTGATTGCTGATGGACCAGCAGATCGTAATACAACCAGCAGGTTACATGCTATGGTAGGTCACAACAACTAAGACTTGTGTTATTCCTTGCCTTTAAAGACAAGCAAAGTTGTAAACCAGGGAAGCTGGTATAACTGTTATAGGTCCCTGTGCATGGTGAGGCCTTAGAGGTGGTCCTTTGGTGATGTTGTGGAATAAGTTGTATACCAACCCTTGGTGATAGGACACACCTCTGCAGTAATTCACCAGATGGACACAGGTATATCATGAGAGCAAGCCAAACTAAGGCCAAACCTTCTACTATGAGTGGCGCAGGGTCAACCCCAATCCCCGCTTTACTTTATGCTGTCAGTCTGAGGACTGAACTCACCAGTGGTACTGATTAGGTATTAAAATAAAACAATGTGAAGATTATAGAGGCAAATTTTGCTGGATGACCAATGCTACTTTTTATTTTCATTTTCACAGGAATTGATCGACGACCTTGATGCCACAACTGTGGAAAAAATGAAGGAAGCCCTAAGAAAATGGCGGAGTCGGAAAAGTGAAGATCTCCGGGTGGAGTACCACAACGAGAGGGGGCTGTGTGTCATTGCTACAAAGGCATATAAAAAGTATGACTTCGTGCTGGAGTACGAAGGAGAGTTCGTGTCACAGGCAGAGAGATTGCGACGTGAGGTGTTCTATCAGAATAGTGACCCTGGGTCCTATATCGTAGATGCATGGTGGGACCATCACCAGGTGGCCATAGATGCCACTAACTCCTTGGGCACCTTTGGCCGCCTGGTCAATCATTGCCGTAACCCTAACCTCACCCCTTATCCTCGGCTGCTGGAGGTGGGACCTGGGCAGGCCCCAGGCATGGTACTGTACTGCCACAGACCGATAAGACCTGGCGATGAGGTGTTCTGGGATTACGGTGTCACAGACTCTGAAGTACCATGGGCCGACTTCAAGAGAAGCACCATTGATAACGACAGGTATGCTGGAAAATTAGCTGGATCTACATAGCCAACTGGACAACATTTTAAATATGTGTTATTCTAGTGATAAGATAAGAAAGTCAATGTTATGTAATGTCTTGTCCTGCTGAAGTGCCCCCTGTTTTGCTTATGTTTGATTGATTGTTGAGAATTTCTTCCAGACAGCCCATGGTGTGTAATCCCAGAACACCCTTACCCCTGCCTGACTCAACCTGGGCCAATTGCTTCACAAAAGAGAAGAAGAAGAAGACAAGGGTCTGCCATGTTGTGCTCATCCGCCTTGACCTATCAGCTCTCCCTGGAGCCATGTGAGTACCGATGTTTTGTTTAAAATTCAGCTTATGATTCACAGATAGGTTTTATGCCGGATCTTTTTAATAAAAAGTTATATTACTAGAACTTCTGGCTCTTCAGTTGATAATACTGAGTACATCTTGCAGGACTTCAGTGACTAACAAGGTCTGTGAACTAGCTTAAGACTCTTTGACCTCAGGAGAGGTCTCCCCCCAACTGCAACTCCAGTCAAACATGTAAGTCTGATATGTGGAAATGGCTAGATGCAGTTAAGGACAAGGGCTCCAGGTGACCCAAAAATTAATTGACAAAGGATTTCCTTGTAACTTGAAATATTTGTTCCTTATATGATGTGTAATTGAAATGTGGAATAAAAAGTTGGGATAGCACTACTTTCTTCAGTACTAGCCATCTTTTGTAGGATGCTTTAGCATTGAGTCAATGGGCTGACAGCTAGACATTTGGGATTTTGGAGGAACTTTGGTGAATAATTCGCAAACTGGACAAACAATTTTTTTCAAAAACTATAAATATGTCCATTGACATATGTTAATCAAGATAGAAATGTAAAATCATGTGCTTTCAACGCTACTTTTTGCACAAGATGAGTGTGTATGCAAGGGGGGTGGGAACCCTCATGCATAAGCCTATGGACCACAGCCAGAGGAGTTCAGAGAAATTTCTTCAAACTTGCTAAAAATCCACATTTATATTATTAGGCATAACTTTTGAACTAATAATGATAGAAACTTGCTTCAAAAACTGACAGATTCCTCTTATTGAGAAGGATGCACTAGTTTCAGAGATATCCGCTAGGCTCCTGCCGCTCTCTTCCTTAATACGACTCTAGAAGTAATGTGTCACACACATCTATAAAGCAGGTTCATACTGGCTTCAACAGGTTATGTTGATGTATATGAAGTATGAATATACATGTTATAAATAGTTTCATCATTTGTCAATCAATACAATGAAAAGAAGTGGCCAGTATTCATAAAGTCAACAAAACAAGGTAGTCATCATTTAAATTACAATGTCATTACCAAATTGATGATGATATTTATTTCTTGCAGTGCTCCTGTGACAAATGAATCATTGATATGTGGATTGCTCTTCAATCACTGTGTTTATATATAAAACATTTACATGTGCCTATTTAAGTGGTTCGGGCATTTTACAGCATTCCTGAGGCAACTGAGATGGGTGCACCAGCCCCAGACATCCAGGTCCCAAGGGAGGCCCAGGAAACCCAGGCCCAAAGGGAGGCCCCAGATGCCCAGGCCTCAAGGGAGGCCCCAGATGCCCTGGCCCCAAGTGAGGTCCCAGATGCCCTGGCCCCAAGTGAGGCCACAGACTCCTTGGCCCCAAGTGAGGATCCAGACACCATGGAACCAAGTGAGGTCCCTGACACCCCAACCCCAAACGAGGTCCTCCGCCAAATCACAGTTCGCCAAAAGTGCTGGTAATTTCTTTTCTTTCCTTGTGCTAGTATAGCTCATTGGACATTCATTGTTGGATGTGAAGTACTACATGAACTGTAGAGTTTGTTTAGCCAAAGAGCCATGACACCTTGTCTTGTTTTGAAAATTCTGTGTTTTAATTTTCTCCTCTATTACTGTACACATGATACATGGATCTTCTTTTTGTACACATAGCACACCAGTCTCTCCAAACCGAACTACAGTCGCTAGGCCCCGTTTTGGTGGAAGGCTTTCATTAAAGTACAGGCGTGCGAAACTCAACATTCCGTAAGTTCTTTTAATCAGCTTGTTGATTTTCTAAATGCAAAAGCTCGGTTAGTCCCCTCATCGTGCCAGACTGTGTTGAGGCAAAACACAACAATCCATAAGCTTTTGCAAATCAGTCTGTTGGTTTTCCTGTGACAAAGAATCAGTTTGTCCCCATGTTGGTGTTGTGCCCATACATAGTTATTCAATTTTTTGTATGCATGAGTGATATTCCATTAAGACAGTTAAACAACATCACCTAAACTAATTGATGACCCTATCCAATGTTTCAATGTTTGCAGGTACCCCATAGTGAGGGAGAGTGAGGCCACACCAACTGTAGCTCCCCAGGTGGAGTTGTCCCATCCTGTTGAGAGGTCAGTAAAGTAAACATACATGTCTTTATGAGAGTGTACTAACCATGAAATGGTTGCCTACCATAACAACACTTGGTATTGTTGGCTTGGTATAAGATATCCAACTTACAGATGACCCATGTCAGTTGGCATTTCATACAATATAAATCAATTCCTGTTATATTTGAGATTTTGCCATTAACCACTTTGAAAATCTTTTTCATTTCCTATTTCTAGTATTCCAACCGCTTGGACTGAATGAGGCTATAGATGGGGCTTTTTTAAGTCATGCTATTTTCCATTTCTTACAGGTTCCCCAGTGTGATGGAATGTGACAGAGGCCCACCTTTAGCTGTCAAGTCACAACTATCTCTTCCTGGTGACAGGTCAGTAGATTCATGTTTATATGTTTCTATTTGTAAACCATTTCCATTACATTTATTGTGGTCTGATCCTATTGCAAAAGACATCAATTTTGATATACATATTTAAATGGGACACTGATGTGTTATTCAGGTTGTGTAATGGCATACAAAGCAGGCCTTATTGTAAGATAATTGCTGATCCTTTTCAACAGTATCATCATTAATAATTATACATTACTTTAATAAACACTGACATCTATCTGTTCACAGAACAAATACAGAGAAGGAACTGTTGTGGAAACAAAAAGCCTGTCTCTCTGATAACGAGACAGAATGGGCAACATTTAGACATGCAGGGAAAGAAAGGTGAGCCAGCTAACTTTGAATTACATCTGAATGAAGTCAATTCTGACATCTTTTAGTAGCAAATTGTTTCTTCTTGTATTAATCATTCATTTATTTACCCACATGGAACCCATTGAATCTTTCCATGTTTATTCTATTTTCTTCTATAAATCCAACTAAAAACCGTACCTGGTATGGCCTGTCCGGTTAGAATCTGACTGTCCTCCTCAGACATTGGGTTCTATTTCTTTTCCAGTGGTCCAGTGAGCAGTGAAGAGCTGGGTGACACCCTGGCCCTCCCCACTCCATTCTCGGCCTCATACTTTCATGACGATGAAGTGGATTCCCCAACACCTCGACTGTAAGTGTCAAGTTATAGCTATCATAGTGCATGAAAAGCTATTATTCATACATTGCCCTAAAAAAACACATAATAAGTGCATTCATATCTGTTTAAGGATTCTGGAGCCTTATTACTATTCCACATCTGCCAGAAACTTACAAAAACATGAATGAAGAAAAATGAGTATATGACTGGATCCGCTATGTCAGTTTCCATGGTCAAGGAGTAATTCAGGCAAAGTCAGTATTAAACTTTAAGACTTTATTTTATTGATAGCCCTGTATCTTGGCTTTATGAAAAGGTTCATTCAAGTCATTAACTCCCAGGGGGTCAGTTTTTATCACACTCGCAGTAAAACCATATCATTTTGTTTGCCCGACTGATCGAAATAATTTATAATTCAAAGTTATGACATTTCTCATTTTTCGATGATTTTCATTTTGATGAAAATTTTAACACACATTCTCAACTTTGATCTCACAGGCTTAAAACTCTTTGTACATGCATGAAAATCACTATATTACATCCTCACTATGTACACTTGCTTAAACCAACATCATTTGCCACTCATCAAATACATTCTGCATGTAGTCTGTAGCCAAAATAGACCCCCCGAAAAGCGAATTCCGGTCAGTCGGGCAAACAAGCAGTAGTACATAGGAGAACACCTCATAGAGGCACTTAAACCTGTCCTATCATCTTGCCATTACATACAGAGTAACTAGTGCACCTGGGCTACTGTTTAAAACCAATAACTCTACAATATCTACCCATCTTGGGTCTGTGCGGATGCAATAGAATGAAATAGAAATAATAGCGATCAGTCGCGCAAACGAGCGTTAAAACATAGATAAATGTTTGAGAAATACAAGTTACAGTGGGCAAAGTTAAACTGGTGATAACCAGGATCAATGACATCTAATCAGTGCACTTGCTGCGGTACTTGAGGAGCTTTCGATCGGCCAGTTGGATAGTGATGGGATCGAGGTTGTAGAGGGCTTTCTTCGTGTGTCCATACCGACTTGGCCTAGGAAGCAAGATCCTGCCAAGAATGTTGAGGTGGTGGATTCTGGCTTCAATGGTCTCCTTCCCCCACATGGAGCTTGTCCCCAACTTGAAGCTTCTCTTTGCTGTTTTCATGATGTTCCGCAGCATATGGTGCACTAGATAGAAGCCATTGTCCTTGGCTACCACCTTACCGAAAAAACATATGTCATTACCGGAGTTGGTGCCGTCCAGGCTAGCAGTGACAAGGATGTCACCTACCTGGTACTTGTCCTGGACCAGCACCAACTTTCCAATAGTGTCCTTGGGCTGTACATCCTCCTGAGGGAGGGTCGAGGTCGGTGGATCCTGCTGTGCTCGCTTGGTGGTAGGGACGGCGACGGCGCGCTCCGCGGCACGCTTTCATGCAGCACACGGGGCAACGTTCTCCTTGTCAGCCGTGGCAGGAGTTGGCACCCGGTCACTTCGAGTGCGCTTACGTGCCATGACTGGTGAGCCGTCCCTGGTGCGCTTGCAGACAGTGGTGCGCACAACAGGATCATAATCAGGGTCGCCGTCCGCCGCAGCAGGAGCCCTGGCAGGCCGCGTTTTCATCTGAACCAGGGCTTGCTTTGGCGGGGGAGTAGTGCTGTCATCCGCGTCGTCCACCGCAGCAGGGACACGTGCAGGCCGCGTTTTCTTCTGGCGTGTTTGCTTTGGTGGGGGAGACTTCTGCTTGACAGAGCAGGGGTCGAAGCAGGATTTGTCACGGACAGAGAGTGACCTTCCTTCCTCCTTGACCACAGCAGCATGGACACTCATGCTGCCTTTTACTGATTTGTCTGCTGCTACTTGGCCGACAGTGAGGCGGGCGGAGCTGACATCCTGCAGAGGGACATGGATGTAGTGAACGCTGCCTTCCAGTTTGTTACCTTCGGCAGCGAACTCCTCTGCATTATTGATGACGGGATGTCCGTCCTTGTGGCGTTTGACGATGTTGTCAGCGACTCCATCGCAGGGGCCCTTTCCATGGCCCGCCTCGAAGTAGGTCCATGTTGCTCTGAGACCGTTGAGCAGTTCAGTGTGGCGCACCAGTACCGAGAACACCGAGATGTTTCGATACTGGCTGGAGGGGGAATCGGAAGCGTAGTGCACCACCTTGACATGTGGCAGGTTCTCCCGGAGGAATGCTGCCAGGCAGCGGAGAAATTCCAAGATGATGCCAGTGTCGTGCTTCCGGTCGTCGGTGCAGAGAGCCACAGAGTAGTGGTTTGTGGTGCCAGTGTCCTCATCACGGTAGTGGATGACTGCAGGGTGCAGGGTCACTGGCTCCTTCGCGTAGTAGGTACTCTGTGGGGACTCGGGGTATGATACCATCCAGTTTTCCGCAAAGTCCATCTGGATGGTAACCTCCAACGACAACATCCCCGCTCGCAGCTCGCGTACGATGCGGTGTTGATTGTGTGCACGGTCAACATGGGCAGACATGGTGAGGAACTCGAGTCGGGTCGTTTTGATGAAGTCCGCCCGTGATTGCACCATTGTACAAGGGCGGAGCTTCTTGATGGTGGACTGTTTCCTTGTTCCGTCTGCACCTGCCGACTCGTACAACACATCCTTGTTTTTCCACACTCGGTACTCAACAGTAGACTGCTCTGGGACTTTGTCACAGATTCGTTTTTCAAGGTCATCCATGGTCATATCGACAAACATCTTATCAGTCATCTTAATATTGACAGCATGAAGCCTGAGCGAGAAGTTCTGGTGCTTCTGGCACAAGCAGACCTTCTCACTCTGGAGGTCGATGGGGATGAACCAGGGGTGTATCTCATAGAAGGTAGTGCGACAGACCGGCAAGTCAGGGTGTGTCTCCTGGTACCGCTTGTGAAGCACATAGATGAAGTCATAAGGTACATCTTCTAGTGCTTTACTTTGTTGATGGTCTTGGTCTCATGCTTGCCGGGTGCCATGCTGGAGTTCTCCGGGTCAGACAAGAACGCCAGCACACTCTCTACCTTTGCCGCATGGTTCAACTGCCGGGTGCCAGGCTGGTCTGAAGGGGTTTTGGTGAGCGTCCGCCTGTCGATGCCAAAGGTCTCTGTCAAAGACATAGTGATGCGCTGTTCTTTGATAACAGCGGGCGAGAGCACCTTGGTCATAATAGACGCTTTGTCCTTGCTAGGAAGGTTGGCCAACCCTTCAATCACAGCCTTCACACCCCTGGCTTCGGCTGCCAACTTAGCTGAGTCCTGTGCAGCCACTGCAACGCGCTCCTCCATGTGCGCTACAGTGGGTTCTCCATCCTGTGCAGCCACTGCAACACGCTCCTCCGTGTGCGCTACAGTGGGTTCTCCATCCTGTGCAGCCACTGCAACGCGCTCCTCCGTGTGTGCTACAGTGGGTTCTCCATCCTGTGCAGCCACTGCAACGCGCTCCTCCGTGTGCGCTACAGTGGGTTCACCATCCTGTGCAGCCACTGCAACGCGCTCCTCCGTGTGCGCTACAGTGGGTTCGGCTACGGGTGGACCGTTTAAATGGGCATGGGCAAGCTGAGCCTGCAACTCCTCAATCTTTGTCTGTGCGTCAGTCAGGTCCTTGGTGATTAACCCGTGTCGATAGTAGAAGCGGTTGGTTCTGGGAGAGTTGGTCTTCCTTCTCCGTATCGTCAGGCTTTTAGGAGTGGTCAGTATCGGTGTGGTGGGCGGTCCTACGGTTGTCATCTTTGTGGTCTGTCCGGCACGCGGGCTGCAAACAATGAACAATCATTAATTTTTAGTATCATCATAAAACATGTATTTATAAGGCTTTGACAATCTTTACATGGTAATTCTTCGTATATCGATCAGTCGTGCAAACGAGCGTTAAACATAGATAAATACATGATAGATAGACTAATTCATTCCCCATCATAATTCTACTACACCGATTGATATCACATATTCATATACAATTGAAATGCTTGTAAACAATGCAGAAATCTTAATTCTAAGCGAAACAGTTAAAGCAAGGAACCATTAACCATTAAACAAGTAAGATCAAATGCTTTTATATTTAGATAATTACATTCACTTAGAGGTGTCTTTGCGGATGGTGGCGCTGTAAGTTGATAACAGTTTATGAAATTGGGAATAAATCACACATTGAATTGGACTAAATTAATTAATGCCAATGTACTTTTAAATTTCTCTTACTATTAAAGATTATTTACAAATAACAACACAAAAAGAAGGAACTATGATATATAAATACTTACGCGATGTCCTCTAGCAGGGACACGTTGTACTCCGCTGAGGAGTCCTCCCGGACGCGGTCGCTGCGGCACCTCTCAGGTGAGTTGCGCCGGGCAGCCTGGCGGACCGGCCGGGTGGACTCCGCCAGCGGGGCTGCCGCGTCCCTCTCCTGTGCTGGGGCCTCCGCAGGCGGCGGTGGTGCAGGCACTGCGGGGGCCTCCTCCTCGTCGGACAGCAGGAGGGGGTACTCGGGGGCATCACCTGCCAGCGTCCGCTCGTCCTCATCGGAGGACGAAGACTGGGGGTCCTCGGCAGTCTCCTGATGTATAGAACAAGGAAAACATAACAGTCCAATTATTGATGATACACCAATGCAGTGTTCAACTTTCCGCTTTAAGTATAGTTCTACTTAGATAACCAATTACCAAATGACACTTTTAATTAACTAGTTGCCTGATGGATAGAACAAGGAATAAATACCAGGAAATCCTGGTATATCAGGAAAAGTGACATCTCTGCACTTAGATTTATACCAATTACCGAATGACACTTTTAATTCATACTCACTCCGTACGTGTCATATGACACCGGCTCAAGGTGGGGGCTTGGGGCTCGGGGAGTGAACAGCGAGCCGTGCACCAGCAGGCCGCGCCCGCGTCCACGTCGAGGCGCTGGCCGACCTGCAGGTGTCTGCCTCCCCGTTGACTTCCCGAGTCCCTTGCCCTTGCCCTGAGCCGGTGTCTGGGCTGCAGCGGGAGTCGAAGGAGTGGCGGCAGTGGCATCAGTGATGGCATCGGTGGCGGTGGCATCGGTGGCGGCAGTGGCAGCAGCTGGCTTCACCACCTTGGCCGGGGGTGCAGCCTGCCCCGAGGTGCCCTCCCCTCCAGCCGCCCTCGCCGCATCTTCACGGGCCATCTCCTGGTCTACAAACTGTGTAAGAAAAGGGTCAGAATACAAAATCATTTGTCAGTAATAAAATACTGGTGAGTTACTCGCAAGCATTGTATCGCTAATATGTTGACCCAAGCTATAATAGAACTCCAGTCAAAGATTTACAATTAATAAAGAGTTATTTTACATTATAATTTCAAACTATAATTTAAATTAATATATCATCATATATATAAGATATAAGATACCTCTCCGCTGGTCATCTTTGTCCAGGCGGCGGGCTCCCTCCCTTCCTTTCCTGCCTTCTCCTCCTCCCGCGCATTCTGAACGCGGAACTTCGACATCCGGCGCGTCCGCTCACGCTCCCGCGGAGTCTTCTCGGCATCGCGCTTTGCCTTCGATGCCCTCTTCTCCGCGTTCCGTCTCGCCAGGAACGCTTCCTCCCCCTCCTTCTCCCTCTGTCTCTCCTCGTACCCAGCCTGTACGAGACGGTGAGGGACCTTCTCCCCCTCTGGTTTCCTCTTTCTACCCATAGTCTGAAGAAAGATAGAAAGTTGATTAAAAAAGGTGTACAAAACACAGTATGAATATAGCACAATTTAATCATAAAAGTAGGTCTAAAGTCAGAATAATTGGTGAATATATGATGCTTGAAGGCCTGGCAAGTATGACGGTGCGTTGTACGATCCAGTGAATAAATACATGGCCGATATGTAAAAATTTATCAAAAAATCTCCCCGAGCCCCAGATTCGATGAAATTTTTTTTCTCAGCAATGACTGGATGACCATTCTATATGACAGAGGTACTGTAGGCGCACATTTGTTAAATTTTGGGGGGCCTGAGTGCAGTGGAAGTATTTTTTATATGCAAAAAAACATGCTCTGTAGCTCGACTGATCGAAATGAATTCTTCCATAAATCATGGTAATTATTGTCAAACCTATATGTTTTCTGTCCAGGATGTTGGACAATAGTCCTAAATAAGATATTAACACCAAAAAAGTGTAAGTTTGTGTATATTGACCAAATAGGAGAGGATTTTAGATTCTTGTTTGCCCGACTGACCGAAATAATGGTTGGTGGTTCAAAATGCTCCCTGTGCCAATATAACCAAACCCAGCAGCGATGTATCACAATAAAACAATGAGAAATACATAGAGGATGGTTCATAACCACAGAAAAGTATGTAAATAGTGGGAATTTTCGGAGAAAATCGATCGAAATGGTACCTAAAACAGTGCCAGCAGGGGGGAAAAAATGATTTGGGATGGCTGGGGGCTTCCAAAATGACGGAGAAGGTACCAAACCTGCACTAAATCAAAGCCAGGGCCTTATTCTATCGTATTAACCACTGTTATTCATCTCTTTGCCCATATATGTGCCACTACAGGCCATAATATCATTTTGGTCAGTCGGGCTACCTAAAAAAATCAGTCCCGCAAACAAGCGCATTTCGACCTCCCCGGGGTGCCCAGCTTGGCTGCACGGCCCCCATTATCGCCCGGGCCGATCGTTAGGGACGAATTCTTCACTATTTACACACTTTCGGTACACAAAAAGCACATCAAAACATTCGATCGGCATTTAAAAACAACGCTATTTTGGCATATAAGAATGGCTATGGTGAAAAAAATTTGAAACACATCTGCTCCAAACCACGTTAATATTATGATGATCTATTACTGCTTGACTAGTTGATATATGGCCTAGAATGAGGTGGAAATTGAAAAAAAAGGTCATTTTGGACCATTTTTCAACTTTGGGCCACCACATCTCAAAAAATAATGAACTGACATACACAAATTTGAGTTTTTTTTGAAGCCCCAAGTGTTTTCTCTCAAATGAGACCAGAAAAAAGAAATATGGTTAAGTACTTTTTATTCTACAGCCTCCTGTATCCAAAAAGACCCCAAAATCCCAAAAGTGACATCGTTCAATGGATCCAGTCATATTATAAGTGCATGTTAATGTAGGAATGTCCCATTGTCTATTGAACAATTGTTTATCATGAACAGTCATTGTGGCCTAAAACTAATCTGCTTTAATATATTGTACTTAGATCGATCAATCCTATATGGTCCTAATAAAAAACAAATATACATAACTATCATGAACATTGACGTTTTTCTGTTGACAGAGTGAATACAGATAAGCCCATGTCAAAGAAACAAAAAGCCTGTCTCCGAGCAAAGAAGCAAAGGGAACTCCAGAAACAAAATGGGACAAGGAAGCACAAGAAGGCTCTAGACAACCTGGTGAGAAGAATATTGGATTTAAACATTGCTTTGACAACCCCATTTTCATGATGACTTCTTTTAGTAGGAATTCTATTAAATAAGGAGAGGCTGGCAGACCCATGGCCATATCTGCTATGGTAAGGGAGGGCAGCAAGCTTCTCTGGTGCAAGCTATGACATCACAAGAGACCATATGCATCTAAATGCAGAAGGCATAGCACTAGCTACATATAAATGAGTGTTGCTGATGGGTGTATTTTGAAAGTAATTGTATATTTTAACACTCAATAGCCCCTTATGTTATCCCATAAGATACATGGTATTGTACTCTTTACTTTTATAAAAACATACATAATCTTGCAACAGCCTCTGTGATGTAACAATGCTTCATTTTGTGTATTTTGTCTCTTGTGATGTCATAGAATGCATCAAGGAATCCTGCTGCCTGCTGCACATTGAGGATTGTTATTAATGTGTTTATTAATTTGACTTTCCCCCCTTCCAGACCCAGAAGGTGAGATTAGAGCGGAAGAGGATGGGAAGGATATGGCAGCTAAAGAACAGTCAGATTGCAAGCTGGTGAGGTGAGTAATTATCACACTATGCTAGCAGTTAACAAAGAAAACCACGGCTTTGAAATTAAAATCTTCATGGATATGCTTTATTGTATCTCAAAATTATGTTCTCATGAGAAGCCCATTCATAGTTCACCTTGTGAATATACACAGAAATATCTCTGTTTCATGTAGATTATTTTAATGTTTCCAATTGATATCTAGTTCCTACCTTGATAGGCATCTAATGAAACTCACAATGAATAATGTACTTGATGTTCCTTACCCATGTATTATCTTATTACAGATCTGCAGTATTTCAGAGTTTGGCTGATGCACCCAATGCATCTGTTGTCTTCTACTGTAAGCAGAAGCCTTGCCTTATGTGTCTAGTGGCTGTGCAAGTTGACAGGAAGTCTACCGAGTGGATGAATTAGCTGCAGCCAATACTGCTACTGGGCATGGACTGTGCCGCACTCAACATGTTCACCAATACTGCTACTGGGAGTGAACTGGGCCACAGTCAACATGTTCATCAATACTGCTACTGGGAGTGGACTGGGCCGCACTCAACATGTTCAACAATACTGCTACTAGGAGTGGACTGGGCCGCACTCAACATGTTCATCAATACTGCTACTAGGAGTGGACTGGGCCACAGTCAACATGGTCATCAATACTGCTACTGGGAGTGGACTGGGTTGCACTCAACATGTTCATCAATACTGCTACTAGGAGTGGACTGTGCCACACTCAACATGTTCAACAATACTGCTACTGGGAGTGGACTGTGCCACACTCAACATGTTCAACAATACTGCTACTAGGAGTTGACTGTGCCACACTCAACATGTTCAACAATACTGCTACTAGGAGTGGACTGTGCCACACTCAACATGTTCAACAATACTGCTACTGGGAGTGGACTGTGCCACACTCAACATGTTCAACAATACTGCTACTGGGAGTGAACTAGGCGGCACTCAACATGTTCAACAATACTGCTACTGGGAGTGGACTGGGCCGCAGTCAACATGTTCATCAATACTGCTACTGGGCATGGACTAGGCGGCAGTCAACATGTTCATCAATACTGCTGCTGGGAGTGGACTGGGCCACAGTCAACATGTTCATCAATACTGCTACTGGGCATGGACTAGGCGGCAGTCAACATGTTCATCAATACTGCTACTGGGAGTGGACTGGGCCACAGTCAACATGTCCATCAATACTGCTACTGGGCATGGACTGAGCCACAGTCAACATGTTCATCAATACTGCTACTGGGAGTGGACTGGGCCACAGTCAACATGTTCATCAATACTGCTACTAGGAGTGAACTGGGCCACAGTCAACATGTTCATCAATACTGCTACTGGGAGTGGACTGGGCTGCACTCAACATGTTCATCAATACTGCTACTGGGAGTGGACTGGGCCACAGTCAACATGTTCATCAATACTGCTACTAGGAGTGAACTGGGCCACAGTCAACATGTTCAACAATACTGCTACTGGGCGTGGACTGGGTTGCACTCAACATGTTCATCAATACTGCTACTGGGAGTGGACTGGGCCGCACTCATTATGTTCATCAATACTGCTACTGGGAGTGGACTGGGCCGCACTCAACATGTTCATCAATACTGCTACTGGGCATGGACTAGGCGGCAGTCAACATGTTCATCAATACTGCTACTGGGAGTGGACTGTGCCCCACTCAACATGTTCATCAATACTGCTACTGGGAGTGGACTGGGCTGCACTCAACATGATCATCAATACTGCTACTGGGCATGGACTGTGCCCCACTCAACATGTTCATCAATACTGCTACTGGGAGTGGACTGGGTCGCACTCAACATGTTCATCAATATTGCTACTGTAAATGGACTGAGCCACAGTCAACATATTCATCAATACTGCTACTGGGCATGGACTGTGCCACAGTCAACATGTTCATCAATACTGCTACTGGGACTGAACTGGGCCGCACTCAACATGTTCATCAATACTGCTACTGGGAGTGGACTGGGTCGCACTCAACATGTTCATCAATATTGCTACTGTAAATGGACTGAGCCACAGTCAACATATTCATCAATACTGCTACTAGGAGTGGACTGTGCCACACTCAACATGTTCATCAATACTGCTACTGGGAGTGGACTGGGCCGCAGTCAACATGTTCATCAATACTGCTACTGGGAGTGGACTGGGCTGCACTCAACATGTTCATCAATACTGCTACTGGGAGTGGACTGGGCTGCACTCAACATGTTTATCAATACTGCTACTGGGCATGGACTGGGCCGCACTCAACATGTTCATCAATACTGCTACTGGGCATGGACTGTGCGCACTCAACATGTTCATCAATACTGCTACTGGGAGTGGACTGGGCCGCACTCAACATGTTCATCAATACTGCTACTGGGAGTGGACTGGGCCGCACTCAACATGTTCATCAATACTGCTGCTGGGAGTGGACTGGGCCGCACTCAACATGTTCATCAATACTGCTACTGGGCATGGATTTGGCCGCACTCAACATGTTCATCAATACTGCTACTGGGAGTGGACTAGGCTGCACTCAACATGTTCATCAATACTGCTACTAGGAGTGGACTGGGCCGCACTCAACATGTTCATCAATACTGCTACTGGGAGTGGACTGGCCCACAGTCAACATGTTTATCAATACTGCTACTGGGCATGGACTGTTCCACACTCAACATGTTCATCAATACTGCTACTGGGAGTGAACTGGGCCACAGTCAACATGTTCATCAATACTGCTACTGTGCGTGGACTGTGCCACAGTCAACATGTTCATCAATACTGCTACTGGGCATGGACTGGGCTGCACTCAACATGTTCATCAATACTGCTACTGGGAGTGGACTGGGCCACAGTCAACATGTTCATCAATACTGCTACTGGGCATGGGCTGTGCCGCACTCAACTTGTTCATCAATACTGCTACTGGGAGTGGACTGGGCCACAGTCAACATGTTCATCAATACTGCTACTGGGACTGAACTGGGCCACAGTCAACATGTTCATCAATATTGCTACTGTAAATTGACTGAGCCACAGTGAACATATTCATCAATACTGCTACTAGGAGTGGACTGTGCCGCACTCAACATGTTCATCAATACTGCTACTGGGAGTGGACTGGGCCGCAGTCAACATGTTCATCAATACTGCTACTAGGAGTGGACTGTGCCACACTCAACATGTTCATCAATACTGCTACTGGGAGTGGACTGGGCCACAGTCAACATGTTCATCAATACTGCTACTGGGCATGGACTGAGCCACAGTCAACATGTTAATCATTACTGCTACTAGGAGTGGACTGGGCCGCACTCAACATGTTCATCAATACTGCTGCTGGGAGTGAACTGGGCCACAGTCAACATGTTCATCAATACTGCTACTGGGAGTGGACTGGGCCACAGTCAACATGTTCATCAATACTGCTACTAGGAGTGAACTGGGCCACAGTCAACATGTTCATCAATACTGCTACTGGGAGTGGACTGGGCCACAGTCAACATGTCCATCAATACTGCTACTGGGAGTGAACTGGGCCACAGTCAACATGTTCATCAATATTGCTACTGGGAGTGGACTGTGCGGCACTCAACATGTTCATCAATACTGCTACTGGGAGTGGACTGAGCCACAGTCCAGATGTTCATCAATACTGCTACTGGGAGTGGACTGGGCCACAGTCCACATGTTCATCAATACTGCTACTGGGAGTGGACTGGGCCGCAGTCAACATGTTCATCAATACTGCTACTGGGAGTGGACTGGGCCGCACTCAACATGTTCATCAATACTGCTACTGGGAGTGGACTGGGCTGCACTCAACATGTTCATCAATACTGCTACTGGGCATGGACTGGGCCGCACTCAACATGTTCATCAATACTTCTACTGGGAGTGGACTGGGCTGCACTCAACATGTTCATCAATACTGCTACTGGGAGTGGACTGGGCCACAGTCAACATGTTCATCAATACTGCTACTGGGCATGGGCTGTGCCGCACTCAACTTGTTCATCAATACTGCTACTGGGAGTGGACTGGGCCACAGTCAACATGTTCATCAATACTGCTACTGGGACTGAACTGGGCCACAGTCAACATGTTCATCAATATTGCTACTGTAAATGGACTGAGCCACAGTCAACATATTCATCAATACTGCTACTGGGCATGGACTGGGCCGCACTCAACATGTTCATCAATACTGCTACTGGGCATGGACTGTGCGCACTCAACATGTTCATCAATACTGCTACTGGGAGTGGACTGGGCCGCACTCAACATGTTCATCAATACTGCTACTGGGAGTGGACTGGGCCGCACTCAACATGTTCATCAATACTGCTGCTGGGAGTGGACTGGGCCGCACTCAACATGTTCATCAATACTGCTACTGGGCATGGATTTGGCCGCACTCAACATGTTCATCAATACTGCTACTGGGAGTGGACTAGGCTGCACTCAACATGTTCATCAATACTGCTACTAGGAGTGGACTGGGCCGCACTCAACATGTTCATCAATACTGCTACTGGGAGTGGACTGGCCCACAGTCAACATGTTTATCAATACTGCTACTGGGCATGGACTGTTCCACACTCAACATGTTCATCAATACTGCTACTGGGAGTGAACTGGGCCACAGTCAACATGTTCATCAATACTGCTACTGTGCGTGGACTGTGCCACAGTCAACATGTTCATCAATACTGCTACTGGGCATGGACTGGGCTGCACTCAACATGTTCATCAATACTGCTACTGGGAGTGGACTGGGCCACAGTCAACATGTTCATCAATACTGCTACTGGGCATGGGCTGTGCCGCACTCAACTTGTTCATCAATACTGCTACTGGGAGTGGACTGGGCCACAGTCAACATGTTCATCAATACTGCTACTGGGACTGAACTGGGCCACAGTCAACATGTTCATCAATATTGCTACTGTAAATGGACTGAGCCACAGTCAACATATTCATCAATACTGCTACTAGGAATGGACTGTGCCGCACTCAACATGTTCATCAATACTGCTACTGGGAGTGGACTGGGCCGCAGTCAACATGTTCATCAATACTGCTACTAGGAGTGGACTGTGCCACACTCAACATGTTCATCAATACTGCTACTGGGAGTGGACTGGGCCACAGTCAACATGTTCATCAATACTGCTACTGGGCATGGACTGAGCCACAGTCAACATGTTAATCATTACTGCTACTAGGAGTGGACTGGGCCGCACTCAACATGTTCATCAATACTGCTGCTGGGAGTGAACTGGGCCACAGTCAACATGTTCATCAATACTGCTACTGGGAGTGGACTGGGCCACAGTCAACATGTTCATCAATACTGCTACTAGGAGTGAACTGGGCCACAGTCAACATGTTCATCAATACTGCTACTGGGAGTGGACTGGGCCACAGTCAACATGTCCATCAATACTGCTACTGGGAGTGAACTGGGCCACAGTCAACATGTTCATCAATATTGCTACTGGGAGTGGACTGTGCGGCACTCAACATGTTCATCAATACTGCTACTGGGAGTGGACTGAGCCACAGTCCAGATGTTCATCAATACTGCTACTGGGAGTGGACTGGGCCACAGTCCACATGTTCATCAATACTGCTACTGGGAGTGGACTGGGCCGCAGTCAACATGTTCATCAATACTGCTACTGGGAGTGGACTGGGCCGCACTCAACATGTTCATCAATACTGCTACTGGGAGTGGACTGGGCCACAGTCAACATGTTCATCAATACTGCTACTGGGACTGAACTGGGCCACAGTCAACATGTTCATCAATATTGCTACTGTAAATGGACTGAGCCACAGTCAACATATTCATCAATACTGCTACTGGGCATGGACTGGGCCGCACTCAACATGTTCATCAATACTGCTACTGGGCATGGACTGTGCGCACTCAACATGTTCATCAATACTGCTACTGGGAGTGGACTGGGCCGCACTCAACATGTTCATCAATACTGCTACTGGGAGTGGACTGGGCCGCACTCAACATGTTCATCAATACTGCTGCTGGGAGTGGACTGGGCCGCACTCAACATGTTCATCAATACTGCTACTGGGCATGGATTTGGCCGCACTCAACATGTTCATCAATACTGCTACTGGGAGTGGACTAGGCTGCACTCAACATGTTCATCAATACTGCTACTAGGAGTGGACTGGGCCGCACTCAACATGTTCATCAATACTGCTACTGGGAGTGGACTGGCCCACAGTCAACATGTTTATCAATACTGCTACTGGGCATGGACTGTTCCACACTCAACATGTTCATCAATACTGCTACTGGGAGTGAACTGGGCCACAGTCAACATGTTCATCAATACTGCTACTGTGCGTGGACTGTGCCAC
Source organism: Acholoe squamosa (assembly GCA_949317995.1). Classification (NCBI taxonomy): domain Eukaryota; kingdom Metazoa; phylum Annelida; class Polychaeta; order Phyllodocida; family Polynoidae; genus Acholoe; species Acholoe squamosa. Next base: position 6,167,740 of record OX439050.1, on the reverse strand, counting down.
AGTCAACATGTTCATCAATACTGCTACTGGGCATGGACTGGGCTGCACTCAACATGTTCATCAATACTGCTACTGGGAGTGGACTGGGCCACAGTCAACATGTTCATCAATACTGCTACTGGGAGTGGACTGGGCCACAGTCAACATGTCCATCAATACTGCTACTGGGAGTGAACTGGGCCACAGTCAACATGTTCATCAATATTGCTACTGGGAGTGGACTGTGCGGCACTCAACATGTTCATCAATACTGCTACTGGGAGTGGACTGAGCCACAGTCCAGATGTTCATCAATACTGCTACTGGGAGTGGACTGGGCCACAGTCCACATGTTCATCAATACTGCTACTGGGAGTGGACTGGGCCGCAGTCAACATGTTCATCAATACTGCTACTGGGAGTGGACTGGGCCGCACTCAACATGTTCATCAATACTGCTACTGGGAGTGGACTGGGCCACAGTCAACATGTTCATCAATACTGCTACTGGGACTGAACTGGGCCACAGTCAACATGTTCATCAATATTGCTACTGTAAATGGACTGAGCCACAGTCAACATATTCATCAATACTGCTACTGGGCATGGACTGGGCCGCACTCAACATGTTCATCAATACTGCTACTGGGCATGGACTGTGCGCACTCAACATGTTCATCAATACTGCTACTGGGAGTGGACTGGGCCGCACTCAACATGTTCATCAATACTGCTACTGGGAGTGGACTGGGCCGCACTCAACATGTTCATCAATACTGCTGCTGGGAGTGGACTGGGCCGCACTCAACATGTTCATCAATACTGCTACTGGGCATGGATTTGGCCGCACTCAACATGTTCATCAATACTGCTACTGGGAGTGGACTAGGCTGCACTCAACATGTTCATCAATACTGCTACTAGGAGTGGACTGGGCCGCACTCAACATGTTCATCAATACTGCTACTGGGAGTGGACTGGCCCACAGTCAACATGTTTATCAATACTGCTACTGGGCATGGACTGTTCCACACTCAACATGTTCATCAATACTGCTACTGGGAGTGAACTGGGCCACAGTCAACATGTTCATCAATACTGCTACTGTGCGTGGACTGTGCCACAGTCAACATGTTCATCAATACTGCTACTGGGCATGGACTGGGCTGCACTCAACATGTTCATCAATACTGCTACTGGGAGTGGACTGGGCCACAGTCAACATGTTCATCAATACTGCTACTGGGCATGGGCTGTGCCGCACTCAACTTGTTCATCAATACTGCTACTGGGAGTGGACTGGGCCACAGTCAACATGTTCATCAATACTGCTACTGGGACTGAACTGGGCCACAGTCAACATGTTCATCAATATTGCTACTGTAAATGGACTGAGCCACAGTCAACATATTCATCAATACTGCTACTAGGAATGGACTGTGCCGCACTCAACATGTTCATCAATACTGCTACTGGGAGTGGACTGGGCCGCAGTCAACATGTTCATCAATACTGCTACTAGGAGTGGACTGTGCCACACTCAACATGTTCATCAATACTGCTACTGGGAGTGGACTGGGCCACAGTCAACATGTTCATCAATACTGCTACTGGGCATGGACTGAGCCACAGTCAACATGTTAATCATTACTGCTACTAGGAGTGGACTGGGCCGCACTCAACATGTTCATCAATACTGCTGCTGGGAGTGAACTGGGCCACAGTCAACATGTTCATCAATACTGCTACTGGGAGTGGACTGGGCCACAGTCAACATGTTCATCAATACTGCTACTAGGAGTGAACTGGGCCACAGTCAACATGTTCATCAATACTGCTACTGGGAGTGGACTGGGCCACAGTCAACATGTCCATCAATACTGCTACTGGGAGTGAACTGGGCCACAGTCAACATGTTCATCAATATTGCTACTGGGAGTGGACTGTGCGGCACTCAACATGTTCATCAATACTGCTACTGGGAGTGGACTGAGCCACAGTCCAGATGTTCATCAATACTGCTACTGGGAGTGGACTGGGCCACAGTCCACATGTTCATCAATACTGCTACTGGGAGTGGACTGGGCCGCAGTCAACATGTTCATCAATACTGCTACTGGGAGTGGACTGGGCCGCACTCAACATGTTCATCAATACTGCTACTGGGAGTGGACTGGGCTGCACTCAACATGTTCATCAATACTGCTACTGGGCATGGACTGGGCCGCACTCAACATGTTCATCAATACTTCTACTGGGAGTGGACTGGGCTGCACTCAACATGTTCATCAATACTGCTACTGGGAGTGGACTGGGCCACAGTCAACATGTTCATCAATACTGCTACTGGGCATGGGCTGTGCCGCACTCAACTTGTTCATCAATACTGCTACTGGGAGTGGACTGGGCCACAGTCAACATGTTCATCAATACTGCTACTGGGACTGAACTGGGCCACAGTCAACATGTTCATCAATATTGCTACTGTAAATGGACCGAGCCACAGTCAACATATTCATCAATACTGCTACTGGGAGTGGACTGGGCCGCACTCAACATGTTCATCAATACTGCTACTGGGCGTGGACTGGGCTGCACTCAACATGTTCATCAATACTGCTACTGGGCATGAACTGGGCCGCACTCAACATGTTCATCAATACTTCTACTGGGAGTGGACTGGGCCACACTCAACATGTTCATCAATACTGCTACTGGGAGTGGACTGGGCCGCACTCAACATGTTCATCAATACTGCTACTGGGAGTGGACTGGGCCGCACTCAACATGTTCATCAATACTGCTGCTGGGAGTGGACTGGGCCGCAGTCAACATGTTCATCAATACTGCTACTGGGCATGGATTGGGCCGCACTCAACATGTTCATCAATACTGCTACTGGGAGTGGACTAGGCTGCACTCAACATGTTCATCAATACTGCTACTAGGAGTGGACTGGGCCGCACTCAACATGTTCATCAATACTGCAACTGGGAGTGGACTGGCCCACAGTCAACATGTTTATCAATACTGCTACTGGGCATGGACTGTTCCACACTCAACATGTTCATCAATACTGCTACTGGGAGTGAACTGGGCCACAGTCAACATGTTCATCAATACTGCTACTGTGCGTGGACTGTGCCACAGTCAACATGTTCATCAATACTGCTACTGGGCATGGACTGGGCTGCACTCAACATGTTCATCAATACTTCTACTGGGAGTGGACTGGGCTGCACTCAACATGTTCATCAATACTGCTACTGGGAGTGGACTGGGCCACAGTCAACATGTTCATCAATACTGCTACTGGGCATGGGCTGTGCCGCACTCAACTTCTTCATCAATACTGCTACTGGGAGTGGACTGGGCCACAGTCAACATGTTCATCAATACTGCTACTGGGACTGAACTGGGCCACAGTCAACATGTTCATCAATATTGCTACTGTAAATGGACTGAGCCACAGTCAACATATTCATCAATACTGCTACTGGGAGTGGACTGGGCCGCACTCAACATGTTCATCAATACTGCTACTGGGAGTGGACTGGGCTGCACTCAACATGTTCATCAATACTGCTACTGGGCATTGACTGGGCCGCACTCAACATGTTCATCAATACTTCTACTGGGAGTTGACTGGGCCACACTCAACATGTTCATCAATACTGCTACTGGGAGTGGACTGGGCCGCACTCAACATGTTCATCAATACTGCTACTGGGAGTGGACTGGGCCGCACTCAACATGTTCATCAATACTGCTGCTGGGAGTGGACTGGGCCGCAGTCAACATGTTCATCAATACTGCTACTGGGCATGGATTGGGCCGCACTCAACATGTTCATCAATACTGCTACTGGGAGTGGACTAGGCTGCACTCAACATGTTCATCAATACTGCTACTAGGAGTGGACTGGGCCGCACTCAACATGTTCATCAATACTGCAACTGGGAGTGGACTGGCCCACAGTCAACATGTTTATCAATACTGCTACTGGGCATGGACTGTTCCACACTCAACATGTTCATCAATACTGCTACTGGGAGTGAACTGGGCCACAGTCAACATGTTCATCAATACTGCTACTGTGCGTGGACTGTGCCACAGTCAACATGTTCATCAATACTGCTACTGGGCATGGACTGGGCTGCACTCAACATGTTCATCAATACTGCTACTGGGCATGGACTGTGCCACAGTCAACATGTTCATCAATACTGCTACTGGGAGTGGACTGGGCCGCACTCAACATGTTCATCAATACTGCTGCTGGGAGTGGACTGGGCCTCACTCAACATGTTCATCAATACTGCTACTGGGAGTGGACTGGGCCGCAGTCAACATATTCATCAATACTGCTACTGGGAGTGAACTGGGCCACAGTCAACATGTTCATCATTGGTTACCTGTCATTGTAGGACACACAATGAGACAAATCATCCAACCTTACTTCAGCTAGTCATCTTCAGTGATATGATCTGCGAAAATGGGGCTTAGTGCAGGGGTTCCTAAGACCCGTTTTCCCATGTCACTTGTGTTATAACTGTTATCACATCATCAGCAACATCATATTTATAAAGCTCAGCAGATTCCCTTTATGCCATTAATTTTATGGACATTACTGGGTAGCTATTACCAGAAGTTGGAGTCAAGAGTAAATAGGACACTTGGCCAATCTGTGGGTCTATAGTAATGGTTTACACTGACTGACAAAGATGTTCAGGGATGTTGGGAGAGTCTTACAGATTTTGAACATGAAGTAATCTTGTTTTTAAAGACTGATCGAACTTTATAGTGTTCACACCTGGAGGGACACTGAATGAGCTGTCATGGTATTTATAATTTTAACAGACAAGTGTTTCTCACTAGTGACTGAAGCAAAATGTCAAAGTCATACAGATATATATTTAGGCCATGCAAATTTCTATATGTGTTAATTACAATAATGAATGGTAGCTATTGGTAGTGTCCATGATATCTAAGATCATTCAGTTGGGAATATGTCAAAATGTCTTGCATGGGTAGCTGACTGCCGAATGTTTATCATATTTCTAAGGTGGAGTGAACAGAAGTGAGTGCAGAGCAATTAATGCTACTCAAATTGATTTATTTTGTGGTATCTATGTTATACATTTTGATGTTGTTCAGCCTGGCCTGCAAGTTGAAGACTCTAGATCGATTTAAGTTGTAAGTATTATTGTGTGGTACCGTTCTGACACATTTTAATAGTGTCCAACCTAGGATGCTAGTTAACAGAAGGAAACTCTATGTATTTTCTTTTAAGTAGGACAGAGGTACATATTCAGAAAGTATGGCATTTTGACATTTCTTACAACTGGCTCACAGTCATGTATGTCTGAGCCATATTCTGTTTATTAACACTATATCCATGCATTTACTTCAGCATTAGGTTAGACCTTTGTATGTCATCACTGTGCATATATTGATGTATGTATGGTTGTGTCAGTGGACTATGGTGGGCCCATCTGTAAAGGTAAACCTAGTAGTTTATGGTGAACTAATCTCTTAAGCAGTTGAAAAAATGTCATGTTAAAGCATTAAGAAAGACACCTGACCAAACTGTTCTTAGACAAACAAAATAAAGATATTAACAAGTTGCCATGAAGTTTTGTATATGAGATCTTAAGATTCATTTTGTTTATATTTATATAGTATTCAAGTTTCAAAGACATATATACTACATTTGGAATATACCTAGAGGAACCAGTAGCTGAAGTAGAACATAACTAAAAATGACATGTATAATTGGGAGTACTGGTGCGAATACAATGAGACAAATGGACAACTTATCTGGATAGATTTGATAACTCATGGTTTAATTATTCTGCCCGTTTTAGCTACCAGTAAAGCCAGGAACAAAGTCTGAAGGTGGCAATAAACTAGTTGTCATGCATAACACAGCTTTATTCATCAGGCTCCACAAGAATATCGATCATGGCCACAATATGGACAGCAAGTTGATGGGGGATTTTCCATAAAAAAAACTTTTCATATAGACTGTATTGCACAGAGATAACAATACTCCTGGAGTATGGGGCTACCATGATATAGGATACTGGGACTCAATAGAAAACTGTCTCTGGGAGCATAGTTCCCTACCAAGTGGAGGGACGAGGAAGACACCTATGGGCACTTTGATTTAACCACTCTAGAGTGACCATCGGGACACTAGTAGGCTGACTGTCCTTTTCTCGGCTCATTGCCAAACCTTTTTATAATTATGGTTCCACACTGACCGTAGCGCCCCCTAGTTATACAATATAACACTTATCTAGGAAAGGGCATCCACAGTTTCTATATAAAGTGACTTCATTTCCCATTCTCCTCTCTCTCTGTCCTCAATAACTCTAAACGTAGCTTCCAGACCTTAGTGTCCAGACTTTGAGCTTTGGGTGGGAATATGATGCCATTGGTAGTCCAAGTATACATTCTCCTTGTATGAAGTGCAATATCAGGCACAGTCTGCAGTGGCATCCAGCATCGTTCATTCCCATTGTAGCACTTATCTGCATATATATATAATTCTGCAGGAGCTCAAAGTTTTCCATCATGTTTCCCAAGTTGTTATCGGAAAGGGGATATCAGTTTCTGAAGAACTACAACCTATATAGACACAGGGAAGCAATTGGAGAAATGCAGAACTAGGTTGGGAAAGTAGGTAAACAATGTCACTTTTGCTGATGACAACTTCACGAAGTCAGGCCTACTCTTTTGTAAAGCTGAGGGTGTAAAATGGCCTGAAAAGATGTCACTTTGTTTGGAACAAAAGAGGAATATTTCATGGGCTGGGCTTATACAGTTGATGAGGAATTTGTAAAATCTATAGAGGTGTTAATTATAACTAACTGATTTTGTACAGATGATGACTGGGCAGATGGCCATTGGAAGTTGGAGCTACGCCCGGGAGCTACGTCGCCACAAAATGGCAGAGCAAGAATTCCTCCCACCCACCTTGAATCTTGATAAACTCGACTTTCACTTGATGACTGACTATGCTAATTCAGCACAAGGCCACCTAGAAAATACATGACTATCTGCAGGTCTTTGGACTACAGTCTACACATCTGACATTGGTTCAAAATACCTTACTTTACCTTAAAAGGTAGAGGCCCATTTTTCTCCTGGCCTGGGTTACATTGGCACAGCAGCAGTTCAAACTCTGAGTCATAGACACACACTGAGTGTATACCTTGGGGTTGCAGAGTGGAAGAAGCTTTTCATGAGGTGTACCCAGGGTACACCTGTGGGTGGGGGAGTAAAAGAGGCTTTTAATGAAGGTCTGCTGAGAGTACGCCTCAGGGTGGGTAAGGGAATGATGGTTTTAGTTGACATGCACAAAGGGTACATCTCAGGGTAGATCAATGGAACAGGCATTAAATGGAGGTGTGTCAAGGGTACAGTTGCGGATGGGTGAATGAAAGGGACTTTTAGTGGAGGTGTGCCAGGATACACCTTGGGGTGGATCAACTAAAGAGGCATTCGATGGGCTTGCACCTAGGGTACACCTCGGGTTGGTAAATGGAAGGGACTTTTCAGTGCAGTTGTGCCATGGGTACACCTTGGGGTGGATCAAAGGAAGAGGCATTTAATGAAGGGGCGCTAGGGTACACCTCAGGGTGGATCAATGGAACAGGCATTTAATGGAGGTACGCTAGGGTACACCTCAGGGTGGATCAATGGAACAGGCGTTTAATGGAGATATGTTAGGGTACACCTCAGGATGGATCAATGGAACAGGCATTTACTGGAGGTATGTTAGGGTACACCTCAGGATGAATCAATGGAACAGGCATTTAATGGAAGGGTGCTAGGGTACACCTCTGGGTGGATCAATGGAACAGGCATTTATTGGAGGGGTGCTAGGGTACACCTCGGGGTGGATCAATGGAACAGGTATTTAATGGAGGTAAACCTAGGGTAAACCTTGGGGTGAATCAATGGAAGGGGTGTTTAATGGAGGTATGCTAGGGTACACTTTGGGGTTGGAGAGTGGAAGAGACTTTTAGTGGAGGGCTGCTAGGGTACACCTCAGGATGAATCAATGGAACAGGCATTGAATGGAGTGCCGCTAGGGAACACCTCTGGATGGATCAATGAAACAGGCATTTGATGGAGGGGTGCTAGGGTACACCTCAGGGTGGAACAGGCATTTAATGGAGAGGTGTTAGGGTACACCTCTGGATGGATCAATGAAACAGGAATTTGATGGAGGGGCACTAGGGTACAACTCAGGGTGGATCAATGGAACAGGCGTTTACTGGAGATATGTTAGGGTACACCTCAGGATGGATCAATGGAACAGGCATTTAATGGAAGGGCGCTAGGGTACACTTCAGGGTGGATCAATGGAACAGGCATTTAATGGAGGTGCGCTAGGGTACACCTTGGGGTGAATCAATGGAAGGGGCGTTTACTGGAGGTATGCTAGGGTACACTTTGGGGTTGGAGAGTGGAAGAGACTTTTAGGTGAGGGCTACTAGGCTACACCTCAGGATGGATCAATTGAACAGGCATTTAATGGAGGGGTGCTAGGGTACACCTCAGGGTAGATCAATGGAACAGTTATTTAATGGAGGGGCGCTAGGGTACACCTCAGGGTAGATCAATGGAACAGTTATTTAATGGAGGGGCACTATGGTACACCTCAGGGTATATCAATGGAACAGGCATTTAATGGAGGGGCGCTAGGGTACACCTCAGGATGGATCCATGGAACAGGCATTTAAAGGAGGCGTGCTAGGGTACACCTCAGGATGGATCCATGGAACAGGCATTTAATGGAGGGGTGCTAGGGTACACCTCAGGATGGATCCATGGAACAGGCATTTAATGGAGGGGTGCTAGGGTACACCTCAGGGTAGATCAATGGAACAGGTATTTAATGGAGGGGCGCTAGGGTACACCTCAGGATGGACCAATGGAACAGGCATTTAATGGAGGGGCGCTAGGGTACACCTCAGGATAGATCCATGGAACAGGCATTTAATGGAGGGGTGCAAGGGTACACCTCAGGGTGGATCCATGGAACAAGCATTTAATGGAGGGGCACTATGGTACACCTCAGGGTATATCAATGGAACAGGCATTTAATGGAGGGGCGCTAGGGTACACCTCAGGATGGATCCATGGAACAGGCATTTGAAGGAGGCGTGCTAGGGTACACCTCAGGATGGATCCATGGAACAGGCATTTAATGGAGGGGTGCTAGGGTACACCTCAGGATGGATCCATGGAACAGGCATTTAATGGAGGGGTGCTAGGGTACACCTCAGGGTAGATCAATGGAACAGGTATTTAATGGAGGGGCGCTAGGGTACACCTCAGGATGGACCAATGGAACAGGCATTTAATGGAGGGGCGCTAGGGTACACCTCAGGATAGATCCATGGAACAGGCATTTAATGGAGGGGTGCAAGGGTACACCTCAGGGTGGATCCATGGAACAAGCATTTAATGGAGGGGTGCTAGGGTACACCTCAAGGTGGAACAGGCATTTAATGGAGAGGTGTTAGGGTACACCTCTGGATGGATCAATGAAACAGGCATTTGATGGAGGGGCACTTGGGTACACCTCAGGGTGGATCAATGGAACAGGCGTTTACTGGAGGTATGTTAGGGTACACCTCAAGGTGGATCAATGGAACAGGCATTTAATGGAAGGGCGCTAGGGTACACTTCAGGGTGGATCAATGGAACAGGCATTTAATGGAGGTGCGCTAGTATACACCTTGGGGTGAATCAATGGAAGGGGCGTTTACTGGAGGTATGCTAGGGTACACTTTGGGGTTGGAGAGTGGAAGAGACTTTTAGGTGAGGGCTACTAGGCTACACCTCAGGATGGATCAATGGAACAGGCATTTAATGGAGGGCCGCTAGGGTACACCTCAGGGTGGATCAATGGAACAGGCGTTTACTGGAGGTAGGCTAGGGTACACCTCGGGGTGGATCAATGGAACAGGCATTTAATGGAGGGGTGCTAGGGTACACCTCAGGACGGATCAATGGAACAGGCATTTAATGGAGGGGCGCTAGGGTACACCTCAGGGTGGATCAATGGAACAGGCATTTAAAGGAGGGGTGCTAGGGTACACCTCAGGGTGGATCAATGGAACAGGCATTTAATGGAGGGGTGCTAGGGTACACCTCAGGGTGGATCAAAGGAACAGGCGTTTACTGGAGGTACGCTAGGGTACACCTTTGGCTGGTCAATGGAACAGTCGTTTAATGGAGGTGTGCCAAGGGCACACCTCTTGGTGGATCAATGGAACAGGCATTTAATGGAGGTGCACCGAGGGTACACTCCAGGGTTGATCAATGGAAGAGGCGTTTAATGGAGGAGCGCTAGGGTACACCTCTAACACCCCTAACCAATATGTTAAAGGTGCACTGACCTGAGAACCTGTCTGCTGACTTTTGCAATGTGGCATCATTGCTGATTCAGAGCTCCTCTAAAGGTTAACCCAACCCCCTACTAAGAACTGGTTACGCTAAATGACCCACCCCCTCCCCAAATTGGATATACCGTATTCGACCTAATTAGTGCACTGTGCGCTAACAAAGTATCTAAAATGTATGTCTAGTACACAATACCTTTTAAATTAAAACCCAGTGATTCATTTTGTCTTTGCCACAATAGATATAGTACGGAAGACCTCATCTCATTAGGCCCACTCATTGTAGGGCATGTGCAAGTCTAGTGTCATCACACATACGTCACGGCATAGGCGCTCTCTAGCCCCGACCCTCTGTAGCCTTGCCACTCCCTTAGCCCATTTGTCATGCCTCAACCCCCCCACAGGGCACCTCTTACCAGTCCTCCTTACCCCCCCCCCAGCCCCCCCACACACACACACATACACCTCCTACTAACACCGTGGACATTGTCCAAGTTATTTTAATATACCTGTAAGGTCAGTGAGGCCGTCTGTGATGGTACATAGTGATTTCTTGTTACTGCATCATCATCATTAACCATGACAATACAATTCACGTCAGCTAAGCTGAGATTACCTCAACATCTCTTAACCCATCAAATACACAACTTCTCGTATATATGCATCAACACAACCATGATGCATTCTTGTATTGGTCATTTAATCAAAACTTCATTTTAGAAGAAAAGAGATAGACACAATTAGAAGTAAGGCTTGGTACTTGTTTATTTTAACTTGGATTTTTCAAGTAATGGAAGTTTGCCTCTTTCAACAATATATCATCAGTCCAGCCACACTCTCCAACTGTCACTCAGGGGATATCATAAATCATACCTTGATAATTTATATTAGATAAAACTGGAAAAAACAAAGATAAATCTTTCTCCTTCATGCACATACTATCATACTATGATAGATTCCCACTTGACACATATTGACTTCTATAATGAACACAGATCTCATGAACCACCTTGACACATATTGACTTCTATAGTGAAGTGTATGCATGGGACGTAGCAACTTACCTGACACATATTGACATCTGTGGTGAAGACAAATCTCATTATCTCACTTGACACATATTGATTTTTATTTTTTTCTGTAGTTAGAACTCTTGGTCATTCCATAAAAAGGGTAAATATGGCACAGTTAACCGTTTAAGGGCTGCTGATGCAGGAGTGCATTATGCCCATTGGTCATCATGATGCACCAATGAAGTGCTGGTAAGACTATTTGCAAGCACTTCATTGGAGCATCATGACGACCCTCCGGGACTGCACCAACCCCCTAGGGTCAACATTATGCGTGAATGTAAACTCGCCAGGGCTGCATTCATGCATCATTCTGACCAATGGGCATGATGCATTAATGCATTCAAGGCCCTTAAAGGGTTAAGTCAAATGAACTTCTGTAAGAGTAAACAGGACCTAAAATCATGCCACATATAACATGTAAAGTCAGTTCCATTACAAAACCAATAATATACCTTTGTTGAAAAGCTCATGTCTCATTCACTGATTCTATTGTTAACATCATAATTCAAGACATTTTAGAAATGTTATATCATAACTATTTTGTTTTCAGATATCAAAGAAATCTGTAGTATCCATTTGCAATCAAATCTTCACTCTGTATTTTTTCTCCCCTAAGGCTGACAATAAATGATGTTGTGTCTCTTCATGTGTGACTATTTGGAAACATTTTGTATATTGTACCTAGCAGAGGCATTTATTCATAAAGATAGTTGTGCAACATAGAACTGTATCAAATATACATAATCTCCCGCGTGTAAGGAGTGTCTTGCATATAGGATGCACCTAAAGTTGATGGAAAGTCAATAAGGAACATCAAAGGGATGCCACCCAGACTTTGGGAGGATTCTACAATGCGCAGGGAGCCTCTGAGTCATGTATTTATATATAAGACGCCCTTTATACACGGTAGTTAATAAAAAAGGATGGTTTACTCTAGCAATATACTGCCTAACACACTTAAACATGTATACATCATATCACAATCCTTCTAAAAGGATACACCTCCCACCATTATCTAAATACCTAGGGCAATAGAGAACTATGGTAGAGTCCTAACAAAACTAGTTTTAACTTAATACACAAAAACTTTGGCGCATTACGGTGTTATGTATGAAGAAATGGTTAAGTGGTCAATACGGAGAACGAGGAGACAAAACTTGTCACAAATCTTCATATCTTCACTTATAAAGTGCATATATAAGACACACCAAGACTCCTATTTATAACATGTGTAATACTTATGTCATGGCTTAATTCAGTCACTCATCACTGGGGACAAAGGGGGTAAACTATAACTTGCTTTACATCAAAGAATCACATCACACATCACAAACATAAGATTGGAAGCAGCAAGAAAAATCACATAATGAAACACCAAAGATCTCAAACTCAGACTTGTGGTGGGACATATGACAAAGGAAGGTAGGTAAAATGCAGAATACCGCCGGTATCATATCCACACTCGAAATTGATGATTCTCATATTCCATCACTATTTACACTATAATAGCTCATTTAAATTTGTTTAATGCTCCCATTACAACTGTAGCAAATGCATATGCATACTACTATTTTTGGCATTTGCAGTCATTCCTTATTTTATAGAAAACACAGGGAAAAAACACATGATCATAATTGAGTTGATTCATGCATAAAACAGATAGGCATATGGGTCGTAGTTAGATCACATACGGTGCACTGTGGGCAATGAGGACCACCTGTGGCATGAGGAGATGAATTTTCCTCCCAGTCCAATTTTTTTCTCTCGCTTATTCATCATCGAAATAAATTTTCAACCTTACGAGGTTGTTTGGAGGGAAAAAGTAGTGCAGATCCATATCCCACAAGGCATTGGTAGAGCAGATCCATAACCCACAAAGCTCTCTGGGTCGAAAATCCCCCTGCAGGCTGGACTGGTAGATTTTCCCACACTTTTTGATGACTTCTTATGGACAGGTTACAGTGCCGGTGCAAGAAAGGTCTTAATTTAAGATGCTTTGCGAGGATCAGGAGGTGGTCAGGAAAAGCTCTATATAGGAGCAAAAAGAGATCTGAAACCAGTCCTGAATCTGCTAGGAGTAGATCTCTATGGGAGTTATCAAAGTTTGATTTTAGGGGTAAAATGAAGAGTTTGCAATTTGATGCTTTTAAAGTGGGAAATCAATGTAATTTTGATGAAATAACATATTAGGTATGTAAAAGGGACTGCTAGGTGTTAGTACATTGAAAAGTCTTATTCATTTTTTTTTTAGTTTGATGCTTAAAATTAAAGATGAAAATGGAACTTTTCACCACTGGAAGAAAGCTCTGAGAACTGGCTCTAAAGCCTCAGGGGTAACCCTGAGCCAACAACAAGAAGGGACTTTTCCATCAATAACATCAGTAGTATAATAGCAAACAGGTCTACAATAAAACAAACATATATGTAAAAGGTTTTGAATTACTTTTTTCAAGAATTTTTCTCACATATTCATCTCTCAGTCATCTCTTCATTAAAGAATACAATTATTTTACAATTGAAGTAGGGCAGTAACACATGACTGTAAAACTTATTCCATAAACTGGTCTCAATAACAATTTCTTACCAGATATAACAGTTTATAGTATAATTATTGGGATTAAAGCCATGCTTTTGATCCTAAATATCAAAATCTGTTAAGGTGATGCATTTTGCAAGTGACAAGGGTGGATGCTACACTAGTTACTTCACAAGGATCCTGTTTTTTTAACGGCGGGCTGTTGAGACGGTGCCTTTACTGTTGGCATAGGGTACACTGACATTATACAACTAATACAGAATGTGCGTTTCTGTTCTCTTGTCGATTTCCAGAAAATTTTCAATGAACAATACAGACTTACATCACAAATATAATACAGGACTTACATTTGGGATAACAGCTCATGAACATGATGATGACTACCCTTATATGTTGTACAGAAAATGATCATTATATTGTGAATAATGAGATGATTTTAATGGACCAATTTTACAGAAATCATCTTTGACACAGTGTCTTAACTACAATGAATTGGGACCAGACAAAGTTGCTCCTTGCAAGGAAAATCTTTTAGAACTATTAGAAACCTTGTACGTCTGATCTATGGATCTCATATATTAACAAACACTCATTTCTCAATCTAGTCGTTGAGCCATAACATTCTTTTAGTAAGCTTACATTGTGGCATATTAAACCAGACAATGCCTTTCATAGATACATGTTCATGGAAACCACATCACTTTGCTGGACATCTGGGTCATCCAACTCTACAGGGGTGTTGGAAGCAAAATGACTTTGAGGGGACCAAAGGATATGTTGGCATTTTTTATGCATATCTAATGAAGCATTTTGAGAGATTGGGGACCATCCAGCAAGGACAATCATGAATATTTAGACATTTGTCGTGCTATTTTAGGTCAATTTATGAGCAAATGGTCATCGTGATCACACCAGATATTCCACACTATGGGGCAGCTGCAACATTTGTAACCACACTGATAGTATTCACTATGACACTCTCACTGTATTATACATTATAATAAATAGATTTAATCAATTTAGATTTTTGTACAAAATTATCCAAGTATATGCCTTAAAATGGGACTTTGGTGCATATAATATTGGCATGTTGAACTGTTCCTCACCCATACAATCTTAATGCAGTCATTGTGACTATTTTGGCAGCAGGGTAAATATATCAATGAGTTAAATATGGTATGGTTTTCCATGTGGTTTACTATTCACACAAGCATTGAAACATTTTGTGGCACTCATATCACGTTGAACGCATTCACGGCTGTAACACGCTTATAATTTTCAATGTTGACCATCTTTTCTTTTCAAGTTATTTTATGAGTAAAAGCCAACAAAGTGAACCTTTAATGATGGCATGATGCCTCATTGCTTCATCTTCCTTTTTGATGCAATGAGGCACATGAATAACTTCTCAGCACTGCATTCGTGCATCATGCCAAAACTCCAGGATTAGACCGAACATCTAGGGTTGGCATGATGCATAACCGCGGTCTTGGCAGGTTACTCGCAAATGGTAATGCAACTTGATGGATCAGACCTGCATCTATGCATTATGTTGACCTGACTGGGTTGATTCCGTTATGAAGAGTTGGCATGGAATCTAATGTAACGTTGGATATTAAACTCACCAGCGCTAGTTTTGTGAACATGAACCTTGAGGCACCATGTGGCCCTATGGCAACACCAAAAAGAAAGTTGGTCTACAGATTTTTTTTTTAAATGAAATGGTACAAGCCAGTAGATTTTTCAAAGAATTCTTTGTGGTCTAATAGTTTTTTTCCCTTGAAAGAATGGTGCGCAAGGAAATGTATTTTATAAAATTGTTATTTCTAAAGGTTCTCCTTGTGTTCTTATATGACAAAGATAAATCTTGCAGAAAATGAGATAAGGAAGATATTTTCAAAGAAAAGAAAACAACAATTTGTACTATCAAAAATATAGAGAACACCAGCTGTAGACCAACCTTTTATTTGGTGTGGCCTAATAAAGGATTAAAGATCCTCACATTGCCTCTCATTCACACCCAGGTATTTACACACTAATCTCTT
Source organism: Acholoe squamosa (assembly GCA_949317995.1). Classification (NCBI taxonomy): domain Eukaryota; kingdom Metazoa; phylum Annelida; class Polychaeta; order Phyllodocida; family Polynoidae; genus Acholoe; species Acholoe squamosa. Next base: position 6,151,683 of record OX439050.1, on the reverse strand, counting down.
ACTCTAGCACCTATAAAACTAAAACAGCTACAATGTATATATCTACATCTCAAGTATAAAAACACCCAATGACTCCTGGGTTATCCCCTAGAACGACGATGATGATAAAACGTACTTGCGCTCGCCCTGCGCAAGGCGTGGGGCTATTTCAGGAAGCGGATATTGACATAATATAGTTCATAACAACAAGTCCTATCCTTGCCAGTCCGTACTGATGTATACTGGCCGTTGGAATTAAAATGGTGGTGGTAACGACGGAAACCCTGTTTTTCTATTCCCAATAGTACATTGTACCACGCCAGGAAGTTCTCCTTATGGCTGGGCCGGTTAATGGTATAGACCTCGGAGGTATGGATTTCAAACACAAATTGTTTAACGTTCTTCAGCGAATGCTCCTCCAGCATGGTTCTAAAACTCTCCCACTCGTTGAACTCAATGTCCACCTTCAGGTAGTCAATGATATGCTGAAAAAATAGAATAAACAGGCTTTATTTAAATTTGTTATTAATTATTCATGAAGCATAAGTTAGGTTAAAGACTAAAATGTAGAAACAGCATTACCGGTGGCATAAAAATCTATCATGACATGTATTAGTTCAGTTCTGTTATTCACTATTATAAAAGTTCTTTATATTAACTTTTCTACTTTGGTACTCTACTCTAAAAAATTAAGGAATAAGAACTTAAGAAAGCTTCAGGACAATATATATTGTACATATAGTAATCAATCTTTGGTAACCTGGGATTTACAAGTAATTTTGAGTAGTTTTAATGAATTTTGTAATCTTTGTATGGTGATTTACTTGACAACTTTAAAACTTTGAAGCCATCTTACATTACTGTGGCCAAGGCGTTTGAGGATGGACCCAAAGGTGCGTAGCTGCCACGCCTGGTTGTTGATGCCGTCAGAGGGACCCAGACCCAGGTTGAAGAAATGGACTTTGGAGGAATGCATGTGGTCCCCAACATTCATACTGCAAGTCAAGGCAAGTTTACATTTAGATAATAACATGTCTGAGGTGGGGGTGTAAAAGATTTTGACCCCTCTTGAGGGGGGGCTTAAAAATGTAGGCTCTTTTTAGCAAAAAGAAGCCCACGTGCTACTATAGATCAAAGAGGGGCGTAAAAATCTTACATGCACCTTTTGCAAATATTTTAACCGCTCCTGAAGGGGCATGTAAAAGATTTAGGAATATCCAAATGATAACCCATCACCATCCCTGTTGGTAAATATTGACAACTCCCTTAATTCAACTCTTTATGTTAGATAGAGTTCATTAAAATTTGTACTTATTTGAAACTGAAAAACTATACTTGTTGTTTTGTCATACATTTTGTTTTATATACAATAATAACAAAAATTATTGCTTTGAATAGGAACCCAGTGTAGTCCCCAGATGGATTATACTTGGTTCCGATACACTATGACAATCGGGAACTATCAGGAGACTACGATGGATTTCATCCGATTGGATAGATTAATTTGCTACAAGCCCTAAATATTTATTTAAATTCTTTAGCCCTCCTGATCATCCACATTGTGAAAATTGGACAAAATAATCTCTGGTGGTATCCATGGTTTTAAATTTACCTCAGCGGTTTGAAAGTTTTATGAACACAAGCAGAGTTACAAAGCAGGGTACTAGAGATGGTCATGCAAGTTAGTTGGATTAGGCTTGTGTTTGCGATTTATGTGATGATGCCTTTTCATTAGAACAGTGGCAGCCATTTTCTGTGACTATGATGCCTTGCTTAACTGCAAGGTTTTACAAGTATTCACCAAATCTTCCTCATTTTCATAGGAAATATGGCAAAGCTCATGTATATTTATATTGTGATATCTTGGATTTTTGAATTTTTCAGGAAATAAAAGAGATTTTTTTTTTTTATATACAGGAGTATCATGGATGAAATTATTCTGTGTTTCGTATTGTACAATTATTTAACAATGTTGAGTGGTGCAATTTGTGCTTGAATGTGCTCTTTTGTGTAGTCATGATACAGGGATGAAGGTGATCTAGTGATGCAACATGATGCAAAGTAAATACAATGTGCCTTATTTTTTGCCGCCTTAATATGTTAATATGATGCCTTATATTGAAATGTATAGGTCTTTGGAACTTGAAAATCCCTGAAAAAAGGGAAACTGTGAAGACTTCCATCCATAAGAAATGTACCACAAAAATGACCCAATTGTAATGGGATATATTCCTTCACACTAACACTAGTTTCGATTCTGCTAATCCCACCACTAGCTTGGAGGGACTGTGGGATAGCTGGCTGGGACTACTTTCACCATACTCCCAGCACTGCGGCGTAGGAATAATAATCTTGTCAGATATAGGTCAAGCAAAACATGGCCGGTCCCAAGCAAGCGAGGGAATTAGGTCATTCTGATTTGGGGACAGTTTGATATTCACTTTGGTTAAATACTCATTTCCTCCTCTATCTTGTCCTTAAATCCACCACCAAATTCTGTTAAGCCCATACAGTGCACTATGGTCCTTTGGTCACCATAATGCATGAATGCAGCCCTGGTGAGTAGCACTGCTGTGCTGCATTCTTCAATCATGCCAACCATACAGGCTTGATACACTCCTGCAGGGTTGGTATCAAGCATAAATGCAGTTCTGGCTGATAGATTCTTTGGCACTGCATACGTGCATTACGGCGACCAAGGAAGATTGACATCAAGCTGCTCATAGAGCATTTACTCTTTAAGGACTGCTGATGCAGGAGTGCATCATGCCCATTGGTCGTCATGATGCACTAGTGAAGTGCTGGCAAGTCTCCTCGCAGCATTTCATTGGTACAACATGCCGACCCTCTGGGAGTATATCAACCCTGTAGGGTCGGCATGATGCATTCATGCAGCCCTGGTGAGTTACTCGCCAGAGCTGCATTCATGCATCATGATGACCAATGGGCATGAATGATGCATTACTGCATCAGCGGCCCTAAAAGAGCTTACACAAGCAATAAATTGCAGGCATTTTCAAGGGTGTGAAGCAAAATAAAACAAGCAAAAGGCACATGCAGAACAGACGGGTTCAAATAAGTCATACTCAGATAAGCTGCCATCTTCATCTGGGACGAACATGCTGCAACAAATCGAGGGAGGAGCGACAGGCCATTAATGCCTACCTAAAACACATCATAACACTTTAACCCTTAACCCATCAAGAGCTGCTGATGCAGGAGTGCATCATGCTCATTGGTGGTCATGATGCACCAATGAAGTGCTGGTGAGACATTAGAGCATCATGCCGACCCTACAGCGGTTTATTTATCAACCCTGTAGGGTCAGCATGATGCTCAAATGAACTGCTGTTAAGTCTGCTCACCAGGGCTGCATTCACAGGCCCAAAAGGATACAAAGACCTAGTGCATTATACACTTCTTTAGGCATAACTTTCAATAAGGAAAAGAAAGTGTAGCAGATCAGATGTGCCAAAATGCTGTTATATTTCTTGGGGTAGATATAAATCAAGTAAAATATGATCCTTTCTTTAGCACTATTCAAAAAAAGGTTTTTCTGCAGTACAATTTTACAAACACATCAAGGCTATCTGAATATTCAATGTCAACTGATATTTTGGAAATACTTGTAACTGAGAATTTTTAATGGTCTGAACAATTGAAATGACATCATATTCTTCTAAAGATTTTGAATTGCATTAATTTCAGAATACAGAGACTGACTCCTTTCCCCCCCCTCAGTTTTCTTTCTTCATTACTCTCAATAAAAAACCTGGACAGCTATTAAATGAGGAAGTAGTACACTAAAACCCTTATAGATAAAGGACACTTGGACCACCACAACATTGAATATAGAACTATTGGACCAAAGTTAGATTTACTTATCATAAAACACAGTATACTACCAATGAAAGTCACTTACATCTAGACACTGGGTACATAACTATTAAATTCACTTCTAAAACCTTAGGGGCGGTAAAGACCATGCATATTTGTTGTCATGATGCACGAATGCATCAGTAGCAAGTAAATTGCTATTGCCGCATTAATTCAGGGTTCCCACTATTTAAGGGTCATGGTTTAAACTGACTTTTACCTGACATTTATCGGCTTTTACCTGAGCAAATATTGGATAATTCGCGGGGTTCACAAAAAAATTCATTGACTCTGAAGCGAGGATGTTAAAGAAATTTTGCAAATTTGTGTGAAATATTGACAATCAACCCCTTAAAAGGGGTTGATTGTTTATATCTATAGTCAAGATGTCATTTTTAACTGACTTTTCCCCAAATATCTTCTTAACTGACTTTTAACTGACCTTTAAAGAAAAATGGGTTTAACTGACTTTTAACTGACCAATGGGAACCCTGAATTAATGCAAATGATCGGCATATTTGTCGTCATGATGCATGAATGCATCAGTAGCAAGTAAATCGGTATTGTCACATTAATGCAAATGATCAGCTCAGAAAGGTTTAATTGGTGTGATGCAATTAATATATGATGAATCCCGCAATAGTATGCAATTAAGGCATCATGTTGACCATACTGGGTTGATGCACTTTCAAAAGTCTTAGTATGATACACTTATGAAGTGCAAGTATAGAGCTCCAATCCAATGATTGCATCCTGGAGACCATGAACCTTGAGGCACATTCTTATACAAGGTTGAGCCAAACATTATATTTCTCATTTCCAAGCTAATATAATAGTACATTATAGGGTAGGTGGCCTTAAACACTGAGGTCATGCAGTATGCAAGCAATGTATAAATTGACACATGCAGTTTATATTTATACATTTTGTAAGGCTGTTTTGTATTTTTCTTTGTAGAGTCTTTTTTTTTTACTTTTTGCCATTGGTTTATATTTCATTTCTTTAGGTCTTTACATGGGAATGTCTTAAACACAAAAAGAAAGAGAAATATTGCACTCAAATTTCTTTCCAGTTTGTATAATGCTTAAAAATTACACAGTGCCTTTACAGCATTAAGTGGTTCAGTATTGTAGAAACTGCATATGATAACACACAAATTTAAAACCTCAATAAAACTTGAAGAGCACATAATTAACACAAGAAAATGTTAATGTACTATACCTGGGGTCAAACGCCTTAACCTCGCATCCATATGTGCTGGAGATGGCATCGTCAAAGCTAAAATCATTGTTTATCCTGAAATACAAGTCATAGAGATAAAGTTACATTATACCGTAATTTTAGACATTATAGTTTATCAATGCATGCTCCTTTGTTGATGATTGGTCATAGATTTCACTTTTCATACTTCTTATCTACATCCATCATGCTAAATGCCGTAAAACTTTGGCTGGAATTAGATTTTGGATATAAGGAAGTGGTCATTTTTTTAACAAAAGGGGAGCGGTGGTGGATTTCCAGGTGGGCGCCTTTTTGGCCCTCCCCCTAGGAGGGGTCGGAAAATTTTCACCCCTCCCCCTTTGTGCTATAGCAATGCATTGGCATTTCACTAAGAAAGGGTGAAATTTGTTTCCCCTCCCCCCAAGAGGGGTCTGAATTTTTTTGCTTCTCCCCCCCAAAAAAAACACCACTTCTCCCGTTGTTAAAAAATGACCACTCCCTAAGGGCTAAAAATTCAAACAGTTTTCTCTATAATTTGTAGCAATCAAACAGGAGTAGATTTTGACGAAAATGTTAGAAGCTGTTTTTTTACAATAAAAACGAAGAACAACTGCCTTATGACCAAGATTTAACTTAACGGTAGTACTTACCCAAAGGAATAAACAAGACAGTTGCGTTTAGGTTTGTAGGGTGTGGAGACGCAGATATCCCAGCCTCCGTCAGCGTAGTTCCCCATCCTCTCCATGTCTCCACAATGCATGTGGTCTATGGTCACCAACCTGTGGGGATATGTCAAACATCATTGCTCAACTCTTTAAGGGCTGCTGATGCACCTTTGAAGTGCTGGGAGGCAGACTCGCCAGCACACCATTAGAGCATCGTGCTGACACTCCAGGTGTGTAAATGTAAACCCTGTAGGGTCTGCATGAAAAAAAAAACTAATAAAAAAAATTACAAACTTGAATATCACACTTCTCTCTTGTATTAGGGCTGGGTTTGTGGTAGTTTAATATTGACCATGATAGGGTGTGTGGTGTTCATAGGCCTAATACTCACTGGTTTTATATATGGAAATCTTTTATCTTTATATACATGATAACTCCATAGATATTGTTTTCACTATACATTGTATATCATAGTACCATGTGTACACTGTACACACACCTCCCCCTTAGTCACACATACCACTGGTAGGGGTCGTCCCAGTCGCCACAATAGCTACCTGCTGCGTCCTACCTCTAACCTCAGACCAGCATAGGCTGCTAACCAATGCACTAGTATCATTAAGACTGTGGCACCCTCACTCATATCACCAATACTGGTATATATATATATATATATATATATATATATATATATATATATATATATATATATATATATAAGGTTATCTTCCTTAATGATAGAAGTGCTTCTCTGCAGCACCCTCACTCATATCACCAATACTGGTATATATAGGGTTATCTTACTGGTAGAAGCGCTCCTCTGCAGTACCCTCACTCATATCACCGATACTGGTATATATAGGGTTATCTTACTGGTAGAAGCGCTCCTCTGCGGCACCCTCACCCATATCACCAATACTGGTATATATAGGGTTATCTTACTGGTAGAAGCGCTTCTCTGTAGCACCCTCACCCATATCACCACTACTGGTATATATAGGGTTATCTTATTTACTGGTAGAAGCGCTCCTCTGCGGCACCCTCACTCATATCACCGATACTGGTATATATAGGGTTATCTTACTTACTGGTAGAAGCGCTCCTCTGCGGTACCCTCACTCATATCACCAATACTGGTATATATAGGGTTATCTTACTTACTGGTAGAAGCGCTCCTCTGCGGTACCCTCACTCATATCACCAATACTGGTATATATAGGGTTATCTTACTTACTGGTAGAAGCGCTTCTCTGTGGTACCCTCACTCATATCACCAATACTGGTATATATAGGGTTATCTTAAATACTGGTAGAAGCGCTCCTCTGCGGTACCCTCACTCATATCACCAATACTGGTATATATAGGGTTATCTTAATTACTGGTAGAAACGCTCTTCTGCGGCACCCTCACTCATATCACCAATGCTGGTATATATAGGGTTATCTTACTTACTGGTAGAAGCGCTCTTCTGCGGTACCCTAACCCATATCACCAATACTAGTATATATAGGGTTATCTTACTGGTAGAAGCGCTCCTCTGCGGCACCCTCACTCATATCACCAATACTGGTATATATAGGGTTATCTTACTTACTGGTAGAAGCGCTCCTCTGCAGTACCCTCACTCATATCACCAATACTGGTATATATAGGGTTATCTTAATTACTGGTAGAAGCGCTCCTCTGCGGTACCCTCACTCATATCACCAATACTGGTATATATAGGGTTATCTTAATTACTGGTAGAAGCGCTCCTCTGCGGTACCCTCACTCATATCACCAATACTGGTATATATAGGGTTATCTTAATTACTGGTAGAAGCGCTCCTCTGCGGCACCCTCACTCATATCACCAATACTGGTATATATAGGGTTATCTTACTTACTGGTAGAAGCGCTCCTCTGCGGCACCCTCACTCATATCACCGATACTGGTATATATAGGGTTATCTTAATTACTGGTAGAAGCGCTCCTCTGCAGTACCCTCACTCATATCAACAATACTGGTATATATAGGGTTATCTTACTTACTGGTAGAAGCGCTCCTCTGGGGCACCCTCACTCATATCACCAATACTGGTATATATAGGGTTATCTTACTGGTAGAAGCGCTCCTCTGCAGTACCCTCACTCATATCAACAATACTGGTATATATAGGGTTATCTTACTTACTGGTAGAAGCGCTCCTCTGCGGCACCCTCACTCATATCACCAATACTGGTATATATAGGGTTATCTTACTTACTGGTAGAAGCGCTCCTCTGCGGCACCCTCACTCATATCACCGATACTGGTATATATAGGGTTATCTTAATTACTGGTAGAAGCGCTCCTCTGCAGTACCCTCACTCATATCAACAATACTGGTATATATAGGGTTATCTTAATTACTGGTAGAAGCGCTCCTCTGCGGCACCCTCACTCATATCACCAATACTGGTATATATAGGGTTATCTTACTTACTGGTAGAAGCGCTCCTCTGCGGTACCCTCACTCATATCACCAATACTGGTATATATAGGGTTATCTTAATTACTGGTAGAAGCGCTCCTCTGCAGTACTCTCACTCATATCAACAATACTGGTATATATAGGGTTATCTTACTTACTGGTAGAAGCGCTCCTCTGGGGCACCCTCACTCATATCACCAATACTGGTATATATAGGGTCATCTTACTTACTGGTAGAAGCGCTCCTCTGCGGCACCCTCACTCATATCACCAATACTGGTGGGCTTGCCTTCCATACCACTAGCCCGCTTATCTGTAGGGTCGATAAAAGGTCGCAGCATGTAGTTGCCATCCAACATGACGCCTTGGTAACGCCGAACTGTTTCTGCTGGGTCCAGTCCCTCCCAAATGTCATTCTCATCAAATGTCTTCGATGGTAGTGGAGTGGCCCCTTTTCCTCTTGATTCATTGCTGGAAGAAAATTTCCTGATTTTAATGATTTTTCTCAGTAATTTTGATATATTCAAACACAATTATCAGTTACAATGCATGTGTGTATGATTAAACAACACATCTTGATTTAATTATCAGTGGAGGGTGATGGACATGTTCATAATGTAACTTCTTTCATTTAACTGCATGAGTGGCTTGCGGCATCTTATTTACAAAACCTACCAAAAATTGGAAAGGTGCTCAAACAATAAATATTAAACAATTAAGATCACTACTAGAACTGCAAACACTAAAACGAAAGGTGTCGTTGAAAAAGGAGTTTTCTTATAATTAGGGCGTCTTATATACTAGAATTCATAATTAGCTGTCGGGCTGCATGGCAAGATTAAAACACATAAATCTAAAACTCTGTAGAAGTACAGCACTGAAACACACAATGATGCTCAATGGTTTAAAAGATAAAAACACACAGATGGATACAGTATATCCCAAGAAAGTCCATGTAAGGACAAGTTCACATCAGTGCACCATTTCTAGGGGCCATCCACAAATGACGTCATGCTGGAGGGTCAAGAATTTTGCATGACACCATTTATGGATGGCCCCCTAGGACCAATGCTATCCCTGTCAGGGCTGCAAATTAACCCTTGAAAGGCAGCTGATGCAGCAGTGCATCATGCCCATTTGTAGTCATGATGCACCAATGAAGTGCTGGCGAGCAGTCTTGCCAGCACTTCATTGGTGCATCATGGCGACCAATGGCCATGATGCATTCATGCTTCATGCCAACCAAGATTCCACCAAGATACCCATGGATTAGGTGTCCTTTGAAAGTTCAATGTAGGTTGAGGAGAGGAAGCATTGACAAATACAAGCCTGGGAAGAACTGCTAATAACATGCTGCATATGGGAAATGAACCTTAAAATATGTACGGTAGGATCCAGGATTTTGAAAAGGCACACCCTCATTTAGCCCCTAATTCTGGCTAAATTCTAGGCTAAAGAGAAATAAATATACTACAGAGGAAAAAGGAGGGGGTGCTCCTGTCTTAATCAACCACTGGATTGTGATTGTATTTTCAATGTACACAGGAAAATGCTGCACATTGCCAAAGCGTGTTGTAATTTTGTAGTGATAGATGTGCAGAACCAAACTGGCGCTTTCAAAATTCGGAAGTTCTGACATTTGCCACTGCCCTATCTATTACAATTAGCAATTAGACAGCAGTGGGTCCCTGGCTTTATATATACTTAGACAATACTAGGAAAGCAAGAATTAAATTGGATTCCACAACCATCTGCAATGTTTCAATGAAGAAAGTGGTAAATGGTGAGGGTTGGGAAAAGAGTGGCTCGATTTATCAAACATCATATATATATCATGAGAGCAGACTAACCAGGCAGAATGTGCACTGTGAAAGTCTTCAGTTAACATGTTGAAAGGAAATAAAAAGAAAGAAAACCTCTTTGGGACCATGCATCACTGGTATCCTTTAGTTTGAATTCTAACATCATGGTTGCACTCATACTACAAGAAGAGGTCTAGTGGGCACACACAACACTACAGACTCAGCATGCCTGTTAATCATGACATGCAAGATTTTATGGTACTCTGACAAATTGGGTTTGCAAAGTTTTCCTTTGTGGATATTATCAAGATGTGACATAGGCATGTGATAAACAGAACTGTGTGTTACAATACCCTAGAGTGAAGTGCTGGAGAAACTTAGTTGATTTGCAGTGGTGCACATACCCTTCTTTTTGCCAGTACTTAACTGTTTATTTGCATATTTTTGACCCCAAAATTTGCTCAAAAACCGGGGGAATGCCCCCTCCTTTTGAGCTGCGTCCCCTCATTTGCCACATCATGGATCCGCCACTGATTTTTGTACATGGCTAACTATCAATTTAGCCATAATTGCACCAATTTCAACACACACATATTTTTGTACAATTCTGAGTCTGAATAAGTCAATCAGTAGTATGTATTCTACCTTCCTGAATTTTATAGTGCTTTTCCATCTAAGAATCTGGATGGATTAGCAAAATTCAAGCAACCAGCTCTCTAGCCTATCAGAGAAATCATCACAAACAGGCCTATGCAGATTTCTAAGTCTTAAAAAGGCAGCAAAATTATTTATAGATTTCTGAAAAAGCATTATGGTTTAAGAAGATTTTCAAAAGTGAAAAGCATTCAAGCTCTTCCTAGTTTTGAACCACAGCCACAGGCCGGCTGGCGAACACCATTCCCATGCCGATCGGCAGTTTCTAAGGCGATTCACAGCATCAAACCAGAGTGCAGTGTCTGCAGCCCACCCTCTAGAGGGCCGAATTGACCAGATAACTGTGCTTCTACACTAGTGATATGAGAAGATAGATGCCCACCTGCGACTAACACCTTCGTCTTTCTCCTGCCTCGAAGACACCTTCCCATTTCGTCCATGCTCATACCCAAAGTGCCCTTGCTGGACAAAATCATCAATCTTTGGCAGCTTGTTCAAAATGGATCCATCGAGTTTCAGCGAGAGCTTACTATTAAGTGCCTGACCATTTTTGTCAGTATTGCCTTCGACTAGTTGTGGAAACTGTCCTAGTGTTTCGGTTCTTTCCTGCTCATGACTAGAGTTTGATTTTTCAATAAATTGAGCCTGGGGAGGATCGCCTTTGCTCCGAGCAGCTAAATTCTTGTTCATTTTTTTCAAGTAAGCTTTGAGATGGGCCCCTTGGACTGAGAGGGGGTTACGATGAACCTTAATATGGTTAGTAATGTCTGTGTTTGCAGCAGCATCTGGGGAGGGATGGGACGCGACCGATTTAGGGGTCGGTGTTTGTGGACTGAGCCTGAAAGAAAAACAAACAGGATCAGTTTTACGATAATCAGATAGCAGCTAATGCACTGAATGGGTGATGATGTACCATCAGGTCTTTTGCATCAGACCTGAAAGTTTGAACTCTTTAATTACTTCATATCAAAAATTTATGAATGAAATCAAAGGAAGCAAAGAGCTATTAATTAGGAAATTACAGATATATGAGGAGATGAGAAATTCTTATACCTACTTATGAGACAAACCTTAATTCTAGGGGTATACAAGACATAAATACCATTCAATAGTCATTTCATTAGGGATACCTTTCCTTGAACTTTTTAATAGTCCTCAATAGGCCAAATGACCAGTATTTGTCTCTATAAACTATCAATTATGACTGCATATTATGATATAGTTTTTACAATAACCAAAAAATTGGGGACCAACCAAAACAATATGGTGGCCTCCTTGTGTGTGTGGTGGCTACCTGGGAGGGGGTCAGGTGACCTAGATGAGACTATGCAGGCCTGCCCCCTATGTGAGTCCCAGTGTAGCAGACACCTGAGTAGCAGAACCGCTACAATATACCATTATAATAACTAGTAGCTAGATAATTATAACACCTAAAAGGTTATGGGAGAAAATCATATAAGTTGGTAAATCTTCATTCTAGATAAATGTATTAAGCTCACACAACGCAGGTTCTCAAATAATCAAAAATATATTTGCAATTCCTAGGGCATTCACTGGGGTCATTAAGTTTTTGAATATTGATTATTTTGACATTGAATAGCACTGGACCTAGAAAATCAAGAACTAAATAATTCCATAACCATCAGCATGAAAAGGAATACAGCTTTCACTTTTGTCTAAGGCATAGACAATTAAAAAGGAACTAAACTGAAAGAAAAGAAAATTAATTTCATGATATGTGGCGCAAAAAGTTGTTTGTACATATTGTATATAAATCCATCACCTTATTTATGTATTGAGTAAGCATTATATTGAGCTAACCATGAAACCCGCTAATCAGCTATGCCACATGCTACCAATACTGAGTGGTCATTACCTGACAAAATGAAATGGGCAGGGGAGGCAAGAATGACCGTATTCTCCCGCATATACATATGGTTCTCCCTGCATTTGCAAGGGGGATCAAGACCTTTCTTTTGATATGTTACACTCCCCCTCAGTCATACTAGGGCATAGAGGGGTTGAGGGTCCGACGAGCTCTAGCTACACATAGCTTTTTTAATTTTGAAAATGCATTCAGTAGAACAGTTATGAACTTTTCCTTTTATTTTAAATATATTCTAAAACTCTAGGTGCATCTTATCCACAGGATGCACCTTACATGTGGGAGATTACGGTTATATAAAACCTCCCTTAGAAGCCGACCAAAATTCCAGGCCAAATCCGGCTTATAGAATATTTGAAATCTGGGAGGACAGCTTCTGGCAGAGGTTTTTGATCAAGTATATATTCCAGTTTAAGTAAAGTTAAATATAGGCAGAAGCTTCATTTTCAGGCATGATACAGCAGTGAAGATTTTGTGATTCACAGGCACTGCATCGGTGCATCCAGCTTATACAGTGTGTATGATGCAGAAATGAATGCAGTATGTAAATCTACTTACCAGGGCTGCATTCATGTTTGATAATATCTAAATGGCACAGTGCTTAGAAACTCCAAACCTCCATGACAGTTTAGAGAACCTCATGTCTGTTGGTGGCCGGGGTTGGTGGGTGAGGAGCTCTCCAGTGTAGAGGGGAGGAAGCACAGATTTCTGACCTACTTTGGCACCTCTGCTTAGGCATTTCTTCCTGCTCAGCTGGGAAGGTGGCAGAATGAGAATGGATGTCTGCAGGAGATCCGCTCTAAAATATCTAATATCAGTTATTCGATTTTAAAAATCTGTGAATGTGTAGCTAACATGTTAGGCTATTGAAGGAACTTGGAAATTCTGACATATTTTGAATATCAATGACTGAAAATGTGTGGTCTTGGTCGGGAACGCCATTATTGTGCTACAGAATCTCTAAACTCTCATGGAGGTACAGAGGAAAGAGTTTAGGTTTTTAAGCTCTTGGAGGTATGGAGAAGAGAGTTTAGCCTTTTAAGCTAAATGGCACACTGATCCAAGGCTCTAAGTGGCCCCTCATCTTCCAAGGCCTGATATCCCATTAGTACTTCATGACCATGGCTCCATGCCCATTGGTTGTCATGATACATGAATGCTACCATGATGAGTAACTTGCCCGGACTGCATTTACACAATATGATAACCCTGTCTGGTCAGTATGATGCATGAATGCAGTCCTGGCATTTTTAATTAACCAGGACTGCATTCATAAACCATTCCAACCAACGGATATGATGCATTAAGACTTTGAATAATTAAGCTGTGGAGACTATGTAGCATGCACGATATACCTCAGTGTCTATAAACTGATGAAAACAAAGCCCGGACAAAGTGTGTGCTTGTCCTAATATGGTGGCAGTACTAGAAATGTGTGTGAGGAATAATCTACATTTAACGCACCCTTGGAGGAAATCCCTAGCTGATATTGGGTCTATGTGCAACTTTTTTAACAATCTGAAAAGAATCAACTTATTATTCAACAACAGATCCTTTCAACCCCTCATGGGCAAAATAAAAATCCAAGATTTCATGTTAACCCTTTACAGACAGTATGATGCCTCAAGGCTTCATGTTAATCCTTCAAGATCAAGATGATGCCTCAAGGCTTCATGTTAACCCTGTAAGGACAGCATGATGCCTCAAGGCTTCATGTTAACCCTGTAAGGACAGCATAATGCCCCAAGGCTCCATGTTAACCCTGTAAGGACAGCATGATGCCACAAGACTTCATGTTAACCCTGTAAGGACAGCATGATGCCTCAAGGCTCCATGTTAACCCTGTAAGGACAGCATGATGCCACAAGGCTCCATGTTAACCCTGTAAGGACAGCATGATGCCTCAAGGCTTCATGTTAACCCTGTAAGGACAGCATGATGCCTCAAGGCTTCATGTTATCCCTGTAAGGACAGCATGGTGCCTCAAGGCTTTATGTTAACCCTGTAAGAACAGCATGATGCCTCAGGGCTTCATGTTAACCCTGTTAGTAACCTGTTTGTCAATAAAGCAATTACAATATACAGAGACACCGAGGGGGCATATCAAGGGGACGTAAGTAACATTGAAGGCTTAGTCAATCGGCGCTTGTCAGTTGCCAATCTATGAAGTTTTCATGGCATATTCCGTTGCAGAATCTTTAGGCAATGGACAGTGATCTGACAAATGTTGATCTAGCCTGTATAGCCTTGTGCATAAGACACATCTCATAAGTTGAACAAAGACAGAGGTAATTTTGGAGGAGGAATGGCTAACTCTTCTAAAGAGAAGGCATAAAAAGTCAGACATGGTTTATCCAGAAAGTAAGGGTACAGCTTATACATGCAGTGTGGCTAACACACAAGGCTTTATAGGAGGAGAGTCGAATAAGTGTCCATAAGCCAAAAGTCATTGAAGGAATGGCCTCTTTATTGTACATATTGGCACCTGATCAGGATCTTTATAACCAGAATCCCCCTTATTGGACTTGAGGATGAAACTACTACTTAAACATAAATACACACCATGCAGAAAACCATAAAGCATTAACCTTTAAAGGCTGATGCCCATTGTTTGTCATCATGCATGAATACAGCCCTGGCGAATAACTTTCCAGGACTACATTTATGCATCATGCTAACCCTACAGGGTTGATACACTGCTGAAGGGTCGGCATGATGCTCCAATGAAGTGCTGACAAGCAGACTCACCAGCACTTCATATTTGTACCATGATGACCAATGGGCATGATGGATGCACTCCTGCACTAGCAGCCCTTAAAGGGGCATGCGGAAAGCTTACATACAGCACCACACTACTACAACTACAGCCAGGTTACAGCGCTTCCTTTAGTCTTACCGTTTAACACGAGATGTGTTTTGACATCGATTGAATATTCTTTCTAAGGCAAACCTAAAACACATGCAAGGTCATTGGTAATAGTAGTAAACCAATGTTAGCAAACAACGAACAAAGCTGTTCAACAACTTACAAGGTCTAGGAAGTGAAAAAGCTGACATGCTACAAACTTTAAAAGAGGACACAAGTGTGGAGAATAAAATATTTTTAGCCATATCCTAAAACTTTAATCAATTTTTTAAAAGGGCACACCCTCAACCTAGAAATCTTTGCTTCGTTGTCCACTCAGGCTGCAAAAATGGGTGCGTGCGCTTTTCAAAGTATGTATGCTTTTTAGAATGAATACCATATAATGCTTTCTTCAAGTCTTGAAAACTGATGTTATCCTTCTTTTTTTCGGAAAAACGTCTAAATCTTTTATAAACTTGAACTCAAAACAAGCCTATCATCATAGATTTTAGTTATAAACATGGAATTGTTCAAACCTATATAGAATGGTAATTGTTAACAATAAAAATCACCCTCTCACCAGAAGCAAACAAATAGGCATCAATGAAGTGAAGTAGAAAATCTGAAGTCAATTCAACACAATGCAAGAATATTTCTTTAACAATTCAAGAACATTACTTCAATAATTAAAGAATATTTCGTAAGTTCTAAAGCAAAATCAAAATATAGAAATCTGAGGTACTGTAATACCTCACTTATACACTAGGATAGACCTTTGGTGCGCCTTATAGAAGCGGAATGAATATGGGGAGGTATTTGTCTAAAATCTCCCTCATATTCCACCACCCCCATAAAGTGGAAAAGGTGGTGGGGGATGCCCCAAGAAGGCCATCACTCTTTGAATTTTGAAAATCTGTTGATTAGGCTATCATTATCATTATATCATTTCAATTTTTCCCTCTTATATCTGCAACGTCTGAGTGTGTCTCATATGTAAGGTGTGCTTTATATGCAGGATATTATGGTACATAAAGCCAGCAATATACACAGATATTGTATTGTCATCTTTATCTGTAAAGCATGACTAATAGGATCATGCCAGGCTTAATAACTAATGCCAAGACAACTGAAAATGTCTACTTACTGTTTTTTCTCTTCTTCGAATAATCGCTGTTTGAGTTTCAAGTTTTCTAAGTCATCCTCTATCTTTTTACGCAAGCCGGCCTGCCGGCTTTTTTCAACTTTAAACTGCAAGAACACAGCAGGTTTTGAATAATTGTTACACATATCAAATCTGCAAAAACAATTTTTGAAATTATATCATCTGTTCTCGACATTTTAGGATTCACTTGGATTATCTACATATCTAAAAGAAAGACTTAAACTTACTCAGATGTAGAACTTGCAGGGTTATAAAAATGTTATAGGAGCCTAAGCATGGCCCTGTTTGTCATCAGGAATTCTGCACTGCCCTGCCATTTCCCTTACTTCAAATTTCAACTCTTTATTTAAAGATCTTTTTTTTTCAAAAATTCTTTCAGAAAACGTTCAGTATACATTTGTTGCCAGATGATATTTGGACAACACATCTCCAAGGTTGTAGCTGTGAGGTCATGGTGAGGCTTTGTCAAAAGCAAAGGACTATTGATCATATAAAAAAAAACCTGCTGTAATTCGTTATAAAGAGATTTCACTGTACCTGGAACATTTCACTGTCGAGACGTTTGCGTGCAGCTGCTATGTATGCGGCCTCTTTACGATTCTGTATGGCCTGTAGGCGTAGGACCTGAGCGGTCCTACTACTGCCCAGGTTCTCAAGGTTTGTGTCAAGTGGAGGGTCCACTGTCGTGTCACCATCTTCTGATGGACCATTCTCATCATTTGACAGCACATCACTCTGCAAGGAAACCAAAGCCATTGTATTGTAATTCAATGTGTCTATCCTTTTTGCTATTGTGTTTTAATTGCATGTGTTTTTTGTTGTTGTCTTTTTTGCCATTTGGATATGTTTTTGGCAAATACCTTTTTAGTTAACAGTGCAATGTTATCATTCAAACAAAATAAATTACATGACCAGGTGTGTATGAAGTATTTAAAGGCTGATTAGTAGCATCAATGTTGAGAAAGCAAGTCTAGTCATTTCTAAAAGTGTGACAAAATGTTATGATAAATTTCTATCATCTGAAATTTTCTCTGTTGAATCATAAGCCATCAAGGAAACCTAGACTGAGAAGAGTAAATTTAGGTTCAAACAACCAAGAATAATTTTGTTTTAAAACAATAAAAATGTCACAATCGTAGCACAAGTGCTAAGTACCTGTCCTCGATGACAATTTGCTAATCTTCGTAGGACATAATGTGCAATATATTACAAAGTGAAATAAAATGTAATGCTATGCAGCCATATATCAGCGTGATGCAATAGTGCAGTCCTGGTGAGTAGACTACAGCACTGCACTGGTCCATCATGAACCTGGGGGCATTACACAGCCCAGAAGGTTGGCATGATCACATGGGGGAAATCCCAAGCTAGCAGTATACCACTTGTAGCCTATAGTGTGTTCTATATGTACATGTAGGGAGGATACATATATAAAGAAAATGCCCATATATAGGTGCACACTGGTGTTAGTTCAGCAGGGTGTAGATTAAAATAGACAGGTATATGCAGAGATATAATTAACACAAGTGCAATCCATGCCTGCCATAGCTCTTCACATACCTAATTAACAATTGGCTAATTTATGTTGTAGTTTTATATAGGCTGTAATAATTTATGTGTGAGGGCTTGGGAGTGGGAGGGGGTAGTCAGTCAGCAGATTATAGTGTACCCAGTACAAAACACTCAAGGCATGATTGCCTGCACACAATGCTGCTACAATAAGCTGTACGTTTGGCAAGAGGTGTGAAAGTGTCCTGCCTCTGCCTCGGGGCTCTGCCCAACCCAGCATTGTTAGAGGCGCACTGTGGCAGACCAGGGCACAGTCAGAGGTGCCTGACCATTACTCTGCAAATTCCGTGTCCTTCTAAAAGTACCTGACCACTCGAGTGGACAGGTACAATAATGTCAATAAAGTCAGAGTGTATGAAAATCCTGAAGATGCACATAGAAACTCTGAATTCTTTGTAAATTACTACAAATCTTTGACCTGAGAAAGGAAAGTTGTGTAAGCCTAGGCATTTCTAATTCAGAAATTCCTGAAATCAGACAAAATTCTGTAAACTTACATCTCTTGATCTTATATTGACAAACAGTGGTGCTTAAGGCCATGTGGCCATTTTATGAACAACAGCTAAAATCTTGTTAAGCGGAATCTGCCAGTTTTTCAGCTCATTCCAATCATTATTTATTCAATAAGTAGCCCTAAATAGACATTTTTTTTCTTTTCCTGAAGTATTGAAGCATTGTTCTACAGACAGAATATCCACCCCGCTCTACCCCCCTCCAGATGAGGCCCATAGACCTAATGCTTAAGCCTAGGCATTTCTAATTCATGTGCATCCAGAGCAGGAAGTTGCTCTGGAACTCTATGATGTTACTTGACCATTTTAACTGTTATATATTTTTACACTTATCTTTAGTTTTTAGAAGAATTCCTTGTCTAGTTTATAATTCATTGAGCAAAACTCACCAGAATTCATTCATATTCAGGTGCTCGCCAATTGGAGTCCATAGTGAAGCCATCCTCATACATTGGCCAGCCCTGTGTAAACTAGTGCTGGGACCCCAACTTTTTTATTTCATATTTTGATTCCAAAAGTTATAAAGAACTTGTAGAGCAAGTTTAAAGAAAATTCCTTGTAAATTATTTTTGAGCCACCTGTAGCCACCTGTAGACTGGGTCCTAATTTATATGTTCTCAGGCATGGGACTGGGTTTCGAAGAAATTTCCAAGAGGGTGATTAAATGAATCTTCCGGGTGTTATTTGAGAGCAATTTTATTGGATGAGGCCCTTCAACCATTTAAGACCCCAAACCCCATTCATGTTAAACTTTTTTCTCCGTGGATCTGTGCAAGTCACAAAAGTGACCATTTGACCTTAAGATTTCTGGATATTTCCATAAGAATCCCATGCCTGTGTTCTACATTCCTCTATTTGATTTCCTTAAGACTAGTCATTCTATCCACTATGTAAGATTATCTCATCTTTTCTTCCAATAGAATGAACAGAAAAAAAAGGAGAAAATTGGTTGTGCAAAGTTCATTTTCTTTTGTGTTGATGATACACCGCTGCAGTGCTAGCAAGCAACTTTTGAGCATAGCACTCATACAAAATCTATGCTAACCCTTCAAGAGCGCATCAACCCCGTAGAGTCAGCATGATGCATGGACGCATCTCAATCATTTATGTCATGGCTTTTCATGGCTGATACGATCGTTACTATAGATTAGTACTAGAACCTCCGTATTCAATGGGGGGACATTGAATACAATATGTCTGTATTCAATGGGTGGCCGCCATCTTGGATTTTGAACAGATCTGAGCTGTTTTTCTCTATTTATAAGTAAAATAACCCCCTAGGCCATGACATAAATGCAAATGTCCACTTCCATGGGATTTTTTACATCGTATTCCCAGAGGTGGGACTGGCGTATCCCACAAAGCCATGGTCATGGACATTTGCTTATGTATCATTATGACAAAAGATGCATGATGCATAAATGCAGTATGTAGCTTGTTATTAAGGTAAGCTTAAGTCTAAATTTATAACAATACCTCATAAACACCGAGCTGCGCATTGTCAAACCAATCAAGTTCACCTCTCGAGGAGAGCTAACAACAGGAAGAAAACAGAAAAAGGAAGAAAACATCAAAAAGAAAGTTCCTTTATGTTAAACAGCAAATCAAATGACAGAGGGCACATATGTTAGCAAGGTAGAAAGCAAATATATACAATAATTAGGCTCAGCAAAATGAAATATCTTTATGGTCCCAATATGGTATATGATATAAAATGGATGATATTCATGGTACTCCAGTATCTAGCCTGAAAATTATGCCTTTTTTCCTAGTCTAAAAGAAGGGCCAATAGGGGTGTGGGCACTTACTGCATAGCATACTGTAGTGCTTTAATTATATATTTCATTTTGCATGCCATGAATAGTAATAAATTTGTCCCAAAAATGCTGCTCTCTACAGCTTTTGTTTTCAATCAGTGCATCATGACTAATAAGCTTGATGTAATTCTGTAGCTTCAGCATGATGTACTAATGAAGTGCTGATCAGTACAATAATATTGCTAATTCATTGGCATGGTATTTATATATTTTTTCATGTTGAGTTTCCTAAAATATCTATTTACAAACAAAAACAGTAAAATAAATGATGGAAAAGAGTGGATAAATGCAGCACAGCACACAATACAACGAGTCACTATATCAGGGCGGTTTAATAGTGAAGCGTCTAGTCCCACACAGAGATTGGATAAGGGGAATTGATTGATTATTTGATTGATTGGTTCGGTTCAAAGCACCCTTTTTTTTGTCAAGATATTGACTTGCCTGGGGCCTGGTTTAGCTCTATATAAAATGGTTATAGGAGGGTGCTGTGTGGCAGCACCACTGAGCATATGCATCCCCTTTATTGTCATTCCTGCATCTGTAGCCCCTGTTTAAAACCCTTCAAGAGCCACTCCTGGAGTGTATTCATGCCTGGCGGTCGTCATAATGAACCGATTCATTGGAGATTTGTGCCGAACCTCTGGGTGTATATCAGTCCTGAAGAGTTGACATGATGCGTAAATGGAGCGCAGGCGATATACATCCCAGGCCTGCATCTATGTATCATGACCAGCAATGGGCATCATGCACTACTGCATCAGCGGCCCTTAAAGTGTATAAATAAGACCCACCTTCCTATTGTTAGGGTGAGAGGGGAGAATCTTGGTACGTATTTCTGTGTTACTCAGTTGGTACACGATGACCGAGACCACCGAGCCAACCAGCAGCAGCGCCAGCACGACGATACGACTCCGCATCATGGCCACATAGCACTGTGAAAATAGGGGGAAAATATAAAATAGGGTAATACAATACTACAAATATAGAATAATAATTAGATCAATACAGAATAGTAATAGGGATGAAAGTAATCAAGAACAAAAACTCCTGAAATCTGGGGAGAAGCTGAGGACTTCTATCCTGTGTTTTGTACAGAAAGGAATGAAATATGCTTTTATCACATTGTATCAAGAAATATACATGCTGTAGTAGGATTGTTTTTGCATTTGCTTTGGTAATTAAGTGGTACTTTTTTTGTACCATAGTATCTATTTGTGAGGTATGTATGGAAGTGCTGTCACATGTGCAGTGATTTCACTGCAGATTTGTGCTGAAATAAAAGTGTTTAAAATGGTATTGTTTGCAATCATGTGAGGTATTGGGACTGTGTGGGAAGTTGAACAAATGGAAAAACCTTTCTTGAGTCCCCCACAAGCAAAGCTTTTACAATTCAATAGCTCATTTGAAGCACCTGTCAGGAAAGCAATATAATTCCTGTAGCATTAGTTCTGCCCGCACACAAATACCTTTTGGAGATCAAAGTATACCGCAAGCAGTATTGACAGCATGCACCCTCATAGCATATTAATCGTTATATATGTATATACTGGTAAATGGTAAGTTACAGGGTCGTGGGAACAGTGGGGGCTGTGTCCCCCCCCCCTGAAAACTTGGTAAACAGAGTATACACTGCTGTAGTGAACTTGTACTCACGAAGTGACCTAAAATATGAGGAGAAAATCTTTAAAATTTTACTTAACCCCCAAAACTCTATAAAATAATTGAGTAGCTATAGTCAGAATCAGCAACAAGCCCTGCCAGCTCTGCTTCACTCCCCTCAATGTCAAGTTGCTTCTAAGTTCCAACACCCCTGGGTACGGCAAAATGAGACATAACAGAGGGTTCCAGGGGCGGATCCAGAACGGGTGGTCTAGGGGGGGCACAGCCAAGAAAATTTGGTCTAGGGGGGGGAGTACAAGTGGGTTTTAGGGCCACGTTTCCTATAGGCTGGCCCAATTTCAGGGGGTCTAGGGGGGGCACATGCCCCCTAGCCCCCCCCTGGATCCGCCCGTGGGTTCCACATCTAGTCCAAGTGCCAGGTGCACAGAACTCCATAACAAAGTAGTATGTCCACCTCAGCCAATTTTATACTGGAGAAACTCAAGAGCAACCAAACCCATTCTGATACAAGTAAAAATTTAACATAATTAATGTTTTCTTTTAAATCATTAGACTGTTGATCTTGACATGTACATACAGTGCCCAACAGGTATAAATTTTACTTAATTTTGAGAGATTTTTGGAAATGAATGTATGAATAATAATTCATAATCAACTGAAAAGAGAGGGGAAAGTGATATCATATCCCCAATTTTTTATTTGCTTCTGGAGGAAGACCAGCTTAAGTCTGAGTAAGACGGTTAGTGCAGTGGAGTGTAAGCTTAAGGAGAAATGAATAAGGTACACTGTGACACTAACCACTCTGGTGCACATTAACGCACATCCTGACATACGCATGATCCTGGTCAGTCTGAAAATGGGAAAAGAAAACCATGCATAATGCATATTAATAAGACACACAGTTATCCACATTGGCTACTTGAAACAAATAGTTTCAATAGAACTGGATTCTAAGACAATGCAACATCACATATCACTTGAAAATGGCAGCTGTTCTTTTGCCGTAAACACCCGTGTATATGAGGGATTATGGGTGTGGCTTATAAGGTCCTCCTGTACTTGGGGTGCAGCTTGTAGGAGTGTAAGTTGACACTATAGAACAGTACTAGACTGCCTAGATGCCCCATATACAGGTTACAGCTTTCTCTCAAATTCAGGGTGTGGCTTATACATGGGAATTTATGGTGCAATCAAAAGCTGATACGATTTGTCCCAAAATATTGAAAGTTATCTTCATGTACCAATGCAGTATACCATCCCTGCTAGCACAACTCATCCAAATAAGATGGGTTTTAACGTAAAAATGATGTAAATTACACAAGTAGTGCTAGCCGGGATAGTATCATTTTGGAGCATGGGCGCAGGTTTTACATGTACTGTCATAGAAGAGATCAATGACATCTCAGCTTACTGTTATCACCACATATAAGGCCAAAAATATTGCTTGTTTCAGGTCACCTGACCCTGCCAAGCAAAACACGACAGACCCTAGAATTTTTTTTAAAGAACTTACATATTTTTGTCTAATTTTTAGTCAATTTGGTCTTCTGTAAGTCACTGTCAATCACTGAAACTTGCTGGGTGTCTTGACCTACCCTACCTACCAGGATAATCTTTTACAGCATGTTTCCTGAAACAAACATTTAATTTTTTTGGGCCTAACTTGAACACCCATCTCAGCTCACACTGTGGGCTCATCATGTTGCATGGCCTGCACCCTTTAAGGGGCAGCTGATGCATTAATGCAGCATGCCCATTGGCTGACATGATGCATTAATGCAGCATGCCCATTGGCTGACATGATGCATTAATGCAGCATGCCTATTGGCTGACATTGTGCCGGGGCTACATTCGTGCATCGTGGACTGTATGAGCTCTGTAGGGTTGGCATGATGCACCAATGAAGTAGGGTCGTCATGATGCATGAATGAAGCCATTGTGGGTAACTGGCCAGGGCTACATTTGTGCATTGTGCCAACCCTATAGGGTTGATACACAAGAAGGGTCGGCATAATGCTCCAATGAGGTGCTGGCGAGCAGTCTCACCAGCACTTCATTGGTGCATCATGTCAACCGATGGACAAGTTCACTCCGGTATCAATGGCCCTTAAAGGGTTCAGAGGCTGTGGCTTTGATCGCTTCTTGTCGCCACAAATAATATATTTGTCGTCTGCTGGAATAGTTCCCACTTTCCCCACTAGATGGCGTCACAACAGAGGACGCAGCGTTCCATAGCCAGGAGATTTAGTGAAAGAGGGAGAATTGACGTTTTCTGGTGCTTCTGGTAAAGTAGTCCAGACCAGGCATATGGATTTTGTCATGCGGAAGGACACAGTTCTAGCAAATAGGTTGTGTGGTCAGCAATGACAATATTTGGACACAATCCTATTTTCTCACAGAACAAAGCTCCTCGGGCTTCCCTAGCCCACTTAAAAGGGTCTATATCTCCTCTTTCCTATCCCCTCAGGATGTGTGTGGTGCACATATGTGCGGGCACTGACACATTCCTCTGTTAAATTATCAACCTGTGAAGCACGGGATAGCCAATTAGTGCCGCTAAAGTGCTGTAAAACACAAATCAATCAATCAAGAGCAAAGCTCCATTGGGAACAGGGGCTGCAGTATGTTGTAAGGTGCTGTGAATAGCTAGTACATTCTCATCTCAGAATGTGGACGGCCACCAAGAGGAAACTCTTTTTAATCCTAGCGGCACAGGCAAATCAGAAAAAAAAATATTTTGACCAATATTGTGGATGAAAAGGGGTATTAGCAATGATGTGATGATTAAGTCGCTATAACCAATACCAGGCCTGCATTCATACATCATGCCGTTCCTATGGGGCTGATGCTAAATGCATAATTGTCATATACCCATTTCTCATTATCATTTACAAATGTTAGGATTGTAATAAGTCCTATGTGACCAACATTGTACCACCCTACAATAGTAGCTTTGCACTGAAGTTCCTGCATTAGTAACATTTTCTCATTAAAGCACGAGCTGTCGGTTCACTTTACCCTTTAAAGGCTCCTTGTGGTGCATGAATGCATCATGCCCATTGGTAGTCATGATGCATGAATGAAGTCATGCCCGAATGACTCAACTTGTTGACATGTTGACAGATAGGAATGATGCATTAATGCACTATCGGTCTAATGAGTAACCGCTGTATTAAAAGGCTAAGAGCAGCAGAGGGACTAACCGCAGAAGGTGGGCAAGATGTATGATTGAAGCACAGGGGAGTTACCCATGTATCATGCCAATCCTACAGAATCGATAGACTGCCAGCGGGTTGGCATAATGCACCAATGACTGACCATTCATTGGTGCACCATGCTGACCAATTTACTATAGGTATGGTGCACTAGCAGTCCTTAGAGAGTTAAAGTACCTCTCAGCATGCTATCCTCCCCTCTGTCATGAGTTTCCACTATTATCTACATACTAATTCATAGTGCTGCAGGACTGAGTAATGAGGCCTACTCAGAGTACCCTATGTCCTCATTTATGTGCTGGAGTATAAAAAATGTGCTGGTAAACTGCTCGTCCAAACAGCTAGACAGGTATTTATATGCTGCTTGCCCGACACAGCAGTGAGGGTATCTATGGATGACCACATCTATGAGATGATCGAATCTGTGGTGCATCATGCTGACGAATGGGCATGATGCACTAGTGTATAAGGGGCCCTTACAGTGTACCTCTCAGCATGCCATTTTCTCCCCTGTCATGGGTTATGCCTATTATCTCCATACTAAGTCATACTGCTGAAGGACTGAGTAATAGTATCGTAAACCCCACACTTTTGTGTTGTTGTTATTTTTGCTCAAAAATGATTTCATGTCGGATGTGTCTGAATTCTACTTGAGTATGACCCTAGCAATGCCTAAGAGGGGCAAGGATATATTACACCGAATAAAATACTACCTAATCTCCTGCATGTCTTGTACATGGAGATAATGGTTTTCCCTGGATTTGCAAGGGGGACACCAAAACCTTTCTTTTGATATGTTACACTCCTCCCTAGTCATAATAGGACATAGGCAGTCCTAGCTACACACAACTTTTTGAATTTTTTCAAAATTCATTCAGCAAAACAAAAGTTATGACATCTTTAATTTGTTCTCACCAAGTCCTTAAAGTTTAGGTGTGTCTTATACATGGGTTGTCTCATACGTGGGTAGTCTATCAAACTTAGGGTGTGTCATGCGTTTACGGTATATGTCGGGGGCTTTTAATGCATGAGGATTTATGGTAGCCATTTATCAATATAGGGTAATGGAGCTTCTGTAGATTGCTGAGTCTCACGAGATTGGCCCAAATTAATTAAATTACTTCATGATGTTATGCCATCACGTGACAATATCACATGGTCCCCACTGAAATTTCAATTTCACATTCCATGTATTTTCCCCATGCCATCGCAGATTTCTCACAAGTTATGCATGTTTTCAGTGATATAATTGTGCTAATTATGATGAAAGAGTGTCATTTGGTTCTAGTTCTCCAATGGTAGGTTTTATTTTCTCTTCATCTTGTGTTTAAAAACAAAGCTGGCTTCCCCCCCCCCCCCTTTTATTATCCCACATTTATCCTGTGCGGTGGGGATCCGGATGTGGAAAGGTTGTTCTGGCGTTCATACCCCCGTCAAATGGTTGATATATTATATCCTTTTGACAAGTCAGACTTCAGGCCAAATCAGCAATGCAAATTTCAAACTTCCGCTGTGTTTGGCACAATTTGGTGAGAATTGACAAGATGCACTGACAACAGTCCATAAAATCAGCACCAATAGTACCTGGGTAAGACTGACTGGCTAGGAATAGAACACTGCGTGCTAAATGAAGAAGTACAGTAGAACTGTGTTTAACCCTTTAAAGGCTGCTGATGCATTAATGCATCATGCCGATCGGTCGTCATGATGCATGAATGCAGCCCTGGTGAGTAACTCACTATGGCTACATTCATGCATTATGCCAACCATACAGGATTGATATACAAACTCTTGGAGGGTCAGCATGATGCTCCAATGAAGTCTCGGCAGCACTTCATTGGTGCATCATGACAACCAATGGGAATGATGCATTAATGCATCAGCAGCCCTTAAAGGGTTAAATAAATGTGGGTAACATTGTGAGGTGCACATTTCCCACCTGACACTGCCCCTAGCCTGCCTACTCTAGTCACATGGTAGAGATCACATGATGACGCTAATTTAATCCCTACTCCCTACCTTCCACTCACGGAGGAGGGACAGAAAGAGTGTGGTTACTGCACTCAGCCCATCTACCAATCACAGCCCCACCAATCAAAATTATTAACCCTTCAATGGCCGTTAATTCAGGAGTGCTTCGTGCCCATTGGTCATCATGATGCAACCGTGAAGTGCAGGCCACTCTGACCCTTCAGAGATGTATCAGTCCCATCTGGTCCCCATCATGGAGGCTACTATCAGTGCTTATCTCACAGATTAAGCAATGGCGCATCCAATGGATGACTTGGAACCTCGGTATACTGCGGTCACTGTGGAAAAAAGGAAGGTGTCGAATGCAAAGTCCTTGTCCCAAAGTTGCCAGAGATTATTTTCATGGAGATCCTTTGTATCACATGTGGGGCTTCATTGTAGAAACTACACTGCTTCACTACAATACAATTACATTGGTTCACTGTTCAGTTCTTTTTAGGAGACCTGGAAGATTCAACAATTATTTTTTTACAGTGTAGCTATGTAGAACACCATCAGACAGGGCCCCTACTATGGATATGGTGTAGATCCCTATGAGGCTATTATATCTAAACTTCTATGAGGCCTAATCCCAGCCGTCCACCTGTAGCCCTCCCTATCTAACTCTGGTAACTTCTATGAGGCCTAATCCCAGCCGTCCACCTATCGGGAACAGAGCCATTCCTGTATGGAGGTGGCCATATTAAAATCAGTTATGTAACTGACCCTCAATGACCATCTTGGATCTGGCAGAGGATTGTGGGTAATCTCTTATCTTCCCCTCCACCCACAGAAGACAATGGGAATTGATAAGACTGATAAGCTGCCCCTGCCTCTATCTTAATCACCTTAAGTACCTGTCCATTGTTTTAGGTGTGAATGGAGGGGATTACCTTGATAGGGAGACAATGGTTTGGGTTCACTCAGCCAGGATTATATGTGCCCCTTAGAAAACTTCTAAAGTTTAATTTCTCCTGTTTTTGAAGGACTAAGTCTAAATAAAGCTTATATTGTTTAAGTTTAAAGTATTTGCTATCCAATGGTATATATCTTTAGAATATAGCTTTATATAGACTATTAGGAAGAGCCAACCAAAGTAAACTGTACAAAGAGGCCAACTGCTATTCTAGCTCCCAACTACATGAGCCACCTAGCTAATTAGTTTGGTACTAGCAATGGCTCTGCTCCCTATAGCCCTCCTATCTAACTTTGGTAACTTCTATGAGGCCTAAACCCAGCCGTCCACCTATATCCCTCCCTATCTAACTCTAGTAACTTCTATGAGGCCTAAACCCAGCCGTCCACCTGTAGCCCTCCCTATCTAACTCTTGTAACTTCTATGAAGCCTTCTATAGAGCACTTCATTGGTGCATCATGCCGACCAATGATCATGATGCATTAATTGCATCAGCGGCCCTTAAAGGCTGCATGATGTATCCAGGTTTATGTAGCTTTGCCATTAGACCCAATGAAAAATGGTGTGTTCAGGTTATGTAACCTATCCTATTTTTTGGGTTCTACCCTATTTTCTTTTTCATTTTTGGGAAAACATTAGATTTCTTTGGTGCTTAATGAGATAATGAAAGATATTGGTACAGGAAGGTACAGAAATTTTCCGCCAGCTGTTAAGTAGCTACAGGAATCTCAAAGATATAATGCATCTACCAGGCAAACTGATATGGCTTCAGAAGAAGGTATTTCCTGAGAAAACTGTGGACCTGAATTGAAAACTATGGGCCATTGGCTCCTGAGCCAGTGTTAGCATCTACCCCTGCTATGGAACTAGTACAAGACTTTAAGATGAATTTTGTGCCGAACCCTGAACAAAATAACTAAAGCTGAAAATCACAGGAATGCCCCATCTATATATCAGGTTTGAACTCTCAAAAGTACCGAGTCTTCCCTAGTGTGTTTCCATTTAAAAAAAAACGACAAAATCCAATATGTTCACCAAATAATCAGAATATCATCTCCCATAACAACAATATTGCTCCTACAAGGATTTAAACACCACCCACCCCCACTAAATTGGGTCCAAGGAATCCACTGGTATGATCAGTTTGTTGCTAGGTCAAGTTGCTGCTTAGCAACAACAGTTTTGCATAGCAACCAATGCTTAGAAGGAGATTTTAACCCCCAAAATGCCAGTATACAAGATTCCAAGGTAATTAAACACCACCTACCCAATAAATTTGGTCCAAGAAATCCACTGGTGTGGTTGGTTTGTTGCTAGGTAAAGTTGCTGCTTAGCAACAGCAGTTTTGAATAACAACCAATGCTTAGAAGGGAATCCTAACCACCAAAATGCCAGTATGTAATATTCCAAGGGACTTAAACACCAACTACCCCAACTAAATTGGGTCCAAGGAATCCACTGGTGTGATTGGTTTGTTGGTAGGTCTAGCAGTTGCTAGGCAACAGCAGTTTTGCATAGCAATCCATCTCTATATAGAAGCAAATATATATAGCATAAACCCCAAAATGCTAGTAATCAAGATTCCAAGATGAATCTGGGCCTGCAGAATAATAAAATCTGCAGGACCATATAGCCTGCAAGAGGAAAAAGCTTTTTCAGATACTCCCTTACACAGGCCGTGTGCACGGGGGCTAACTATATTGGGGGCACTGGTGTGTAGCCAGCAAGCCCAAATTGGTAGAAATCCCTCTGACCAAGGGTCACATTTTGCCAAAATACTCTCACTAAGGGTGACTTTTCTGAAATTTCAATGTGACGCGGCAAAATTAGTGTCAATTTTCTAAATTTTCATTAAAAAAATCCATGATTAATGGTAATTTTTGATAAAAATCCCTCTCACCAAGGGTCACTCATGGCAAAAATCCTTCTCACCATGGGTAAGGGTTGTTGCCGCACTTCCATGTCAGTACAAAGTCAAGTGCCCCCCCCCCCACCCAGGATGTGCTGCTTGATTGATTTGTGTTTTACAGCACTTTAGCGGCACTAAGTGGCTATCCCGTGCTTCACAGGTTGATAATTTAACAGAGGAATGTGTCAGTGCCCGTGCATATGTGCACCACACACAGCAGGATGTGCTGCATCTACAGGACTAAAGTAAAGGCTGGATGTAATGGATGCACCCAGACTCACTTTACTGCCACAAGTGGAGCTCCTTGGTGGCCTTTGGGTGAGTTACGCCTCGCTGGTACCGATCCTGATCCATTTACAACCATCTCTGTCCTACAGGAATCAGTGGGGAATTACCTTCACTCTCCAAGCTTCACCTAAGGATCTACATGTATATGCCATACGATATGCCAAGTATGGGCTAGGAGATTGTGTGGATATCATATAGAAGAGGTGCTTCCAGCTAGTAATGGTACATTTCTTTTTATCATTTATTTATTTAGCCTTTATTTGTGCCCTAAGTTTGGATGGTTACATGTAGGGGCGCTGTCGGTGGACAGTGGATTGCACTTTACCCTGGGAGGTTTATGAGAAGGGTAGTTAACCCTTTAAAAGCCGCCATTGCATTAATGCATCATTCCTTAATGCAGTATTACCAAAATGGCTGTGGCACGCTAGGTTTTGCAGATGTAAAATCTTGATGGCCGACATAGGGCCCTCAGGGCCATTATGCCCTGACATCATCAACACGGTAAAAGGAACACCCACGTACACCCTCGCGGGCGTACCTTTTACTGTGTTGATCCACATATCTGCTCTCTATAGGGAACCATAGTGCTTTCAGTGGGACTACTTTGGGCCCTTAGCCTACTTTGCCCCATTTTTTGATTTCTCTAGAAGTGCTGTTCAATTCTCAAAATGGAGTCATAACAAATAGGTATCATTGATATATAACATCCAAATAATCTCCCCACCAAAAAACAAGCCAAGCAATATTTTGGTCCATCTCTTATCATTGTGACCTATTTTTTCGTCATTTGTGAGTTCCGTAGTGAATACTTGGGGTCCCTATAGGTGCAATAACTTTTCAAATACTTTAGACTTGATGGCCAAATTGTATTTTTAAGGTGCGCCTTATACACAAGGTATTATGGTAAGTTTTCATCTCTATTGAGGCAAGTCAGGGTGTGCCTTACATTGCCACCTTAGTGTAAGAAATTTGCAACTACATTGTTTCCAGTTTTGCAGAAGTGGAGTGTTCTACTTACTTTAGTTCAAAGGGGATACAGCAATATTGCTATGGAGCCTGTAGGCACACAATTCATAGACAGAGCTTCAGTACTTTCATAGTAGCTAGATAAGTGTCAATACATGTTAAAACAGAAGGAACCTCATTTTTGCTAAAATGTCAGCTACAACCTTCTTGCACTAAGTCGACGATATGCAAACTGACGGTTTTAGTCTACAAATATCAGTAGTTGCTCATTCACTCACCAGCTGACACCACTGTTGTTTGGTGGGTGGGGGTAAACAAGCCCCATTGTGTAGAACAAATGGGCAGTAAGAACTGAGGCCACATGTGTATACAGCCTGCACTGCGCATGCTCACTGTAACACTACACTGTAAGAAGGTAACTGTTGAATCTACCAGGGACCCTCGTAAACCTGAACAGTGAACCACTGTTATTGTATTGCAGTGAACCAGTGTGGTTTTACAAGAAGCTCCAGGTCGCAGTGTGTTGGTACAAGGAATCTCACTGAAAAAAAAACAAAAAAACAATGGATCCCTGGCAACTTTGGGATGACGATTGCGCCATTATTTCAACAGCTTTTTTTGTGTGTGTGAAAAACGAGGCTAGCTCCCTTTGAAGGTGATTAGTTGGTAGAGCTTATAGGATGCAAGTGGAATGCATTATCAACCAATCAGATAATCCCCTCTATTCATTGCAGATCTTTTTGGTCTCTATTAAAGTGGCTGTTATCAGTGCTCAGCTTGCCAGTTACCAGAACAAGTAATGGCCTAAAGACCAATTGAACATTGAAGGTAGGATGGCTTTTCAGAAGACTTATTAAACGTATATATATATATATATAGTGGTATAGTCTATGAGGTCTTGCAACTACACCTTCTACGCAGGGTTTTAGAACAGTGCTACAACCGTAAATTCTCTCATATAAGCCTTGGGTAGTGCCAGAACCCAAATGAGAGTTTGGCTCAGCCCAAAGTCAGGCTTATATATATGCCCTTACATGGTTAAACTACAGCACAGTCATGTTTTAAATCTACTTCTTAGTTTCCTTTGTTTGGAAGAAGAAGACTTGCTTTTATGATTATTGTACCAGAGTGACCTCTTTCATATTGCCAAATGGTTTTATATTTCTTCTATTCTCTTGACATGCAAGAACCTTTTAGTGTTTAACCATTGAGAGCTGCTAGCACAGGAGTGCATCATGCCCATTGGTTGCCATGATGCCTCAATGAAGTGCTGGTGAGACTGCTCACCAGCACTTCATTGGAGCATCCTCCAGGAGCGTACCAGTCCCGAAGGGTCAGAGTGATGCATGAATGAAGCCCTGGCAAGTAAAGTTTATGATGGGCATGATACATTATTGCATCATGATGGGTATGATATATTATTGCATCATGATGGGCATGATACATTAATGCGTCATGATGGGCATGATACATTAATGCGTCATGATGGGCATGATACATTAATGCGTCATGATGGGCATGATACATTAATGCATCATGATGGGCATGATACATTAATGCATCATGATGGGCATGATACATTAATGCATGGGCATGATTCATTAATGCATCATGATGGGCATGATACATTAATGCATGGGCATGATGCATTAATGCATGGGCATGATACATTAATGCATGGTCATGATACAGTAATGCATGGGCATGATACATTAATGCATTAGCGGCACTTAAAGGGTTAACATCACAAATCTTACAGCCTCTATTGTGTGCCTTGTATAGAAGAGAGTGGGTGTCACAAGAACAAGTTATGACTTCTTCTCTATGTAGATTAACATAAACAGCTATTGGATTTTAGACATGACACATGATTTACAACCAAGCACTAACCTCATATAAGCCATAGCTTATAGACAATTTCAGCTGTAATTATAGACTAGCATAAAAACTCGATCAAAAACACACTTTTGGGGTTGAGGCAAATTTGATGACATCACAGTGGAGGATGGGGCTGTAAAGAAAGATATCTAGTTTCTGATGCCCTGATGGAGAAAAAATTCAACCCTCCATACACCTTTTTTATTCATCTATTCTTTCGTCTTTTTTTATTTAAGGTGAAAATATTCAAATTTAAGTCAACCATAAAACCTCTCAGAGGCTTCTGACGAGATTTATGGCAATAAAGGTTCAATAAAATTGGTAAATTCTCTCTTTATAGATTTCAATGTATTTGCACGATTAGTTACTTGGGAGTGCGCTGATGGCCCATAATAGGGAAGGTGCACTTATTAGAGAAGGTGCATTTATTAAGATGAATATGGTAATACATTATCAACCTGTGCTGGCATGAAGCACTATATAGCCCGTATGGAGATAACCAAATTAATTGAAGGACAATCTGGTGAATGATTTTATATCAGCAGCATCAAATTCATTTCATTTAGTATCACATTATCCTGTGGCACTGCCTGAGGCATAAGAAGACTCATTCTCATGACTCTGGCAAACATCGTAGCAGATCTCTCCAATGGGCGGGGCCATTGCTTAAGCTTGTTACCAGTGAGTTATCACTGATATGAGCTATCAGATGGGTACCAGTTGCCCACGAGAAGCTCACAGTGAACACTGTAAAACCCTGTTTACAGGCCAACCTTAGTCATAAGCCGGGATTAGACTTTAGAGAAATACTAAAAGCCAATTTCAGGACCTAATTTTAATTATTTTTTATTTATTCTATTGTAATAAAACCACAAATAAGTGATAAAACCCTGGTTATAAGCCAAGTGGTAGACTTCGGGAAGAATTTAGAAGCTGATCTTGACCTGAAATAGCAACAAAAAATGGTAGTTGGTATTATTTCATTAGCTGATTACTAATCCCGCTAGATCGCTAATCATTCTATTTCTAGTTGTCCTGTTGTTTTTTTTTGTAGTTTTTTTTTTTTTTTAATCCAAATTTAACCAAGCTTGTGACATATTGTGAGCATTCATTAGATGCACACATGTTTGTGTAATACGAGCCGCAAATTGGTATACATAACAATTGTATAGAATACTGCTAATATCATCAGTATCATATATATGACCCTGGGATATTCTGTTATCTAACATAATAATCAACAGGCTATTGACATTCAGATACTGTATCAGCCTGTATAAGCGCTGTGGGCTAATTGATTTCAACCAGGCCCTACCCCGGCGCTTATTCCAGACTTGTGCTTATTCAGGACTCATTGCTTGTACAAACCAATATGATAGAATAGCATTATAGGGAACGTTCAACAATTACGTCACTGCTTAGGGGGTGGGGGTGGGGGTCTTTGGGTTCCTCTAAATGTTCCATACAAAAACAGTGACAAGGGGGTGGATGGGTCCTGAGAAATGCCTAAATACCGCTGACATAATTGTTGAACGTTCCCATACATAGCATAATTATATAGGCCTGCAACAACCTGGTCAACCAAAATAAAACCAGGATTTTCAGGAAAGGGAGGCTTCCATAAATGTAATACCGTAACTACTCTGGTATAAGCCGCGGCTTATACCAGAATCCAAATTAAAGTTAGGCTTATAGGATGAGACCAAAGAAGGGTGCAGCTTATAGGAGGGTATTTGGCACCGTAGAACACTACTAAACCTACTATTTTCAAGGGCCAGATGCACCTTATAGCTCATTGAAAAGTCAAGGGTGCGGCTCATGGTGGCCCTCCAGGGGCTGTTTCACTCCCAGAGAGTGTCTGCATGATGCTCAAATGAAGTGCTGGACAGCAGTCCCGCCAGCTCTTTATTGGTTCATCAGAACGACAAATGTCGCTTTTCATCCTTAAAGAGTAAAAGCCCACTGAAGCCAGAATAAGCCCGTTCAGTATTCTAATAACATAATTCTTCTCCAAGAGCATTTTAAGCCGTTCAATTCTTAGGTTTTTTTTAATCGAGATCTCATTTTGCAGACCAGTGAGCTGGGTTATCGGTCCCTCCGCAGACATAACCGGCACAAAAAGTGCTCCTGTAGTAATTATACTGACTCCTACTCATGACATGAGCTGTCCTGATTATGGCTGCCATGAGCTGCATGTTATTAAGGTGGGTCACTCCCATGGACTAAATTTATCTAAGTCTGGGCAAATTCTCATCACACGCCCCAATCAAATACACTTTCTGATGATATTAAGGAAATATAAGGGTCTTGAGCACTGTCCTGAGATATTCATCCCTGAATTATTGGATTGTACATAAACTACCATAATTCAATGTACATGTTTGCCATGGGGTTGACCAACGTTAAGTAATTTATTCATTTACCATATTCCTGAGTCTAATGGTGATACATTATAGTACTTTGGGTTTCCTCAGTACCTCCCCCTACAATCAGCATTCAGGGTTCTATAGCTGTAAATGCAGCCCTGGCGAGTTACTCATGTCGACCCTACAGGAGTGACATAGACTGGAGCGTTGTCATGATGCACCAATGAAGTGCTGGCGAGCAGACTCACCAGCACTTCACTGGTGCATCATGACACCCAATGGCCATGATGCACTCCTGCATCAGCAGGTTAAGGGGCCATTCATTTTCCTACCTTTCATAGCAGATATAACAGGCAATGTAGACCACCAACAATTGGATCACTCACCTAAGATATATAGAGAAAACATGGTTACATTTATTTCAACAACATGACTTAGCGAAAAAGGTTGTTTTGCAGATCCAGGATTTTCAAAATTTAGCATCTATTTTAGCTAAATTAAAGGCTTAAAAGGGGAAGGTAAACAATAAACTACTGGCAAAGAGAAGGAGGTGCGCAGCCCTGAATTGAACACTGCATTCACAACAATTCATTTTAAAGCCTAGAGGCACAGATTGTAGCAATAAGCTAATGTGACACTAATTAAATCTATGGGAAACATCATGAAATTTCAATAATCACTGAGGAATTTCATTTGATTTCAACTTCGCTGGGAAGTAAACACTTGGCTTCAAGCATTGAGATTAAATTGTTATGATTCATCAAAGAAGCCCTGGCAAGTTACTCGACAGTTTCCTTCAATCATGCATCATGAAGACCCTGGTGAACTGGAAATGCCGCTGGTAAGGCCACACCAAAAAAATAAGTTGCTCTACGGATCGCCCTCTTCACATTTTCAGAAATACAAATTTTTTTTTCTTTGAAAAAAATCTTGTCTACGGATTTCGCTCGCTTCAGTTTCTACAAGTTTTCTCTTTGTGATGTTTGGCAAAATTTTTTAAAAAATAAAATTTGTTCGCTCGCCTCAATTTCCCAGCAAGGAATCCATTGGACACCAAACAATTCTTAAAAAAAAAAAAAAAAAATCGCTTGCTCACACCATTTTTTCAAAACCAAAATCCGTAGACCAAATTATTTTTTTGGTGTGGCCTAAAGTTGCTTAGGATAACGCATGTGGAGTAATGAGTCCTCTAAAGTTCTAACCATAATTTTGATAGATGACTAGGGTGAAGAGCAGGGTCTCTCCTGCAGCCTGGGAAGCAATGGCTGACTTTGTTAAGGCCTATTATTCCTGACAAGGGTAAGGGCCTACAGCGCTGAGCCTGGGGTGGCAGTTCTAGAAGGGACCAGACCATGGTAAGTTAAGGGCCCAGCAGAGCAGACTGTTAACATGACAGTTCTGACCTGGGAATTTCACGCGCTATTTGGATAGGGACCATACTTGCAAACTGCATAACGTGCCAGGAACAAGTCTGGTGCCAAAACAGAGCCGTAAGTTACTATGTCATCATCAGCATGCACATGACACTACTGGGAACCAATCCGGTTTCGTACTTTGGGGCTGAACATTTTGTTGTCATTCATTAATGAACAAGTAATCAATGGATAATTCATGACGCGTGTGTTAGCAAAGGATAATTACACGAGGGTGCAGCCCGAGTGTAATTAACCTTTGCTAACACACACAAGTCATGAATTATCCATAGACTACTTATTTTATTACACGATATCAATAGATAATCAATAGAATATTCTAACCTTGCGCATGTGAGAGTTATTGTGGGGGGTCACAACCATATCATTCATCAATTTTTTGCACCACTTGTGCCCAAAAGCGTGGGAACGTTGATCCCATTCGCACCTCCTATGGGAATTAGCATTGGGCTCAAAAGCCTCTTAGGTTTTCCCATTGTTAGTAAGGTCTTTAAATCTGCTTTTTCAACCCAGCTCTTATAACCCCTTTCAGGTTAATGAAGACTCTATAATTCAGCCGGATTCTGCTTTTGCGATCTAGCGAGGTTTCTTGTTAATGTGTATACACAGCCATGACAGTTCCGATCTTGTTACTTCACGTGTTATTCAAATGGGTACTATACTCGCAAACTATGAGATCAGTGCTAAATGTCGCTGATATCAACATGCACATGGCACTCCAAGGAACCAGTCCAATCCTAACTACTCGCTAGGGCCGTGCTTTACCCTAAGCCCTAAGGTTAGCATTACAACAGCAGAGCCTGATTTTAGTATAACTAACCAGTACACCACCAGGTGGTGCTGGGGTAGGGGAAGGCTGGACGTTGTCATGGTTACCGTGGGAGACTGGGATCAGAACCGGAACTGGAACTCTAATCCTGAAACAAGTTGAGGTCATGACCTCATTGGCCAGTATGGTGAACCTACTTGTCGGCCCCTACCCTAGGTCCTACCCCCTTCAGCCCCTCTAAGCCTCCCATAACTCAAATCATAAATACTCTCCCACCCTCTAATACACTCTTATGTAGTAACCACCCTGGCCCCCTCCCCTATTTCCACCTACCGTAAACTCCTACATATACACTTCACATATAAGGCGCACCCTAATACATGCACCATAGAGATAAAGTAGATTCCTTCGTGCACCTGGGCATTGATTTGTAAAGGTTTAGTACCGTTCTATCGTAAAATGGACCTCGCCTATAAGATGCACCCAGACTTTGGCTGATTCTATAAAGTGCAGCAGGCCTCAGATCTGTGTATAGGACATGGCTCAAAGGCAGCAGATACATAAGCAAATGTCCATGAATAGTTTTGCACCATATTCACCAAGGTAAGGTTGTCCGTATTCAACGATGCCTTATTTATGTCATGGCCTATGGGGTTATCTTGTCTTTAAATAGACAACTCTGCCCTGGTAGTAAATACATCAGTCATACCACCTCAAAACCCTAAAGCATCTATGTACATACACAATTATTTTCACATAATGTGATCTGTGTACAAAATGTATATAAATTTTTCACCCTATGTTCATTTTCATTATTTTATCCCAATCTACTTCAAATCCTACTATTTCCGTCACACTTATCTTATAATATAATATTTGCACCTCTATCATGATCATGATAATTCTTTCTTTTTTTTACATAAAGCATCCTATTCACAGCCCATCTACCCTGGCCTCTTACAGCTTCTAAAGCAACCCCTTGCACCCTCCCCACCCATACTACCCCCTCCCACCCACCCACCTACCCATCAGCCTCCTCCTCCTCACCAATAAACCACTGCCTTCAGGCCTGCCATAATATAACCTTTTTCTGCCAGTGGTAATTCTGCTGCATGTCTGTCAGCTCCCTGTGCAGCACCAGATTGTGCATGGAATGGGCCATTTGTCATATGGGGGGGGGGGGAGGTAGCTATAGCAATCCAAATACAGCATATTGTTCATTCAGGGGGATCTATGAATTCTTGTGGAATGAGCTACAAGGCCCCAAACTGAACAAAGCAAAGAGCGAAATATCGGCAGAGCCTCAAACAAATGGCCCCAAGACCCGCCCCAAAATTCCATGAGTTGGTGGGAGAAATCTAACCCCCTGAATGAAATGGGCTATTTGCAATATCAGGGTGGGGGAGGGGGCTATGACAAGCCAAATACAGCAGATTGTGCATGGAATGGATCATTTGCCATATCGGGGTGGGCGGGGGGTGGGCCAAATACAGCAGATTGTGCATAGAATAGGCCATTTGTCATATTAGGAGGGGAGGAGGCTATGGCAAGCCAAATGCAGCATATAGTGCATGGAATGGCCATTTGTCATATTGGAGGGAAAGGGGAGCTATGGCAAGCCAAATACAACAGATTGTGCAGAGAATGGGCCATTTGTTATATTGGAGTAAAGGGACTATGGCAAACCAAATACATCAGATCGTGCACGGAATGGGCCATTTGCCATATTGGAAGGGGAGGAGGCTATGGCAAGCCAAATACAGCAGACTGTGCATAGAATAGGCCATTTGTCATATTAGGAGGGGAGGAGGCTATGGCAAGCCAAATACAGTATATAGTGCATGGAATGGCCATTTGTCATATTGTGGGGAAAGGGGAGCTATGGCAAGCCAAATACAGCAGATTGTGCATGGAATGGGTCATTTATCAAATTCGGGAAGGAGTGGGATATGGTAGGTCAGATGGGTTAAAATCAGCTTCTCTATCCCCCTTTTTATCTGTCTCTCTCTCTCTGGAGCCCATACGTGCAACCATGGAAACATTTACTCAATTTCTTTATGTCTGATGGAGTTATCTCATCATGAATATGACCATATATGTATACATAGCTGTTGAGATGGCATTAAACAACAACAGCACACTCAAATGAGACAACCCCCCTCCCCCAGGGTGGATTGAGGTAAATGTATCACACGGTATATGTGTGTGTGTGTGTGGGAGGGGGGGGGGTTAATGTAGTTCCTTCCTATATGGGGATTCTTTTTGGTCATCGGTAGTGAGGCCTGAGATAGCCAATGTTTTGTCTTAGCAGAAGATAATTTAATGCAACACATTTATCCCTTTCTACATATCACCATAGGCCCTTTTTACCCCCCCCCCCCCTCACCCTCACCTCGTCCCCCTCTCACCCCCCGTCATCCTGTCTGCTTGTAATGAATGGCTGAGCCCCTGTTGTGGTATCCTGTATGCTCCATAAGTGCACATAAAACATGTTTATATATCCCTGTTGGGAGACATAGAGATGGAAACAAAGGCAGCAACATGTCATATCCTATAAGTCAGGCCCTTTTTGTGGGAAGGTTTAACCCTTTAAATGCCGGTGATGCAAGAGTGCATCATGCCCATTGGTCGTCATGGTGCACCAATGAAGTGCTGGTAAGACTGCTCACCAGCACCTCATTGGTGCAACATGCTGACCCTAGGCGGTTAATACCTAAGCTCCGGAAGGGTCTGTATGACACTCCAATGAAGTGAGTCTACCCTCTTGCCAGAGTGGAGAATGAGAGCAAGTCATTTCTAAGGCTCAGGTAGGAGAGTGGAGAATGAGAGCAGGTCAGGCCCCTATAATAGGAGGTAGGGAGGTTCAAGGGGGTCTGGGGGCCCTGGCTACAGATCGCTTTATGGATTTTGAATCTTGTAGCCAGAGCTCAAGCTACATGCTATAATACCAATGTATATACTACTCACATCAATACCTGAGAGGACTTCTGAGTGAGTGAGTAACAGATGTTTAACGCCATTTCGACAGCTAAGGTCATATTCATGTCGAGAACTACATTACACAATTTCACAGTGGAATGTGTCGGTGCCTGCACAG
Source organism: Acholoe squamosa (assembly GCA_949317995.1). NCBI lineage: Eukaryota > Metazoa > Annelida > Polychaeta > Phyllodocida > Polynoidae > Acholoe > Acholoe squamosa. Next base: position 6,110,771 of record OX439050.1, on the reverse strand, counting down.
GTGTGCACCACACACATCCGAGGGGTTAGGAAACAGGAGAGAGGCTTTTAAGTGGGCTAGGGAAACCCGAAGCGGACTTCTGTCATGTAAGGCCAAGTAGCAATGCAGGAGTGCATAATGCCCATAGATTGTCATGATGCACCAATGAAGTGCTGGCGAGTCTGCTCACCAGCACTGCATTGGTGCATCCTGACACCTTCTGGAGTGTATGCATGACTGGAGCTCTAGTGAGTAAATCACCCGGGCTGCAGTCATGCATTCATCTTTTGACCAATGGGCATGATCGTAGTGCACTAGAGGGCTTTAAAGGTTAAAGAGATGCCATCAGCAAACCAACAGCAAACCTGAGTTGTTCCCCTGAACACTATTCCCTCCACTCTGTAGCTCTGAGATCAATCCTCTGTCTTTTGATGGTTAAGACCATTGCCCAGTGAGAGTTGTTCCCGTCAGCTCCATCAGTGCCTAGAGAATGTTAGTTCCTTGAGGGCTGCTAATGCATTAAAGCATCATGTCCATTGGTGAGAAATTCATTGTACCAGGGAGCATCACAGCAAGATGACCTCCTGCATTTTCATGTTTAAGTGTCGGGTATTGAATAAACACCAGTGTCACATCCTGGATTTTGAAAAGGGGGGGCACGCCTTTTATTTATTTCTAGAGTAAAAAGAGGTAAATAAACTCTTAAGTACATGGAAAAAGGAGGGGGCGTGTACCCCCATGCCCCCATCTAAATCCCCCCCACCGGCCATCTTTTTAGTGCTTTTAAAATCTTGTCCCCAGTTCTTATACAAGGCCGGTGGGGTGGTGTAGTAAGGCCCCAGGGAGTAGGATAATAGGACAGAACCAGCGAGATATATGGCCTACGAAGGGCTGTCTATGGAGGTTACAGCCCGGAGGTACCCCAGCCTCAATAACGTTCCACCACAAGAGTTATAACAGGACTGGATCAAAGTACAGTCACCCAGTGATTAGATGTATTTTTCCCCATTTAAAAATGATCCAGGGTCCTAGAATATTTTTTTCGATTCTATGGAGCCTACTAAGGAACAGTATTGATGTTGATCAACCGGCCCCTATTTCACATACCTTGCGATAATGTACCCAGGTCTCCCTGCCTATCCGATATACTACTCACACTGATTTCCCAGGGCATTCATGACATGTATGGGTAAACAACATTTTATTTAATAAAATAGAGCTTTTTGTGCAGTTGATTTAGGTCCTGAAAATAATACCAACCTACAAAAAGGATGACATCTGATCAAAAAAGCATATCTTGAGCTCAAATCAATAGGTTGAATATAAAATAATTGCCATCAGAAGCAAGTCATCAAATCTGAGTTTGCAACCAACAATATAACATCTCCTGTCCTTTGTAGCAATCCGACATCTCTAACCCCTTTAACTCTTTATGGGCATTGCTGCATTAATATAAATCATGCCCATTGGTCATCATGATGCACCAATAAAGTGCTGGCGAGCAGTCTCTACAGCATTTCATTGGGGCATCATGCCGATGGTCCGGGAGTGTATCAATCCCGTAAGGTTGGCATCATACATTAATGCAACCTAGGGCTGCACTTGTGCATCATGACGACCAATTGGTATGATGCATTGATGCATTAGTGGCACTTCAATGACGAGGAGGCATATTTTTGATGACTTGAGGTAAGCACAGCATAGCTGTGATGAATTATTTTGCCAAGGTTGATGACCAGAATATTTGAATAGGTTCCCTCTCGCATAGTTACTGATATATTCTGACTAATTGTTGACAAATAGTGACAAAATACTGACATATATTTACTTATTGCTGACAAAATGTAAGTAAATACTGACATACATTGTATATTGACTAATTTCTGATAAATAGTGAGTAATTACTGACATATATTGACTATATATTGACTATTTGCTGATAAAGAGTGAGTAATTACTGATGTATATTGACTGATATATAATGACTAAATACTGATATATAGTGACTAAGTAATGGCATATATTGACTGTTTGCTCACTATTTGTAAGCTAAAAATCAATATTTGTCAGTAATTTCTCACTATTTGTCAGCAATTACTGACATATATTGACTAATTGATGTTACATAGTGACTAAGTACGAACATATATTGATATATTTTGACTAATCACTGACAAAAAGTGAGTAATTACTCACTCTTTGTCAGCAATTAGTCCATATATGTCAGTAATTTCTAACTATATATCAGCAATTAGTCAATAAATGTCAGTATTTACTCAGAATTCATCAGCAATTAATCAATATATGTCAGTGTTTACTTGCATTTTAATGAAAAAATGTGAGTAATTACTCACTAGCAATTGGTCAATATATGTATATTGACTAATTTCTCACTATTTGTCAGCAATTAGTCAATATATGTTAGTACTTAGTCACTATATAACAGCACTTAGTCAATATGTCAGTAATTTCTCACTTTTTGTCAGCAAACAGTCAATATATGCCATTGCGAGGCATGGCTGATGGAAGTATATATCAGTATTTAGTCACTATATATCAGTAATTGCTCACAATTTGTCAGAAATTAGTCAATATACGTCAGTAATTACTCACTCTTTGTCGGCAATTAGTCAATATATGTCAGTAATTACTCACTATTTATCAGACATTAGTCAATATATGTCAATAATTACTCACTCTTTGTCAGCAATTAGTCAATATGTCGGTAATTACTCACTTTTTGTCAGCAATCAGCCAATATGCCAGTACTTAGGCATTATAAAACAACACTTAGTCCATATATGTCAGTAATTACTCACAATGTGTCAGATATTAGTCAATAGTGAGCAATTAGTTAACATATACTAGTATTGACTAAATGCTGATAAAATGGAAGTAACTACTACCATGTATTGACTAATTGTTGACGAATAGTGAATAATTACTAACATATATGTATATTAACTAATTGCTGACAAATAGTCCATAGATACTGACATATTTTGACAAATACCAGTCAAGGCAGGATGCACAATTGAATCAATGGCTATTTCTCTGTTATATATTGACTAATTGTTGACAAATAGTGAGTAATTACTAATGTATATTAAATAATTGCTGATAAATGGCGAGAAATTACTGACATATATTGACTAATATCTGACTAATTGTGAGCAATTACTGACATATATGGACTAAGTGTTGTTATATAATGACTAAGTACTGGCATATATATAATACTGACATATTTCGACTTATTGCTAACAAATAGGGAGTAATTACTAACATGTATTGATTAACCGCTGACAAATAGTGAGTAATTAATATCATACCATAGCACTAACGCTAACCTGTTATAGCCCTAAACTCAATACATGTACCATTAAAACACAGATTAAAACACAAATTAAAACACAGAATGATGTCAACATTTTCAATCAAACACCAGAGAATGGAGAAATGGAAAGACATCCATTGAGTGCAAACAGGACTTGTGCCCCGGGTGGCTGCACATATTGATGTGTAAAGCTTATCAACAGTGATAATGCACTGGTAACTAGCATTTGGATCTAAAATGTCTAACCACCTTATCAAGCAATGGCTGCCTCCATTGAACAAATGGTTTGATGCTATAGGAAGGGAGGGGAGGGGTATTCCATTTCTATTGTTCAGATTCCACTTTTTAATGAATAATGTGCTATTTATCTTTTTAATGTCAATACCTAGTCACTAGGTGTCAGTAGTTTATACTTGCAAGCATTTGAATTCTATAAGAGAGCAATGACACACATCAAAAATATGGAAAAGTATCAAGATACTGCATAATTATGCTAATTATGCAAATAATATGCGCGGATATGGAATGTTTGGTATCAATCTGGGGTGTTTCGTCCCCCTAAAGAGCATGCCCCCCAAAAAAATTTGTTTTGGAAAAGAATAAGTGAAATAATTTTTTTAACTAGCAGCCTTTTCGGCCTGAGCAGGTCCAACTGTACCCTACCTCCAGCCAAAACCTATCTGTTTTAAGTGTCACCGGCGAAAAAGGGCAGGTTTGAGGCAGGAATGGATCGAAATAAAGGTGTTTTTGGGACACGGGGGCAGACGCCAGTCCAGGCACTGGCAGAGAGGTCCAAGAACTGGCAGTTTTACAAAAAAAAAATCATATCTCCCTTAATAATAGGAGTTTCCCTCAGTGACCTATAGATTAAGGGTAGCTCGAGCTGGCGAACGTCACTGCGGTCTGTATCTTCAATTTTGACAAAGAATAAAAAAGTTAGAAGCTATTATTCAGCAGGTACTAAACTATGTGGGGTGGTTAGGGCTCAGTAGAATGGCTTCAGAGGAGTCTATTGGCGTTGTACAGGTACTAAACTGTGTGGGGTGGTTAGGGCTCAGTAGAACGGCTTCAGAGGAGTCTATTGGCTTTGGGCAGGTACTAAACTGTGTGGGGTGGTTAGGGCTCAGTAGAACGGCTTCAGAGGAGTCTATTGGCTTTGTACAGGTACTTAACTGTGTGGGGTGGTTAGGGCTCAGTAGAACGGCTTCAGGAGTCTATTGGCATTGTGCAGGTACTAAACTGTGTGGGGTGGTTAGGGATCAGTAGAACGGCTTCAGAGGGGTATATTGGCATTGTACAGGCATGTCAGTTTGAACTCCTAATAAGTACATCTACGGTATATGGAGAGGTATGTGGGGGGGGGGGGTACCTACTGGTGCTGGAGTACTGAGTGGGTAGCTATAAAACTTTAAGGGTCACAGAGTGATTTAGGTAATTGGACGCAATAACTGCTAAAAATAAAATAATGCTACATGATTGGGGCTCCTAATATGGGAATGGCATGCATGTTTACGGTCCCAAGACTCCAAATAAGCCAATGACATGCCACTTAGAACTCCTAATCAGGTGCATCATACTTATGTGTACATGTATATACATTATATATGTAGGTGGCCTTTAGTGGGTTAATAGTCAGGTATAGGGGACATGGCACATGCTTAGGGGTGACTAATGGGCCAAGGTACAGACGGCAGACAGGCTTTTACAGCTTTATTGAGGGCATTTGGAGAAGAGGTGGGGGGGGGGTATGGCTCTACCAATGAAGTAGTGGTGCCTACACCTAATTGGCATTAGGTGTAGGACAGGGGACGTCAGGGATAGCCAACCATGCGGGAAGTAAACTTGCCTAGGGCAGTAGTGTTATATATTTAATTATGGGTTAAGTAATAAGGCTAGGAACAAACAGGTGAGGAGACCAGTGATCAAAGAATGAACAGCCTAGGAGACCCAGTGCACATGTACAGGGTTAGAGGAGGCCGTGGTCAAAATTTCTAGCGTGGACCCAACACATGTAAATGAATTATTTTCATAAATGAAAATAATTCAATTAAGGGCAGCTAATGTAGGGAGTGTATCATGCCCACAGAATGTCATGATGCACCAATTCAGTGCTGGCGAATCTGCTCACCAGCACATCATTGTGCATCATGACACCCTCCAGGGGTGTATCAAGCCTTTATGGGCATCATGATGCATGACTGGAGCCCCAGCAAGTAACTCAACAGGGCTGCATCTTTTGACCAATGGACATGATGCATTAATGCACTATCAGCCTTTAAAGCATTAAATATATGCCATCAGAAACATGTCAGCAAACCAGGACCAACACTATCCCCTCCACTCTGTAGCCTTCTGAGATCAATCCCTGTGTCTTTTGATGGTAAAAACCATTGCCCAGTGAGACCCCTAGACCTCACCCTCTCCTATGCCTAGAGAAGGCTCATCATTTAAGGGCCACTAATGCGTTAATACATCATGTCCATTGGTTGTTATGGTGCATGAATGCACCTGCCCTGACGAGTGACTCTTTTTATGACCCTGTTCTCCCCAGTGCTTATACAAGACTGGTGTACATTCAATACCTGGCACTTAACACAAAGATACAGGAGGTCACCTTGCTGGGCAAAGAGAAAAATGGTCCCCATTCTGTACCTGAAATGGTGATTTTATTGATTTTATACAGGACCTTAAAGTACATTTAGCTGATGACACTGCGGTGACCAAAGTGATGAATGGATGGTGCCATAGTCCTATATTGTACCATAAATCAGTGTATTTACCCAGGAGGCAGCAAGGCTATAAATACTGGACTATTGTACCCTGTGAGTCTTATAGGGCCAAAACTAAGAGTGGAAATTATAGGAGGGATCTTAGGCATAACACATTCATGCATTATGTTAACCCTATGGGGTGCATACACTCACTGCAGGCTGGTGTTGTTCTGATGCACAAATGGAGTCTTAATAAGCAGAATAACCAGCACTTCATTGATGCATCATGGCAACCAATGGGCATGGTGCACCAAAGCATCAGCAGCTCTTAACCAAGATACCAAGGACAATTTACAATTTTGGACACACAATGACATTTGTCTTGAAAGAATCAACATGATTCATTCCAAAAATCTGGAATCCAGAAACCAGGAATCCACAGTAAAGTAGGGAAAGTGGCAAGTCTGCCTTATAAGGTTAAATCACCTCTGTCTCCTTTATATCATTAAAGCGCACCCCATGCTCTCTCCCATTGACTACACCTGCCCCCTAGTGGATGCTGACAGACTCACAGACCCTGGCGGCCATTACCAGGTAGGTAAACACACAGTCACGTGGGCGGCTTTAGCTGGTTGTCGGTGAGTGGTGGAGTAAGGCCCCAGGGAGTGGGATAATAGGACGGAACCAGCATGATCTATGGCTGAACATGGGTTGTCAGTGGAGGTTAGAGCCTGGAGGGGGCCTTAGCCTCAATCACGTTCTGCCACAAGGGTTCCTATGGGACTGGATCAAAGCATATCAAATCACTGTAACCCACATTTAAAACATGATCCAGGATTCAATGCTATGAAGCCTAATTTTTAACTAAGGGAGCGTGTTGTTGTTGATCAACGGGCCCATATTTCATGGACCCTGTGATCTGTGCTTCCTGCTATAATGCCTATTTCCATATACTACTCACACTAATATCTCAGGGGACTCCAGTCATGTATGGGTAAAAAGCATTACATGCCATACCATTGAGCCTTTAGCACAAGGTGATCTGTTAAAGCCCAGATAACTCCTCCATCCTGATTCCTTCAAGGAATCTGTCTGATCTATGATATTTACGCTATATTAAAAAAGGCATAATTAGGTCGCTGGTTATAGAATGTAAATTAATGACTGCTTCAGCCTACAGTACCCTTGAGGTACCAGATGAAGCAAAATTTTCAGGCCGTGAAGCAGTTAGGAAAGTCTGGGTTAACTCGATTTTTTTCTTCTAATTTGTTCAAATTTATATAGTTAGGGTTTCAAATATCATGAATCCCATTTAAATGGCACTTAACTTTAGAACAAAGTGGATTGCATTAAGAATTATTCATTTATACACATACTCTCGACAGAGACCTTAGCAACTGTTCCGCCATTGTTTTCTGATACAACAAACGACTATAATAAGCATTTTTCAAATGATTTATGTGCAAAGAATACATGATAGTCTCGTTACAAGTCTATATTATCATCCCCTAAAATATAGAGGCAAAACTAGTTGGATTTATTTAGATATCTCTCCATAAACTTCTGAAGTGGGCCCCTCCGAAAAAGTCTGCTTGGAGAGTGATGTTGCTACCGATTTTGGCGCACCACCATGTCACTAGGCAACGTCTCGTCACTAGGCAACGTCACGTCACTAGGCAATGTCACGTCAGTAGGCAACGTCGTGGAAAGAGGTCACATCTTCTCTTGCTAATGCCCCAATCTCTAGTGGCGAAGCCACTAGTAGATATTAAAACACATTACAGCCCAAATCAATGGGTTGGATATCAAAGGATTGCCATCAGATGCTTGTCACCAAATCTGTCAGTTGGCGACCAATAATGAATTATCCTATCCAAATTGCAGCACATTTAAAGGAGCCGTCAAAGCATGAGTGCAACTATAATATCCTTAGACCGTCATGATACCAATGCATTATGTGCACTCCTCAGCACTTCAAAGGTTCACAGTCAAAGTGTCACCAAACCTGAACCAACACTATCCCCTTCCCCTCTGTATCTTTCTGATAACAATCTTCTCAGGGTAAAAACATCTCAGTGAAAATACGACGGATCTCTTTGTGACACTACTTACATGGTTATTTCATCTTTTTTTACAGTGTTCCTTCACAACTGTTATTTTGACACACATATTCTGGTAAACAATAAAGCAACTACCTCAGCGGGGTAAATCAGAGACAAGGAGAGACGGAGAGAGAGACAGACAGATGGAGAGAGGAGAGTGAGAGAGAGACAGACAGATGGAGAGAGAAGGAGAGAGAGAGTGACAGATACAGAGAGAGAGACAGACAGACAGACAGACAGAGAGAGAGAGAGAGAGAGAGAGAGAGAGATGGAGAGAGAGGGACAGAGAGCAGACAGTGACAGAGATAGATAGAGACAGAGAGGCACAGTGACCCAGAGTTAGACACACACAAGGGGTGGGTGGGGTGGTTGGGGGGGGGGAGGCACAGGTGGTTGAGATAAGGTAGGGATTTATCTGTATGAGCTGATTGGGTTATGTCCTGGAGCAATATGCTACTCAGAACCACGGGTGTGTGGATGACATGATGATGTATTGGATGTGCCAACATGGGGTGGACTAGGGTAGGGCTTATTAGGGTTAGAGGCTCCATTAAGCATTTAACCATTTATAGGTCAACAGTGCACCAATACAGTACACCCATGGGTCATAGTGGTGCATGGATGGAGCCCTGGAGAGTAACCCACCACATTCGGTGTCCTACAGTCATGTATCATACTGCACTTATACTGGGGTGATACAATACCAGTTGATGCACTACACAGTTTAAAATGAACCAGAGTAGTTTTCACAAGAAGCCCCAGATGGCAGTGCGGTAGTACACAAGTGTGCAAAGAATCTCTGCAAAAATAACAACAGATCTCTGGCAACTTTGGGAGGAGGATTCTGCCGTTATTTTGATGACAGTTTTCTTACACTGCAATCAAGTGTTACTAGGCACACTTTGCAGTCCTTACAGAAATAAGTATGAATAGGTGGAGAGAAGGAAGGCCACAAGTTGTTATTATGACTCACCATTAAATTATGCTTATTTTCTCTATCATTCCTTATTATCTTAATGTCCCAAAGGCATTACTTTGATGTAACTATTATTTGAGGCCTGAAGGTTGACATAGAGGTAGGCAGAGTATGCAGGGTGGGAGTAGAACAGGTGGGGGCCATTCTCACTCACACCACCTGACAACGCCACCTGGGGCCAGCTTAATTACCCCACCACCAGCATACTCTCCTCCCATTGGTAAGGCATAAAAATGTCGTTTTCACGTAACAAAGTTGAAGAAAAAAAGGTAGTTAGGAAGAGATTTTTTTAAGGACGGCTGTAAATTTTCACCCCTACAAAACACAAATTAGATGTGTGTGATCATTAAAAAAGACATATTCAAGCTAAGATTACTTCTTCTTTTCCCCAAAAAAACATAGAAAAACATAGTGCATTAAAGCATAGAAGGCTCAGGGTAGGTACCGTAAAACCCTCTATCAACCCTGTGTGGTCACAGGAATCAGCACTTGCGAAATATTGACTAATTACTTACAAATAGAGACTATTATCTATACATGTACTGACACCAGTCTGGCATCTTCTCTTACTGAACCCCTTGGAACGCTGGCCCCCTGGCATGCTGGCCCCCAGACACATGGCCCCCGGACACCTGGCCCCCTGGACACCTAACCCCCTGGAAGCCTGGCCCATCTGGTGACCTAGCCCCCTCGCTCCCAAATCTCCCTCCCTCATTTAATAAATCTATTCACCTGGAGTTAGTGACAAGCGTCTGAAAATATGGGTCGGTTTGTGCATGCGCAACTCAAAGTAGGTCGATGACTTTTTGCATGCTTTTTCAAACAGCAAGCCGAGGTCCTGGTCTGACTTTGCTCTCTTTATTCTTATATGATTGTGATTGAACAAAAGCATCTCACATTTATACGCTTTTGTTCAATCATATAAGAATAAAGAAAGAAAAGACCAGGACCTAAGCCTATGGGGAAGTTGATTGTAGAATCATTAAAAAGCGATCTATTTTTTATTTGAAAATAATCAAGACAAATATATGAACTAATCGTTTATAACAATTTTATTTTGTTCATTTTTAAATGCCACCGCCAACCCGGCGGTATAGGACTCAGGGGGCACCCTGAGCCAATTAGGATACATTAACAGAAACTTTTTTTTTATGCCTAATGTAGAGACACTCTCCCCATACAGACCCTGGACACTCTCCTCCCACATAAACTGTCTGTACACAGAAACTGTACACTCTCCTCCCAAAGAAACTGTCTGTACACTCTCCTCCCACAGACACTGTCTGTACACTCTCCTCCCACAGACACTGTACACTCTCCTCTCACAGACACTCGACACTCTCCTCACACATACACGGCCTGTACACTCTCATTTCACGGACACTGTCTGTACACTCTCCTCCCAGTCCAACAGACACTTTACACTCTCCTCCCACAGGCACCGTCTTTAAGCGGGTATTCCACGGTCGGCCAAGATTTAAAAATCTGACCGACAGCAGTTGAATAAGTGTATTACACTCTCCTTCCACAACTACAGATAGAAATCAGTCCAGTTCATACATAAAATAATAACCAAGGGGCAATATGGCGTTCAAATACCAGCACATAAAGGGAACCCACAGTCCCACATTTCCCAGAGGACAATTTGTGGTAAAAGGCCTTGAATATTTTAAAACCCAGTGGTGGGAGAGAGCTTGTGGTTACACTAATATTGCTCACATAATGGAGCAACAAAGAGAGGGCGGTTGGATGAAAGGGATAGAAAAAAAATGATTGAGGGGAATGGGTTGTTCATGGGAACATTTTATCAAATCTTTAAGCTGTAACCAAAGCTCAGATGAAGGTTGGATCTCAGATTAATGTTGAGTACTTCACTCTGGTATTTCTTTTATTCCACCGAGAGCAGTAGCGGGTCCAGGTTTTCTTTTTCAAAACGAGAAGGCGTGCCCCTTAATTCGCTTCTATCATTGGCTAAATTTTATGTTTAAAAGAGGCAAATAAACCCTTTGTAGAAACACAAAAAGAAGGGGGCGCACACTATATAAATCTGCCAATGTGAAGAACTACTGCCCCGCCCATTGGACAATCCGCTACCTGGGTATACGTGAACCTAACACTATGTCTCCCTTATAGGACCAATGTCTGGGTGTGCCTTATAGGCAGAGTGAATTGTAATCAATCCTTTAATGGCTGCTGGTCAGCATGATGCACCAATGAAGTGCTGGTGAGACTGCTCACCAGCACTTCATTGGAGCATCATACTAACTCAGTTTGATCCATAAACTCCTGAGGGTCAGCATGATGCACCAATAAAGTGCTGGCAAGCATGATGACCAATGGACATGATACATTAATGCATCAGCGGCCCTTAAACGGTTAAATATATGTGGGGTGTTATGGTACATAACCCACACTGTAAAAAAAAATGTCATCAAAATGTCTAAGTCTGTGCCATAGGCACAAATTCTGATTGATTTCCATGTACCATGGATATAACTTATATACAATAGGTGCATATTATATGTAAGTGCCCCTTACAGGGTTAATGGTTACTGGTGCAGACAGGCTAAAAGACTAATCTGTTTGTTCGTTTCAAGGTGAGAAGTGACTAACCCTTTAAGGAACACAAAGTAAATTAACCCTTTAAGGAACACAAAGTAAATTAATGTAAATCTAATGGAAACAGTGCAGTCTACTGCACGGAACAGGATGTGGGATCTAATGGAAACAGTACAGCCTACTGCACGGAACAGGACGTGGGATCTAATGGAAACAGTACAGTCTACTGCATGGAATGGGATGTGGGATCTAATGGAAACAGTACAGTCTACTGCACGGAACAGGATGTGGGATCTAATGGAAACAGTACAGCCTACTGCACGGAACAGGACGTGGGTCTAATGGAAACAGTACAGTCTACTGCATGGAATGGGATGTGGGTCTAATGGAAACAGTACAGCCTACTGCACGGAACAGGATGTGGGTCTAATGGAAACAGTACAGTCTACTGCACGGAATGGGATGTGGGACATAATGGAAACAGTGCAGCCTACTGCATGGAATGGGATGTTGGATCTAATGGAAACAGTAGTCTACTGCACGGAACAGGATGTGGGATCTAATGGAAACAGTACAGCCTACTGCATGGAATGGGATGTGGGATCTAATGGAAACAGTACAGTCTACTGCATGGAATGGGATGTGGGACATAATGGAAACAGTACAGTCTACTGCATGGAATGGGATGTGGGATCTAATGGAAACAGTGCAGTCTACTGCACGGAACAGGATGTGGGATCTAATGGAAACAGTACAGCCTACTGCATGGAATGGGATGTGGGTCTGATGGAAACAGTACAGCCTACTGCACGGAACAGAATGTGGGTCTAATGGAAACAGTACAGCCTACTGCATGGAATGGGATGTGGGTCTAATGGAAACAGTACAGTCTACTGCACGAAATGGGATGTGGGACATAATGGAAACAGTGCAGCCTACTGCATGGAATGGGATGTGGGATCTAATGGAAACAGTGCAGTCTACTGCACGGAACAGGACGTGGGAACTAATGGAAACAGTACAGTCTACTGCACGGAACAGGACGTAGGTCTAATGGAAACAGTACAGTCTACTGCATAGAATGGGATTTAGGTCTAATGGAAACAGTACAGTCTACTGCACGAAATGGGATGTTGGATCTCATGGAAACAGTACAGTCTACTGCACGGAATGGGATGTTGGATCAAATGGAAACAGTACAGTCTACTGCATGGACTGGGATGTTTGATCTCATGGAAACAGTACAGTCTACTGCACGGAATGGGATATGGGATCTAATGGAAACATTAGTCTACTACACGGAATGGGATGTGGGATCTAATGGAAACATTAGTCTACTACACAGAACAGGATGTGGGATCTAATGGAAACAGAACAGTCTACTGCATGGAATTGGTTGTGGGATCTAATGGAAACAGTACAGTCTACTGCACGGAATGGGATGTTGGATCAAATGGAAACAGTACATTCTACTGCACAGACTGGGATGTTGGATCTCATGGAAACAGTACAGTCTACTGCATGGAATGGGATATGGGATCTAATGGAAACATTAGTCTACTACACGGAATGGGATGTGGGATCTAATGGAAACATTAGTCTACTACACAGAACAGGATGTGGGATCTAATGGAAACAGAACAGTCTACTGCATGGAATTGGTTGTGGGATGTAATGGAAACAGTACAGTCTACTGCACGGAACAGGATGTGGGATCTAATGGAAACAGTAGTCTACTGCATGGAATGAGATGTGGGATCTAATGGAAAAAGTACAGTCTACCAGACAGAGTGGCGCAGTCAGCAGCCTGCTCGATCGCTCGCGGATCTGAAGATCATGGGTTCGAGCCCTGTCCAGAGTTGACTCAGCTCTCCACCCAAATTTGGTAGGTAAAGTGAGTAGCACAAGGGACCTCTCCCACTGTGCACAGGTAAGCAGGAGGCATTGACAAAACTGACATAGCCAGCTAGTACTAGTAGTGAACAGAAGCGACTCCCCTGGGCACTGTATATGTATCCTGAAACCAGTATGGCTACTGGTATTCTATGAGGTACACCTCCAACAAGCTAGGGGTCGCTAGGGAGAACAGTTATCAGATAGGTACTACTTGCTCCCGGAGACACCCCCAGTGAATAGTTGGGATTATTTCATAGGTTGATAATTAATCCCACTAAAGCACTCTATACATGAGGTACAATATAAAAGTTTCATAGCTTTTAGAAAAAGGAATGCTTCAGAGACTTAAGCAAGTCTAATTTTGCCTTCCAGAGAAGTGTAGGCCTCTAATTAGCAACATACCGTAATCTCTCGCGTAGAAGGCGCGTTTTCTACGCCAAACAAAATGCTGCTGGGTCTTATACGTGGGAGGGACATTGCCTTGAGATAGGGGTGCGCCTTCTATGCGAGCTGCGCCTTCTACGCGGGAGATACGGTAGCTACATCAGTAGGTGCGAATCTACCTAGTCAAGCAACATCAGAGGCCATACTAGGGGTGAGCCTTACCCGGACCTAATCAGATGGAAATATACATGTTAGAGGAATGCTGATTGCCAACCAACTATACATAGAAATACATGTCTACCTTAACATATGACGGCTTTAGCAATCAAAGGTATAATTCATGTTTATAGATTCTGAGAGTCACTAGTGCATCGGTCATGTCACCTGTGGCCTACCTTGGAACCACTATTCTAGGCCTTTATTACCTTGGGTTTGCAAAATACACAACATATATTTAGATAGTAGCTATAGACATCAATTGTGAGTCAAAGAGGACGCATGCGGCCCTGAGAGGGTTAAGGTGAACTAAATGAGACGAGGACTGATGTGATAGGTAATGGCCTGTAGATGAGGCACTGAGGGGCTGCTCTATGGTAATGGGATTAGCTTCACCATTAGGTGTGTAGTGTAGCTGCTTAGGATTATATCAATAGTACAAGAAAGGCTTCATATTGCACTCATCATACACCTTTACTTGATCAGATGTGTCACTTGGGTGTTGGTCCAACCTCTGATAATTACTTCAGCAATTCACAAGTGGAAGTATTTCTCAACATATGAAACTGCATTAAAGTCTAAATATTTGGGGCCTCTGAACCTCTGTGAATACATGAGCCCCCGATGGTCTGACATCTCTTGATTTGATGTATGCTGCATTTATGCATTACGAGTCTTGGCATAAAATGGTAAAGGTGAACGATGATCAGTTTGAGCCGACTGTTTCTTCACGAGGGTGTCCTGCCTGTTCTGCACAAGGCCTTTAGGCCGAGTGCGGAGCGGGCAGGACACCCGAGTGAAGAAACAGGAGGCTCAAACTGATCAGAGTTCATCTTTATATTTTTGTCAAGGTGTTTGAGTGGAAAATCAATCGATATTTCATCAATAATATTGAAATTAAACCCTTATGGAGCCCTGATGTGTTACTCACCAGGGCTGCATTCATACACCGAGGTGACTCTACTGGCTGACATACTTCTGGAGGGTTTGCCTGATACACTCCTGCATCAGTTACCCTTATATATTCATGAACAGAGGCGACCCTACTTACTGACACAATTCTGATGCACCAATGCAGTGCTGGTGCATCTAGACTCACTAGCAATGCATTGGTGCATCATGCCCACAAAGAAGCATGAACCTGGAGGCATCATGCAGGTGTTAAAGGATTAAGTAAAAAAAAAAAGGGGGGAAAACAAACTGTCTGCATCATCAGAAAGCCTTGCGGGTGAAATAGAGTTGGCATAGAAACTACTCAAAACCTGATGTGGGCGAGAGCGGTCAGGTGTAAAACAGATACCATGCCAGTAGACAGGGAGGGGTGGAGGGAGTCAGTGCATTTAGAGTATAGACATTACCTCAGCTTTGTTCTTTCAATCATATGTTTCAGGAAAATGATTCACATACAGCATTTAAATTATATGGATTTCAGGGATGTGAAATGCCAAAATCAAAATTCTCTGAAGTGTGATATATGGCTTCGCGGCAATTCTCAATTAACATTCTAGGTATTGAAAGGGACATATTTATACCATCTATTAACAGTTGTTTGGTGCCCAATCTTAAATTTGTCATCAGGATAGTGAAACATGCACCTTTTGTGAAGGGGTCAGACATGAAAAATTCAGTCGGTTTATCACCCCCATCCCATACATAAATGGTAAACTATTTTCTCAGTGGATTTTCGCTGCCCTAGTGAAGACTAAAATCTCGGATTTCCGAGATTTCTCGGAGATTTCACACCCCTGGATTTATATCTAGAAAATGTACATGTACAGAGAAAGGGCCCTCTTGGGTCCTTATGAAGCATGACGCAGTCCTGTTGAGTTACCCACTATCGCTGCATTTGTGCGAGTTACTCACAAGACTAGAGTCATGCATAATGCATAATGAGTACCGTCCCAAAAGGTCGGCATGATGCACCAATGAAGTGCTGGTGGATAGACTCACCTGCACTTCGTTGGTGCATCATGATGACCAATAGGCATGATGCATTGATACATCAGTGCATATATAGTGCATCATGGCTGAATAGTCTTACCTGACACAGTAGCAGTATTAAAAGTTGTGTAAGTCACCAGGAACCAGCGTACTCACCTGAAACATACAGAGAGAATATTATCATTAACATGTGACATGCACAGAGCACAGTACCATCATTTCTCTAGTATATGATTGTTTGATTTGTTTAACGTCCTAAGGCCTGTAGGACCTCATGGGAGTATCTCTAGTATAAGCTGCGGCTTATACTAGATACTAGAATCAGAGTAAAGGTGTGGTTTATAGAATGTTCCCAAAGTCAGGATGCGGCTTGTAAGGGGGTAATTATATGAAGTGCGCTCATACAAGAAGAGTGAGTGGGTAATAGATGTTTTTAACACCATTTCGACAGCTTAGGTCGAGAACTACATTCAGGGGCGTAGGAAAAGGGGGGGCCAGGGGGGCCTGGGCCCCCCCCCAATCATGAAGGAGGTGGGGCCTGAGTATGTCTGGGCCCCCCCCATATTGTCCAAGAACTCATAAACACAATGGAAAAGAAGCTAAAACTTTACATCTCAAATTAGATTATTAGGGTGATGTCATAGGGAGAATGGGGGTCTGAGCCTAAAGTCAGATCCAAAATTTACCAAAAATCACTTTTCTATATGAATTCTAAATACACATATATAGACGCCATCATGCATCAGCCGACAATTTAAGGTGGTCGCGATGGTGCCCTCACCAGGCCCCCGCCCAATGAAGATTTGCTTCCTACGCCTCTGACATTACACAATTTCACAGAGGAATGTGTTGGTGCCCGAGCATGTGTGCACCACACACATCTGAGGGGATAGGAAAGAGGAGATATACTCTTCATGTGCTAGGGAAGCCTGCATACAAGAGAATTTACGACAGCACGGGGATGGGGAACATTGAAATTCAGGGCAGTAGCAGGGATTGCTTTTCTGTGCTAACTCTGGTGTTTCCTGACTGGGGTACAGAGCCCCTGTGTAGCTGACACTGCTGTATTACTTTGTATTGGTGGTCTATTTATCTAACCCCTGCATGACTGCATAGTGCTCTAATGTACCTTTTTAAAGACGGCTGGGCAAAGCTGTAGTGTATTATCCTTAAGGCTGATTGGCCGTGAATTATCTAGATGGATAATGCTCTCCCAGTAAAGGACAACCTTTAGGCTTTACTTTTGATATTTGTGTGTTATTAGGTTTGTTAGTTAGTTAGTGTTTTACGGCACGTCAGCTACTGGTGATGGCTATTTGTGCCTAATGTGTTATTAGGTGGCTGATATGTGATTTTTTCTGTGTTATAACAGGAATAAGGCACTTGGTCATGGCCACGGTTGTGCTCTAGACTGTATTGAGATGTCTCAGGGCCTCTCCCCTTGATGTCTCAATACAGTCTAACGCACTCCCATGGCCATGCCCCGAGCATTATTCCTGAACTAACCCAATCTCACCGCATGACACATTCTAGGGAATCCCCCCTCTCGTGTTTAGGGACGATGGTCCCTATTTAATAGGAAATATTACTACTGTAAAACCCCGGTCATAAGCCGGATTTTTTTTTCTATTTTTGACTAACACTGGCTTGTAAATTTCTCCCAAAGTCTACCCCCGGCTTATGACCAGGGTTTTATTACTATAGAATAAAGAGAAAATGGTCAACATTTGAACCTAAAACCGGCTTATAATATTTCTTCAAACTCTACCCCCGGCTTATGACTGGGGTCAGCTTATGACCGGGGTCGGCTTATGACCGGGGTCGGCTTATGACCGGGGTTTTACGGTATGCATGATAACTGCCTATAGATATTGGTACTACAGTAACCAGTGAGCAGAACTACTTTTACCCAGAATCCCTGAAAGCCAGTGACGACTCACGCTAGTGGTCGAGGTGGGGCCAGCTTGCCTGTTACCCTTTAAGGGCCACTGATGCAGGGGTGTGTGGTGGTGGTGGGTGGGCGGGGGTTAGATCAACTATTATGTTAGTGCTGGAATCCTGAATTAAGAATAGTGTATAGCAATAGGACCTAATCTGAATTTACAGATGTCCAGTCTCCATCCCTCTCCTGTACTGTGGTCAGAGATAGCTTAGTGAGAGAGTTAAGTCAACCCAGGTGAGTATCTCACCAGGGGTGCATTTATGCATCATGATGACCCTGCAGGGTCAGCATGATGCATGAATGAAGTGGCCACTGTTTTGGTATCTTACATAATCCATTTAATTTACCTCTCTCACAGGCCATATGTAGAATAATAAATAAAAAATCTGACATACTCTACTTAATCTCATTCAGCTTGTTGCCTGAATCACACAACACCTTTTTTCCCGTTTTCCATGTAATAGTAGAATGGATGACTAGCAGCATTATGTGGAGGTCAGAAACCTGACACAGACTGTGTTTACATTCTGTCTGTTACCTCAATAACATGACACTCTCCATGTCTGTGCAAACCACTACCGCATAGCCCCTTGCATCAGCAGGCCTATACAGGGTTACAGTCCGACAGGGGCAACACGGCCCTTTTAAACTCTGATATGGGCGACATGGCCCTTTTAAACTCTGACATGGCCCTTTTAAAATCTGACATGGGCAACAAAGCCCTTTTAAAATCCGACATGGGTGACACGGCCCTTTTAAAATCTGACATAGGCAACAAACCCCTTTTAAAATCTGACATGGATGACACGGCCCTTTTAAAATCAGACACGGCTTTTAAAATCTCACATGTGCGACATGGCCCTTTTAAAAGTCTCACATGGGCAACACAGCTCTTTTAAAATCTGACATTAGTGGCACGGCCCTTTTAAAATCTGACATTAGTGGCACGGCCCTTTTACAATCTGACATTAGTGGCACGGCCCTTTTACAATCTGACATTAGTGGCACTTAGAATGTTTCTATTAAGGCCCCTTAATTACAGGAGGTTTTCTATGAGTATTAACACACCTTTCGGAGAGCGACTCCTCTGCTATAGACTTGAAACTGACAGAAAGTGTATTCCTCAAATGGCTGCCAATCATACTGACCAAACTATTGGACTGCCGTAACACCTTGCAAATAAAGGCGCACCTCGCCTATAGGGCTTCCCTAGGCCACTTAAAAGGGTTTATATCGCCTCTTTCCTATCTCCTCGGATGTGTTTGGTGCACATATATGGGTGGTCACTGACACACTTCTCTGTGGAATTGTGTAGTGTAATTCTCACCATAAATATGACCTGAGTTGTCAAAATGGTGTTAAACATCTATTACTTCAGGCCAGAATGATAAGGTGTTACATCAACACAAAGATTAGCACCACAAAGATTTGGTACTTAACCCTACAGAGGCCAATACTGCATTCATGCATCAACAAACAGAGGTTATCCACCTACCACAGTCTGGAGTTGAGAGTGGAAGGAGTGACATCAACAGAAGCAAATGGCTACATCGAGAGTCTGCATGGAGAAGGAGCCGCTCGAGGCCATGCGGTGTCTGGTCCATGTTGGTAAACTGAAAGGTGAGATTTTAATGAGTTTTTGGGTTGGGCTTGGCTTAATACTAAAAGTATATGGAACATGTTAATTTGGACAGGCAGAGCAATGCAAACAGTAAAGTGCATGCAGCATTCCAGTCCTTGGCAGTAGTTGTAACGACAACAACAATAACAGGTAGATACTATTTTTATGGCACAGTCACCTTCAAACCAGGCAGTATGGTACATGTGTCCCCAGACAGCAGCGTTGTGAGTGGCAGTGGGTGCGCTCACAATTGGTGGCATGATCCTCCAGGACAAGGTGCTCAGGGTTAGCACAGAGGGTTTCCCCACAAAGATGGGAGACCTCCAGACCGTGAAGCAGCTGGAAGTCTCCCACATAGAGTTGGTACACTAGTCTGTGTGTAAAGTGAATTTTCTTTTCGACATGAGGGAGGGGAATAGCGAGCCTAATCCGACCATATTTACTAGATTTTGCCCCCTGCCAAACAAGACAAGCCTCCTGTGCAATGCACCGAGCATGGATCTGGGCCAATTGTGAGCTGCACCACTCTGCAAAGTCAATCTGAAAGACATTAAAACAGGCACCTCTAAAATCTAAAGACTATGCAGCACAAAGCGTCAGAAGAGAAAATCATCATGATTTATGAATAGAAATGAGTGAACAACAAGTGTTTAGTCAACACCACACACTAACCTGCTGTGCCATGTTGTCTGAGTAAAACTGAATCTCACCTGAAAGAATTAAGGGAGTGGTCATTATTTATTAACAGCAGGGGTGGTGGGTTTGAGGAGGGAGGGTTGCATAAAAAAATTTGATCCCCTCCCTCTTGAGGGGATGCGTAAAAGATTTGCCCTCTTTTTAGCCGAGGCACCCTTTGTACCTCCGTTGTGTGAGCGGAGTGGACCGGTTACTAGTCTAGATCCCTGAATTTAAAGACAGAGAACTGTGCCTATTAAAAAAACGACACGCACGGCAACACAGAGGGTTATTAATTCAACACGCGCCACGCGGCACTTTTAAATATCAACGGACATGGGGTTTCACAGCAGATTACATTAGATAAATTTTGACACAAAGACACAGCACTGTCCATAAAAATATCAACACGGCAACACAGTCATTTAAGGGAATGATCATTTTTTACAACAAGGGGGGCTTGTCTTTAAATTCAGGGATCTAGACTAGTAAAGATTTTGACCCCCCCTCTGGAGGGGGTAACTTTTTTTCGACCCCCCCCATAAGGGACAAAAATCGCGCGCGAACGTCCCCTTTTAGCCTATAGTAATGCGCGGGGTTTTCCACTGAAAACAGGTGAAATTATTTTGATCAGAGGTGAAAAAATTCTGACCCCCCGGTCAAGGGGTTGAAAAAATTCTGACCCCCCCTCAACTCAGCACCCATATAGGACACAGAACTGATGTGCCCAGCTGTTGAGGGTTGTAAAGATAAATCTGATGATCAAAAATTAAAATATATCACACTGGTCGGGGAAAAGTGCTGTTATCTCAGCTGTTTACGGTCCGATCTACTCAGTTCAAAGTTCCACGTGTAGGTAAATGGGTGGGGGACAAGAAAAATTCAATGAAACGAGTCTGGGAGGTAGACGAGCGCCGCCACGGGCGCCGTTTTGCCGATTTTCGACACTCGGAAATCGAAAAAAACAGGCTGTATGTCAACAAGTGGAGAGGGCACTCACTTTTCTTGATAAATCCTGAAGTGTGGATGTGTCTGTCAACTGGCAAACAAGTGGGAAAGAAGAGATAAAGACCTCCTGAAATTGAAGCTTGGCCTTGGCCTTGGCCTGTGCATCTTGGTGACTTCTGGGGATTTCTACCTGGCCATCACACTGGAGACAAACATTCATGCCGCCTCTGTTCCTGAGGGATGTGGTGGGACCATGCTGTCACACACTTCCGACTGTTTTCAGATGAGATCTCATCTGAATAATAATCTTCCATTTAAGTTTCCATAAGTTTCAGATGATCTCATCTGAATGTAATTCAAATTCATATGAGATCTGGCATATATCCTTGATTGGGGGCTCTGCCCCGGGAACCGCGACGGCGTCAACATTCGTCTCTGTGGAGGGCCAGGTAAGTTCTGCAAGAAGTGACCCTTTTGCTTGGCCTGTTGACATCAGATGTTGCCTCAGCAAAACATGGTTTCACTTTCAATTTCTGTTTGAAAATGTTTATGAAGGGGAGTTTAACTTCTGTTGGGGGTAGAAAGTGGAAAGGGGTCGTTGGTGATATTTATTGCAATGCGAGGATGTGAAATTGTGAGAAGATAGGGAGAATTGGGTGGTTGCCTCGCGCACACAGATGGGGGGCGTCTGCTAGGACGCAGTGGTAGGTGGCGTGGCCCTGGTGGTTGTGCCATAGCATTACCTCAAGGATGGAAAGAAACAAATTTTGCTGTTGGACGTTAATGGGGACCGGGTGAAGGGACGCACTGATATCAAATATGCACCGTCTGATGACAAAGTGTGAATATAGATGAAATATCCTTGTATTTTCAAGACTGAAAATGGCTGGGTTTAATTTTCAGATTTGTCACATTCTCCAAGCAGTCATGCTGCAGTGCCTGATGACCAGGGTAGCAGCCAGATTGTGCTTGGAGTGTCGAGTTTTCCTCAGGGCAGGGAGACAGAAAATTTTGAAATCATCAACACAAACCAGCCAGACTTTTTGTGTGAAGTACAAGGTGAGTTGCTGTTGTTCACTGTTGATGAAGTATTTGCCGTATGTGTTATGTAGACTTATTTGACAGGGGGGGGGGGGTCTTTCATAGGGCAGTGAGTCTATATTCGAGGGAGTCTATATTGGGGGGGGTGCCAGGTTCCTATAGGCCTGCCTGTACAATGGGTGTGGACCACTAAATTTGACATGGTGACATGGCAATTTCTTAAAATCGACATGTGACATGAGAGGTTCTTAGAGGTGACATGGGACATGGGGATTTAAGTGACATGTGACATAACCATTTCTTAAAATCGACATGTGACATGAGAGGTTCTTAGAGGTGACATGGGACATGGGGATTTAAGTGACATGTGACATAACCATTTCTTAAAATCGACATGTGACATGAGAGGTTCTTAGAGGTGACATGGGACATGGGGATTTAAGTGACATGTGACATAACCATTTCTTAAAATTGACATGTGACATGGGGGACCCCCCATCCACACCCCCTGTACATTGCTTGGAATTGATGTATGTGACACTACAACAATGTAGTGTCACATACATCAATGTTTGAATCTGACGTATATCCTAGACTTCTCTCCATTAAATGCCGGTTCCATTAATCCACCTCGAGGTGTATCCTAGTGCCCCTCCATTAAATGCCTGTTCCATTGATCCACCCCTAGGTGTATCCTAGAGCCCCTCCATTAAACGCCCCTTCCGTTGATCCACCCTGAGGTGTACCCTAGTGCCTCTCCATTAAACGCCTGTTCATTTATTACACCCTGAGGAGTATCCTCGACACACCTCCATTAAAAGCCCCTTCTCTTGATCTACCCGGAAGCGTACGCTAACATACCTCCATTAAACGCCTGTTCCATTAGTCCATCCCGAGGTGTACCCTTGCCCCCCTCCACTAAAAGTCTCTTCCACTCACCAACCCCAAAGTGTACCGTAGCGCCCCTCCATTAAACGCGTGTTCCATTAATCCATCCCGAGGTGTACCCTTGCGCCCCTCCAATAAATGCCTGTTCCATTGATCCATTCTGAGGTGTACCCTAACATACCTCCATTAAACGCCTGTTCCATTGATCCATCCCAAGGTGTACCCTAGCAGCCCTCCATCAAATGCCTGTTCCATTGATCCACCTTGAGGAGTATCCTCGACACACCTCCATTAAAAGCCCCTTCCGTTAATCCACCCCTGAGGTGTATGCTAACATACCTCCGTTAAACGCCTGTACCATTATTCCATCCCTGGGTGTACCCTAGCCCCCCTGCACTAAAAGTCTCTTCCACTTACCAACCCCGAAGTGTACCCTAGCGTACCTCCAGTAAACGCCCCTTCCATTGATTCACCCCAAGATGTACCTTAGGCGCACCTCCATTAAATGCCTGTTCCATTGATCCACCCCGAAGTGTACCCTAGCGCCCTTCCATTAAATGCCTGCTCCATTGATCCACCCCGAGTTGTACCCTAGCGTACCTCCATTAAATGCCTGTTCCATTGATCCATCCCGAGGTGTACCCTAACATACCTCCATTAAACGCCTGTTCCATTGATCCACCCTGAGGTGTACCCTAGTGGCCGTCCATTAAATGCCTGTTCCATTGATCCATCCCGAGGTGTACCCTAGTGCCCCTCCACTAAAAGTCTCTTCCACTCACCAACCCCAAAGATTACCCTAGCATACCTCCAGTAAACACCCCTTCCGTTGATTCACCCCGAGGTGTACCCTCAGCACGTCCACTAAAAACATGTTCCAGTGACCTACATTAAGGTGTACCCTCGCCACACCTTGATTCTAAGCCTAATCCACTCACTCACCTGCAGATGTACCCTCGCCGCACCTCCAATTGAGTCAAAGTCTTCATTTCTTTGTCAGATGTACTTTGAATCACGTAGAATAAGATTTTGCAAAGAAAAGTAGAGATAGGAAACCTCACATGATAAAAGGTCTGATATCCTCATTCATTTACCATTTTTGTTTTCATGTCCATTACATGGCATTCTGGGTAAATTTATCATTTTTCGGAAAAGAATGGGGTAAATTTCCTATCATTTCATAACAAAAGCAAATAAAATTCATTAGAACCATTTTTCTTAATCTTTTAAAAATATTGTTTAGATATTTTGCCTTTCAATAAGAGTAATTATTCAAAATGTCACAAAATGCTCAGTTTTAGATGAAATAATATTTCATGGTCATCAAGAACCCTCATGTGCCTTTGCCTACTATAAGTGAAGTCGTTGTGATGAAAATAATTCATCTGTGCAGGGAACTGCGCAGCGGGTACATATTCAAAGGGATCAACCCACCTTAAGTTAAAGCCCTCTTCCACTCAGCCACCCTGAGATGTACCCTCCATGCAACTCCATAAAAGGCCTCCTCCACTCAAACAGCCCAATGTGTATCCTCCACTCAGGTCCACTCAAAGCCTGTTCCACTCTCCCATCCCGACCTGTAACCTTAGCGCACATCCTCTATAAGCCTCATTCACTCACCTGTCCGCAGGTGTATCCTGGACGTACTTCCACTAAATGCCTCTTCCCTTGTTCCACCCTGAGGTGTACCCTTGGGGCACATCCACTAAAACCCTCATTCCCTCACCTACCCTCAGATGTACACTCGGCAGAGATTCATCAAAAGCTTGTTCCACTCACCCTACCTGAGGTGTATTAAAGCCTCTACCACTCAAACATCCCTCTGAAAAGGTCCTTCCCTTCCCAACGCCAAGGTGTATCCTCAGTGCACCTCCATCTTTGATCTTTAGTTTTGCTGAAAAAAAGCTAAATCTTTTAAGCCCCTCCCTTAAGAGCGTTTCACCCCACCCCCCCATCCCGATCATATAAAAATTATCTTTGTCTGGAGTCAGAACTGGGAATTGCCTAGAACTGTCTCTTTCTGAAATGAGATTTATTTTTTGGCTGCTAGGAATAATTGTCAGGATGTGATGGTGAATTCCAATTTTAAGCTCTCGTAAACCACCACTGATGAAATTGGCACTGATCTACATTAGACCTTGTTCCAAAATCTGTGCTATAACACTTGTACATGTATGTATACTCACCTGGTAAAGTTGTAAACCTAGCTTGTTGGCCCACAACTTTTATGCAGGGTCAGGTAAACCCGTATGGATAGTGGTGTGTGTCTGAGTTAACCACATACTGGGAATTGTCCACGTTACTTCTTTAAGTGATACGTAATAAGCCAATACAGAAATACAATGTCTCACAATATGCACTGTCAATGTCTCACAATATGCACTGTTTCTCTGCTGTGTGGATCTGTATGTTGAAGAAACAGGAAACCCAGAGTCAGAACACATGGCCTCGGGGTTTTCTCCTGTCTGTGTCTTTAATTTACATGATTTAATTTATTTAATTACCACGAGAACATGTCATATGGGGTTTCTCTCCTGTGTGGGTCATCAGATGCACCTGTGCATTCAAAGACATGGCTGGCATTTGACACAAGTTGCCTTGGTGAGGCTTATACTGCCTATTTACCCAGCACCGAGCGACAAAGGACCGGGGGCACTTTTGATACAAATATTCAATGCATTGACTCAAAACTCTTCCGGAGCACAGGTGAAGTATCACTGAATGTGAACAAATGGTCAGAAAGCCTTTGGCTATCCTGAAATCTTCAGAATAAGGATGTTAGATTGAGGAAATGGCCAACATGGGTGCAGAGTTCTACAAAAGTCATCAGTTTCTGAATTTTTCAACAGACTCTCCTATTCTTTATCAGTGTAATCGAGTTAGTTCATGTAAATACTGTGTATCGCCAACTTGCTCAAAAACATTCAGATTTTTTGGATGCATTTTTCTATTTTTGATCTCATCGGAAGCGGTCAAACTACTATTGTACCTCCGACTGGGTAAAACTGTCATAAACACTTAGAATGGGAAGCTTATAATTGAAAATATGAGGATTTACTCCATGAAACAAATATCAGAGCATGCAAGAGTCAGATTTGATTCATTTTCATTTTCACTTGCACACAAAATGGTTCGATTGTTGGACGTCAACCCGAGTGTAAGAAGCAGGCCCATCACTTTGGGAAGCATTGTGTTCAGTTTAATAGCGGTATGGATTTTAATATTTGTCCCTGACCTTGATTGTACCTGACTCCTTGTTTTTTTGTAGGATTTCCCTCACCAATATGCCTGTCGTCATGCCCAGTTCAACAATGCGACTTTAAAAAAAGTTTCCGGAACTGTGGTGTGTCCTGAGTGCAGCTCCCTCATTCTAAGGCTGTCGTGTTGTCCGGACTATGAAAGTTTCAGTGATTTACATGTTCTGCCTTGGTGAGGCTTATATCGCCTATTTACCCAGCACCAAGCGACAAAGGACTGGGGAACACTTTTGATACAAATATTCCATGCATTGACTTAAGACTCTGCAGGGATGCAGGTGAAGCACCACTGAATGTGTACAAACAGTCAGAAATCCTGAAATTTTCAGAACAATGACTTAAGATTGAAAAAATGGGTGCAGAGTTCGAAAAAAGTGATCACTTTCTGATTTTTTATGAAGACTTGTCTATTTTTTATTAGTGATATCTAATTGGTTCTTGCATCTATGATGTATCAACAACATGCACAGATCCTATCTAGATTTCTCGAATGCTTTTTTTCTATTTTTCATCTCGTGTCAGGTGTTTTTTGGTTGGCCAAAAGAATAGAAGATTTCTGGACCGAGAACTACTTTGTACCTCCATCTGGGTAAGACTGTCTTGAACACCTGGAATGAGATATGAACGATTGAAAATGTGAAGATTCACACAATGCACTCAGATTTGATTTATTTTCATATTCACTTGCATGGGAGGGGCTGTTCAGTGCACAGACTTTTTGCTCCAATATGGAAATGTACAGTCGGTAATGTCTACATGTCTTAGACTACAGCTCTATCAACATCTGGAACGTCTTCCACTCTCCTGGGTCCCTTAAAAACGCACATCATGGCCCTCACTGGAGAGAGTCCACAGAAGTGTTCTCAATGTGGAATTCAGTGTACAGGTGGACATTCCTTAAAAACACACATGATGGCCCACACAGGAGAGAGACCTCACACGTTTTCTCAATGTGGTGAACGGTTTGGATGTGCAGACCACTTAGACATACACATGGTGACCCACACAGGAGAGAGACTTCACAGGCGTTCTCAATGTGGTAAAGGTTTTTTATATGCAGACCACTCAAACATACATATGGTGACCCACACGGGAGAGAAAGCTCAAATGTCTTCTCAATGTGGAATTCAGTAAACATGGGGACACCACTTAAAAGCACACATAATGATCCACACGGGAGAGAAACCACACATTTCTTTAGTTGTGGCAAACAGTTTATTTGGGCAAGTATATAAAAGGCACACATGATGACTCGCGAAGGAGAGATACCACACAAGTGTTCTGTGATTTCTGACAGGTGGTCCCGGAAAACCCCTCACTGTGGGAACTAATTTGTCCCTTGAGCTTGAGCATTTAGATATATCATTGCTACATGAGTAAATCCTCGTTGTTGACATTTTCAGCTCTGGTCAAGAGTGTTAAGTCCCCTCCATTCTCCAGGATTTTACACTGTGTGAGCAGCCCAAATCAACCATGTTTCATGTTAGAACACATTAAGCAGCCTGCACACTTGTTTTCAGAATATTCCTTATGTTTACAGTGCATTTATGGACCGTACTCCTGGATCATTCACCCCAAACATATATATGACTGCTTGGATGAGTGGGTGACATGGCTTGGTTTTCAAAAAATGTCTCTAACCTGTTAGGTATATAATTACTACATGAACAAATCCTGGATATAATATTGACTGACTGTGGACATATTGGGTTCAAGTCAATGTGTAAGCTTACCACCATTCTCCAGGCATTTACACTAAATGAGCTGTCTTTTTCACTGAACCTAAATCATAAAATGTGCAAACACATACTGCATTATTCTCGAGTGACATGTTTCATTTCAGGAGACATTCAACACCATGCACACTTGTTTTCAGAATATTTCAAGTGTTTATGAGTGATTTATGGACCGTTCAGTGCTCCTGCATCGTTTACCTCAAGTGTATATGACCTTTGTTTTTCTGTAAGATTTCCCTCAGTGTAGCCTACTATCATGCCCAGTTCAACAATGACACTTTACAAACACATGTTTTCTCAGCTGTGTGGTGTCCCCAGTAAAGCCACCAGGTTTCAGGGCTGTGGCATTGTTGAAACTGTAAAAATTTCAGTAATTTACATATTCTGTCTCACAAGTACGCCCATTTAGCCAGCACCTCGTACCGAAGGACTGGGGTGCACTTTTGATAGAAATATACACTGCACTGACTTGCAGCACCTTAGGGACGTTGATGAAGTATCACTGAATGTGTACAAACAGACAGAGAACCTATGGCTATCTTGTATTTATCAGAATGATGACTTTAGTGTATGGAAAAGGCCAAAGCAGGGGCAGAATTCTACAAAGCTGGTCAATTTCAAAATTATTATGCAGATTTCTAGATATCTTATCAGTGATATCTAGCCAGTTCAAGTATCTACTATGTTTCAGCAAGGTGAAAAAAAAACTCATTTCAGGAGTTGTCCCCAGTACAGCTACCTGGAAATTTCAGTGATTTACATGTTCTGCCCTGGTGAGGCTTATACTGCCTATTTACCGAGCACCGAGTGACAAAGGAACCAGGGACACTTTTGACAGAAATATACAATGCATTGACACAAAACACAGGTAAAGTATCACTGAATGTGGACAAACACTCAGAGAGCATTTGGCTATGCTGAAATTTTCAGAATAATGACTTGAGTTTGAAGAAATGCCCAAAGTGGGCGTGGAGTTCTACAAAAATGATCAGCTTTTGATTTTTTCAACAGACACTCCCATTTTTAATCAGTGAAATCTAGTTGGTGCTTGTATATACTATATATCAGCAGTATGCAAAGCGATTTTCAGATTATTCGGATGCTTTGTTCTATTTTTCACCTGATGTCAAGTATTTTTGGTCGTGACCCAGAGGTACTTTGTACCTCCGACTGGGTAAAACTGTCTTCAACACTTAGAATGAGATACAAAATGATTGAAAGTGTGAAAATTCAAACCGTGCTGCATGTTTGAGAGGATGTAATCATTACATTCAATTTATATTCATTTTCACTCACATAAAAAGCGGCCCCAGTGTAAGAAGCTGGCCCATCACCGTGGGAACTACTGTGTTGAGTTAGTTGCATGGCTCATCTTTTAGAGGCATGATTACCTGATCATTCAGGATTTTGCCTTAATTTGGTACAAATAAACTTGCTCTTGACATATGACGAGATAATTTTAGTCTTGCCTAAACTGTTTAGATTTTTGATGGATTTACTTAGATTGCCCTTTGAGATATTACAACTGCCTCACAGTCTAGGACAGTGCAAGCTGTCCCACCATCAACGTAAAGTACTCGGTGCATTCAAATGAGGTATCTAGAGGCAGAGAAAATATTAACACAAGGCTCAGGGGAAGCACACATGTTTCCTCTTTGTAGCTTTTAGAGACTTCAAGTTTACTTAAATATGGTGCCCTCGGGTTACGTGTTGATTGCTGCACACATGATGACCCACACAGGGGAGAAACGTCACAAGCGTTCTCAATGTGGTAAGGGATTTGGATGTCCAGACTGCTTAGACATACACATGATGACCCACACAGGGGAGAAACGTCACAAGCGTTCTCAATGTGGTAAGGGATTTGGATGTCCAGCCCGCTTAGACATACACATGATGACCCACACAGGGGAGAAACGTCACAAGCGTTCTCAATGTGGTAAGGGATTTAGATGTCCAGACTGCTTAGACATACACATGCTGACCCACACAGGGGAGAAACCTGATAAGCGTTCTCAATGTGGTAAAAATGCCAAAATGTACCCTAATTTAATCCCCGCATCCACCTCTCAGATGTACCCTAATCTAAGACCAGTAAAGCCAGGGTTTCACCCTTACAAGTTATGGGATGTACTCTAATTCAATGCCAGTAAAACAAGGTTTCACCATTACTAGCTATCAGATGAACCCCAATTTAAAACCAGTAAAACCATGGTGACTGCCTCTCAGTTGTACCCCAACATATCTCTGGTAAAACAAGGTTTCACCTCAATTGCACTTCTCAAATGCACCCTGAATTAACACCACTAAAACCAGTTTTCAAACTGACCACCTCTCAGTTTTAGCCTAATTTTACTATGGAAAAAAACAGGTTTCACATAAACTGTGCATCTTAGATGTGTCTTAGTTTAACACCCATAAAATGTACCCTAATTCAACAATTCAAGATCATCCCTAAATGTGACTCCATTTTACCCTGATTCACCCTGAGTTCCTTCAACATGTACCCTAACATAACCCACTAAACCCTGAATTACAATCCTGTTTTAGGGGCAGTGAGATTGTTTTTACATTAGATAAACCCTTGGCTTGTTTTTTTTTCCAGTTTGGTGTGGCCGCTTTCTAGTAAAAAAAACAAACTAGGGAGACCATTAGGAATTCTGCCACAAGGGAAACTGTGTTCAGGTGAGTGTGAAAAATTAAAAAATGTGATCAGTTAGATAATATGATACATTGTATACAATAGGGGTTATAAAGGAGCCTATGACACTACAGAACATATAGCTTTTTATAAAGCTAGGCTTGAGGTTTATACATACCATATTTCCTCGAATAGAAGCCTGGCCTCAAATAGAAGCCTGCCCCATTTACAAGCCTGGTCAAAAGGGCCACTGGGTACAATAGAAGCCGGGCCCCGAATAGAAGCCTGGGTACGGTGTGGGAACCCAATCAAGATCAATCAGTATATTTGATTTTAGAGTGAAATTTTGTCATGTACCTTACACATATTAAATGTTAAATGACCACTGAGGCATATCTAAATGAGTATTACGTTATATTATGGTTTTAGTATTAGGAAATTACTGCAAATTTGTTTATATCATAGAATAAGACTAAGCAATATATCAAAGAAGGAGAGAAAATTTCCTAGTGAAATTAATACAAGCCTGCCTCAAATATAAGCCTGGTCAATATGCCCCTTGAAATCATTACAAGCCCGGGCTTTTAATTGAAATACAGTATGTGGTTGTTGAAGTATTATATTTCAATATAATTACAATATTTGGGTGAATACCTTTCTTCTAAAGGCTAGTAGAGTTAGTAGAATATGGTTAGCATAGAGGGCATGATAATTATAGATTTTGGTCGCTACTGTGGTCATCACCCAATCCCAAACACTATCATAGGTGAGATGAATCTGAATAGAAATACACAGAGATGGAGTGGTTTAGGCCTTCAGTATAATGTGATGGAACAGCCAGATTTAAAAAGAAAAAGTGTCTGTGAGTGAACTCTGATTTGAAAACAACAAATTTCTAAGATACAACAGGTGCCATTACTAAGGTCAAACAATTGACCGTGAGTGAGGTCTGAGGTTTCGGGGTTGACAACAAAGCATTTCTAGGGTGCAGAGGTTACCTGTGAGTGAACTTCAGTCTCTCAGGATAGAAAATGAGACATTTCTATATAGTGTGTTACAGGTACATGTGATTAGACTTTGGGGTCTCGGGATTCTCAACGAGCCTTTGCTAGGGTCTGACAGGTGTCTTTGAGTGTAATATGAGGTCTCTTAATTAAAAAGAAACCATTACTAGTGTGGAACAGTTGACTGCAAGTGAAGTGTGGGGTTTCGGGATTGAAAACACGCCATTAGGTGCCAGTTAGTGGTAGGATGAGTAAATATACATTAAGGAAACAGCCATGGAGGTACTGAATGACTCACAGAGTGGTGGGATGTGTGGATATACTTTTAGGTACTGGGTATGGAGGTACTGAGTGACTCACACAGTGGTGGGATGTGTAGATATACATTTAGGTAATGGGTATGGAGGTACTGAGTGACTCACACAGTGGTGGGATGTGTAGATTTATATTTAGGTAATGGGTATGGAGATACTGAGTGACTCACAAAGTGGTGGGATGTGTAGATTTACATTTAGGTAATGGGGATGAAGGTACTGAGTGACTCACAAAGTGGTAGGATGTGTAGATTTACATTTAGGTAATGGGTATGGAGGTACTGAGTGACTCACAGAGTTGTAGGATGTGTAGATTCATATTTAGGTAATGGGTATGGAGGTACTGAATGACTCACACAGCAGTGGGATGTGTAGATTTACATTTAGGTAATGGGTATGGAGGTACTGAGTGACTCACACAGTGGTAGGATGTGTAGATTTACATTTAGGTAATGGGTATGGAGGTACTGAGTGACTCACACAGTGGTGGGGTGAGTAGATTTACATTTTAGGTAATAATTATGGAGGTACTGAGTGACTCACAAAGTGGTGGGATGTGTAGATATACATTTAGGTTTTGGATAGGGAGGTACTGAGTGACTCACAGTGGTAGGATGTGTAGATTTTATCGTGTTCGCAACACATGAAACGTCGCAGTGGCGACATCTAGGTATTTGGTTGCAACACCTTTTGTACACTGGAACTTTGTAAGTTTTCAAGATAGAGACTTCCGGCGATAACGGCGGGAACCGGGCATTCAGCAAACCAAGAATTGTGTCAATGTTATTTTTCCTCAAACTCATTCTGGCGATGAGAGATGCGAACAATGAATCTGCATGAGAGCTGTTGAATCAGGGAGGAAATTTATGCAAAAAAATTAGGTTTGGCAAAGTTCAATCTGCAAAAAAATTTGATACCCAAATCTGAAAGTGAGTCAAGCCAAAGTGAAATCTGGGTCTGTGACTGTAACCAACTGAAGTTGAATTGTTGCTGGCAAATGAAACTGTTCCCAATGCAAGTTAAATCTTCTCACTGGCTGAATTAAATTTGTGCCAAGTTCAATCTGCTGCCGTACTCTGCCCAAATTAAATTTGTGACACAAACTGTACCAAAATGGAGTTTGCTGTAGGTGGAAATGCCATTTGCCCCATTCCTCAATTTGACATTGTCGGGGAACCTGAGACCTTAAATCAGAGATGGACTCAGTGGAAGTCTGAGTTTGACATTTATCTAACAGCAGCTTAAGTAAAAAATGCCAAAGTTATGCACGCGCACATGTTGCTGTTTGGGGGTCCTGGTTTAAAGGAAGTGTACAACAACTTTTCTGATGCTTAAAAAACTGTGAGTCAAAACACTGACATTTACAAGGTTGCATCTGGTCTATTTGATGGCTGCTTCAATTTGAAAACCTGCATTCCCAAGGCCCGTCAAAATACGCGAGAGACATCCAGTGTCAACCATTGAGGAGACATTTCAGGAAATGAGTGGTGGTAAGGTATTCTCTAAACTTGATTTAAATATGGCCTATCACCAAGCCCATAACAACATTTGCTGGTCCGCAGGGATTGTACCAGTATAAGCGACTTGTGTTCGGTGTCAACATGGCAACAGAGAAATTCCAACAGTTGATCAGCCAGGTAATCAAGAATTGTCCTGGAGCATATAATATATCTGATGACATAATCCTAGTTGGAGCTCATCAGGCCGAACATGACCAGCGACTCGAACAAGTCATACGAAAACTGGATGATCATGGTCTTACCCTAAATGCGGCAAAGTGTGAAATCAACATGTCTGAAATCAAATACATGGGTCATGTTATAACAAAGGATGGGTTGCAAGTGTCAAGTGACAAAGTCAAAGCGGTTGTTAAAGCACCATATCCCAAGGATGCGGCGGAGACGCGGAGTTTCCTTGGTCTGGCGCAATTCTGTGCCAAGTTCATACCGCATTTTGCAGCCATCACAGCTCCACTCTGGGAACTTACAAGAGATAAAGCAGAGTGGAAATGGACATCTCTGGAGGAGAAAGCATTCAATGATGTGAAAGACTGCCTAACTCAAGCTCCAGTGATGGCCTACCTTACACCAGGAGCACCAACGCGAATCACTACCGATGCTTCACCGGTAGGTCTAGGTGCAATCCTTGAGCAGAAACAGGAAGATGGTACATATTGACCAGTATACTACGCCAGTAGGAAGCTCACAAGCATTGAGAGTCGCTACTCGCAGTTCGAACGAGAGGCGTAAGGGGTATACTGGGCTTGCCGTAAGTTTTATTTGTATTTGATAGGGATTGAATTTGAAATACTGACGAATCACAAACCCCTGGTATCAGTTTTAGGTGCAAAGTCCCAAGCCTCCTTCTGCTAGGATAGAGAGATGGTTGATGTACTTACAGCAGTACTCATATAATATAACACACATTCCAGGAAAAGAGAACAAAGCCGATGTGCTGAGTCGCCTACCAGTGCATGATAATGTAGTTACTGACAACAGATCTGGAATATCAACCAGTGACTATGCATACTCAGTAGGATACTGTGCCAATAGCACTCGTACCAAAGGAAGTCGAGAAACTGTCAGAAAGTGATGAAACACTTAAGTTGGTAAGAGAAGCGATCATATCAGGTGACTGGACCAAACTGAATGGCACTATATACAAGGCTCTGCAAGGTGATCTGTGGTTAGCGGGACAAGTTGTGATGCGTGGACATAGACTGGTACTGCCTGAGGTACTATGGGCCCGCACTGTTGAACTGGCACATGAAGGACACCAAGGCATAGTGCGAACAAAGAGCCGACTTCGAGAAAAATGCTGGTGGCCTGGAATGGATTCACAAGTTGAGAAGTTTGTAAAATCATGCTACCCATGTCAAGTTGTTGGAAAAGGAATGAGCCCTGAACCAGTCGACAGAGCTCCAAAATGGTCCATGGGTAGATGTCGTAGTGGATTTACTTGATGCTCCAGGTGGATATCATCTACTTGTGGTTGTTGATTATTTCTCAAGATGGCCCGAGGCTGAAAATGTAAATAAGTGCTTAGATTATATGTTCTACAACCATGGATACCCTGAAATGCTTCGAAGTGACAACGGACAGCCATTTGCCTCAGCAGAGTTTGAACAGTTTCTGTCTGAGCGAAACATCGAACACATCAAGGGTGTGCCATATTGGCCCCAAAGCAACGGGGAGGTTGAGAGATTGAGTTCTACCCTTCTAAAGATAATTAAGATTGCATGCATTGAAAAGAAAGACTGGATTGAAAGCCTAAAGGAGTTTCTGTTCCACTACCGTACAACTCCACACACCCTTACAAACATAAGTCCAGCTGAGTTAATGTGCAAAAGAAAGCTAAGGAACAACTTACCTGTAGTCAGGATGACTGATCATGAACAGAGTGAATCGAGTGGTCTTGATGTAGCGAGAGAACGTGATGCTCTCAAGAAGCTTAAAGAAAAGGAATATGCAGACTCACGCCGTTCCACGAAAGCAAGTGACCTTGATGTTGGAGATCAAGTGTTAGTCAAGGAGCAACATAGACCTGATAAACTAACACCACCATTTGATCCAACTCCACACCAGGTGATTGAGAAACAGGGAATGCTGTTATTGTTCAAAGTCCAGGTGGTCCACAGCGCATGAGAAATGCAGCTCATATGAAAAGGTTCAATCCACCTGAACCCCCAGCTGTTGAGACACCTAGTGTTACTATACCACCGACTACATCACATTTGGAGATACCTGTTAATACCACACCCACTCAACCTGTAGTGTCTCCATCGCCTAGACCCACTCGCAAAAGGCGCACTCCAAACTGGATGAATGACTTTGTGACTAAGTGAAACTATGATATACATATATGCTTACATATTACATATCTGTGCGAAGTGAACTCTGGTTAATTGAAGGTTATATATTCACACAAAGACTCAAACACAGTGACTTTATTATCATATACATATACAAGAAAAGACTCAAACAAAGTGACTTTATTATCATACATGTATTCATATCAAAAGTATAAACCTGAGTTTTACAAATAACAAGGGGAGGGATGTCATGTTCGCAACGCGCGAAACGTCGCAGTGGTGACCTCTAGGTATTTGGTTGCAACACCTTCTGTACACTGGAACTTTGTAAGTTTTCAAGATAGAGACTTCCGGCGATAACGGCGGGAACCGGGCATTCAGCAAACCAAGAATTGTGTCAATTGTGTCTTCCTAAAACTCCACAGATTTACATTTAGGTAATGAGTATGGAGGTACTGAGTGACTCACACAGTGGTAGGATGTGTAGATTTACATTTAAGTAATGGGTATGGAGGTACTGAATGACTCACACAGTGGTGGGATGTATAGATTCACATTTAGGTGTTAAATAGGGAAGTACTGAGTGACGCACAGAGTGGTGGGATGTGTAGATTTACATTTAGGTAATGGGTATGGAGGTACTGAGTGACTCACAAAGTGGTGGGATGTGTACTGATACATTTAGGTAATGGGTATGGAGGTACTGAGTGACTCACACAGTGGTGGGATGTGTAGATTCACATTTAGGTAATGGGTATGGAGGTACTGATTGACTCACACAGTGGTAGGATGTGTACTGATACATTTAGGTGATAGGTAGGCAGGCACTGAGTGACTCCCACAGTTCTATAGAGTTCTGTACCCGGTACATAAGTGTACCAGAGCTCTGTACCAGGTACATAAGTGTTCCAGAGCTCTGTACCCAGTACATAAGTGTACCAGAGCTCTGTACCTGGTACATAAGTGTCCCAGAGCTCTGTACCCGATACATAAGTGTCCCAGAGCTCTGTACCCGGCACATTAGTGTGACTCACGGAGTGGTAGGATGTGTAAATTTATATTTTAGGTAATACGTATGGAGGTACTGACTGACTCACACAGCAGTGGGATGTGTAGATTTACATTTAGGTAATGGGTATGGAGGTACTGAGTGACTCACACAGTGGTGGGACGTGTAGATTTACATTTAGGTAATGGGTATGGAGGTACTGAGTGACTCACACAGTGTCCCAGATCTCTGTACCAGGTATATGTATAAGTGTCAGGTACCAGGCTATCTTAGGTGAGATGTATCTGAATAGACATACACGGAGACGGGGTGGTTTAGGCCTTAGTATGATGTGATGGAACAGCCAGATTTAAAAACAGATTATGATGGGAAACACATAACTCCATGTTTTATTTATTAAAGAGAGCTGAATTTAGCTATATCTTTTTATTTAGGTATGCATCTTTCAGATTAAAAGTAGAAAGACATGTTATAATTCCAACCATATATGTGAACCATGTGGATTTCAAGGCTGTACCATCTCACTCACACTCCACCCTCCCCAATAAAGATGTAATATCAGCAAAATCATTCATCAAGAAAGTGGTAAACAATTAATGTTCTGGCAAGTGATGTTACCTGTTTCCCTTACAAAATGCATGTATACCATTTTGATATGAAAATAGAGAACAACTGGATGAAGAAAAGAGTAGTCTTTGCTACTGCGGGAATTGCTGCATGCCTGCCCTGAACCACACCCCTCCCCACTTAACAAATTAACAAAACATGTGGAGAATCATGTATCTGCATGTCCCTGTGCAAACCGTTTACCACATTGGAAACATATAAATGTGGTCTCTCTCCTGTGTGGTTCATCATATGTGTCTTTGAAGCTGCTGCCAACCTTTACTGCTTACCACACAGGGAACACATTTGAGGTTTTTCACCTGTGTGGATCATCATGTGTCTTTTTACATGTAGGTCCCTGTGGAAACTGTTTACCACATCGGGAACATACATGTGGTCTCTCCCCTGTTGTACCCTAAATTGCCTAACCTAAAACCATGTTTCAGGGGGCTGTGAGGTTTTCACATTAAATAAATCTTTGGCCCAATTGTTTTCCAGTTTTGGCTGTTTGGCGTTGGTGTGCGTTTTCTTTAAAAGACCAAGGGAGAATTCTGTGACTACAGATACTGTGTTCAGTTAATTGTGAAAAAGCAGAAATTTGTCATTTGTTATATAATAAAATGGTAAAGGTGAACGATGAGCAGTTTGAGCTGACCGTTTCTTCACGAGCGTGTCCTGCCCGTTCCACATGAGGCCGGTAGGCTGAGTGCGGAGCGGACAGGACACGCGAGTGAAGAAACAGGAAGCTCAAATTGCTCAGAGTTCATCTTTACATTTATGTCAAGGTGTTTGAGTGGAAATTCAATCGATATTTCATCAATATAATCCATAATTAACTCTTATTTACCCGAAAATGCCGTGTGCCGCCATCTTGGATGTTTACGTTTCAAAAAGGCTGCGCATGCGGGGTGGACCTATGACGTCATCGTGCGGTTTTCCGGCGGGTTATTTAACGCAGGGGTGCAATACGGGGGTTCAGTGCTTTCTCTATGGAACTACGATATTCACCTTGACATAAAAGTTAGTATTGGCATTTTATGTGATAAGGGTTTTATGCACTCAGATTTTCTTGGTACCAAATAATTTGCTTCAAATATCATGGATAAGGACAGAGATTATAGTTGTGTGTAAACAATCAATTAGGGAACCTAAATGTGTCAAATCTTCTCACCTGTGTGGGTCATCATGTGTGGCATTAGGGAATCTATATTCTTCAAATCTTCTCACCTGTGTGGCATTAGGGAACCTACTTTGGTCAAATCTTCTCACCTGTGTGGGTCATCATGTGTGGCATTAGGGAACCTACATGGGTCAAATTTTCTCACCTTTGTGGGTCATCATATGTCATGTGGGAAACCTGGTTTGACGCCTGAGTAGCCCTCAGATGTACCCTTATTCAGACCTATTAAAACCAGGTTTGAACCTGAGTGCCTCTAGATATACCCTAATTTAACACCAGTGGAACCAGGGATCAGCCTGAGTGCCTCTCAGATGTGACCCATCCTTACAAAGTGGTACTGAAGTCGCACATTTAGAAGCCTAGATATGGCCTTATTTTTCTAACATATGGGTAGATATCTTTCAGAATCCTTGCTTGCTAATCTGGATTTAAGCCCCAAATGCCTAAAAGACATAGCTATAGTTTTCATGGTTATATAGAATTACATAGGAATTATGTAGGATTTATAAATTATGTATGTTTAGTATGTCAATTATCCCAGTTTAATCAATTTTCAATTGATCAGACTAAATCTACCAGCAGAAGATCTGTAGAGGACCACCTAGTTCAAATATGAAAGTATTATATACCAAATGAAAGCTCTTGATGAGTTGTAAATGAGTATACCAATAACTTAACATTTTGTATGTGCGACTTCAGAACCATTTTGTCAGGATGGGTCACAGATGTACCTTAATTTAACTCCACTAAAACCAAATCAGCCAAATCACCTCTAATAAGTAGCCTCAATCAACTACAGTAAAACAATTTAATGTTTCAGTGCGACTACCACTCAGAGGTACCCTAATTTAACTCCAGCAAAACCCGGTTTGGCCCTGAGTGCCTCTCAGATGTACCTTAATTTAACACCAGTAAAACAAGGTTTCATTGTGACTACCACTCAGATGTAACTTAATTTAACACCAGTAAAACAAGGTTTCATTGTGACTAACTCTCAGATGTACCTTAATTTAACTCTAGCAAAACCCTATTTGGCCCTGAGTGCCTCTCAGATGTACCTTAATTTAACAACAGTAAAACAAGGTTTCATTGTGACTACCACTCAGATGTACCTTAATTTAACACCAGTAAAACAAGGTTTCATTGTGATTACCACTCAGATGTAACTTAATTTAACACCAGTAAAACAAGGTTTCATTGTGACTAACTCTCAGATGTACCTTAATTTAACACCAGTAAAACCCGGCTTGGCCCTGAGTGCCTCTCAGATGTACCTTAATTTAACACCAGTAAAACAAGGCCTCATTGTGACTACCACTCAAATGTACCCTAATTTAACACCAGTAAAACAAGGTTTCATTGTGACTACAGTCATGTCGCGATAATCCAGTGGCTGCCATCACCTCCAAATTGTATATCTTATCATATCTCAGAATTTAAAAAAAAAATCTACAAATTTATATCTCTGGTGAATATTGAATTTTGTTCAGAAGTAGCCTACTCCTTACTATCCTGTCTGCATGTGTGTGGTCTGTGGGGGTATTCATCAAAGCATTTGGCACATTTTAGTTAAAGCCTGGTCTTAATCCCTTTGAACTCTAATGAGCAATAATACTGCCAATACATTGTTTATGCAGCATACCCCACCCCACAGACACAGTGGACTGTGGGATTTGAGAAGCAAACTGTGACTACAACTCAGATGTGTGGGTCATCATGTAGAATTATTGTGCATGCATCAAGAGTTTTGTGCAGTAAGCATACATTTGAGGACTCATCATGGATCTCAACATGACATGTCCCCAGGTAACATTCAAGTGTAAAGGTTCATTGTGACTACCTTTCAGATGTACCTTAATTTAACACCAGTAAAACAAGGTTTCATTGTGACTACCACTGAGATGTGTGGGTCATCATGTAGAATTATTGTGCATGCATCAAGAGTTTTGTGCAGTAAGCATACATTTGTAGTCTCATCATGGATCTCAACATGACATGTCCCCAGGTAACATTCAAGTGTAAAGGATTTAAACAGGTGTTGGTTTTACACATTGTTCTTGAGATGAGAACACATACCAAGATTCAATTGCTTTACCCTCGCTACTTGGACCTGGCTGGAAACTAAATTCAAGTCATTTCTGTGTTCTGTTTGCAGTTTGGTGCCCTTCGGTAGGTTGGTAGCTTGATCGTAATGATGAGAGACAAAATCTTGACGCGGCAACTAAGAAGATTGTGTCCACACATGGTAAGTTGCAGAGTTCTCACATAGAAAATATGGAAACATGGCATGAATTTTAAAAATAAGAAGCTCCTGACCTCTAGCAACATGTTCTAGATATTACTGTCAATGAGGATTTCAAACCTCCAGATCCAATATAACATGTTTGAGTATTTCTTGGTGACTGATGGTTGAGTATTTCTTGATTGCTGATGGACCAGCAGATTGTAATACAACCAGCAGGTTACATGCTATGGTAGGTCACAACAACTAAGACTTGTGTTATTCCTTGCCTTTAAAGACAAGCAAAGTTGTAAACCAGGGAAGCTGGTATAACTGTTATAGGTCCCTGTGCATGGTGAGGCCTTAGAGGTGGTCCTTTGGTGATGTTGTGGAATAGGTTGTATACCAATCCTTGGTGATAGGACACACCTCTGCAGTAATTCACCAGATGGACACAGGTATATCATGAGAGCAAGCCAAACTAAGGCCAAACCTTCTACTATGAGTGGCGCAGGGTCAACCCCAATCCCCGCTTTACTTTATGCTGTCAGTCTGAGGACTGAACTCACCAGTGGTACTGATTAGGTATTAAAATAAAACAATGTGAAGATTATAGAGGCAAATTTTGCTGGATGACCAATGCTACTTTTTATTTTCATTTTCACAGGAATTGATCGACGACCTTGATGCCACAACTGTGGAAAAAATGAAGGAAGCCCTAAGAAAATGGCGGAGTCGGAAAAGTGAAGATCTCCGGGTGGAGTACCACAACGAGAGGGGGCTGTGTGTCATTGCTACAAAGGCATATAAAAAGTATGACTTCGTGCTGGAGTACGAAGGAGAGTTCGTGTCACAGGCAGAGAGATTGCGACGTGAGGTGTTCTATCAGAATAGTGACCCTGGGTCCTATATCGTAGATGCATGGTGGGACCATCACCAGGTGGCCATAGATGCCACTAACTCCTTGGGCACCTTTGGCCGCCTGGTCAATCATTGCCGTAACCCTAACCTCACCCCTTATCCTCGGCTGCTGGAGGTGGGACCTGGGCAGGCCCCAGGCA
Source organism: Acholoe squamosa (assembly GCA_949317995.1). Classification (NCBI taxonomy): domain Eukaryota; kingdom Metazoa; phylum Annelida; class Polychaeta; order Phyllodocida; family Polynoidae; genus Acholoe; species Acholoe squamosa. Next base: position 6,068,715 of record OX439050.1, on the reverse strand, counting down.
TGGTACTGTACTGCCACAGACCGATAAGACCTGGTGATGAGGTGTTCTGGGATTACGGTGTCACAGACTCTGAAGTTCCATGGGCCGACTTCAAGAGAAGCACCATTGATAACGACAGGTATGCTGGAAAATTAGCTGGATCTACATAGCCAACTGGACAACATTTTAAATATGTGTTATTCTAGTGATAAGATAAGAAAGTCAATGTTATGTAATGTCTTGTCCTGCTGAAGTGCCCCCTGTTTTGCTTATGTTTGATTGATTGTTGAGAATTTCTTCCAGACAGCCCATGGTGTGTAATCCCAGAACACCCTTACCCCTGCCTGACTCAACCTGGGCCAATTGCTTCACAAAAGAGAAGAAGAAGAAGAAGAAGACAAGGGTCTGCCATGTTGTGCTCATCCGCCTTGACCTATCAGCTCTCCCTGGAGCCATGTGAGTACCGATGTTTTGTTTAAAATTCAGCTTATGATTCACAGATAGGTTTTATGCCGGATCTTTTTAATAAAAAGTTATATTACTAGAACTTCTGGCTCTTCAGTTGATAATACTGAGTACATCTTGCAGGACTTCAGTGACTAACAAGGTCTGTGAACTAGCTTAAGACTCTTTGACATCAGGAGAGGTCTCCCCCCAACTGCAACTCCAGTCAAATATGTAAGTCTGATATGTGGAAATGGCTAGATGCAGTTAAGGACAAGGGCTCCAGGTGACCCAAAAATTAATTGACAAAGGATTTTCTTGTAACTTGAAATATTTGTTCCTTATATGATGTGTAATTGAAATGTGGAATAAAAAGTTGGGATAGCACTACTTTCTTCAGTACTAGCCATCTTTTGTAGGATGCTTTAGCATTGAGTCAATGGGCTGACAGCTAGACATTTGGGATTTTGGAGGAACTTTGGTGAATAATTCGCAAACTGGACAAACAATTTTTTTCAAAAACTATAAATATGTCCATTGACATATATGTTAATCAAGATAGAAATGTAAAATCATGTGCTTTCAACGCTACTTTTTGCACAAGATGAGTGTGTATGCAAGGGGGGTGGGAACCCTCATGCATAAGCCTATGGACCACAGCCAGAGGAGTTCAGAGAAATTTCTTCAAACTTGCTAAAAATCCACATTTATATTATTAGGCATAACTTTTGAACTAATAATGATAGAAACTTGCTTCAAAAACTGACAGATTCCTCTTACTGAGAAGGATGCACTAGTTTCAGATATATCTGCTAGGCCCCTGCCGCTCTCTTCCTTAATACGACTCTAGAAGTAATGTGTCATACACATCTATAAAGCAGGTTCATACTGGCTTCAACAGGTTATGTTGATGTATATGAAGTATGAATATACATGTTATAAATAGTTTCATCATTTGTCAATCAATACAATGAAAAGAAGTGGCCAGTATTCATAAAGTCAACAAAACAAGGTAGTCATCATTTAAATTACAATGTCATTACCAAATTGATGATGATATTTATTTCTTGCAGTGCTCCTGTGACAAATGAATCATTTATATGTGGATTGCTCTTCAATCACTGTGTTTATATATAAAACATTTACATGTGCCTATTTAAGTGGTTCGGGCATTTTACAGCATTCCTGAGGCAACTGAGATGGGTGCACCAGCCCCAGACATCCAGGTCCCAAGGGAGGCCCAAGAAACCCAGGCCCAAAGGGAGGCCCCAGATACCCAGGCCTCAAGGGAGGCCCCAGATGCCCTGGCCCCAAGTGTGGTCCCAGATGCCCTGGCCCCAAGTGAGGCCACAGAATCCTTGGCCACAAGTGAGGATCCAGACACCATGGAACCAAGTGAGGTCCCTGACACCCCAACCCCAAACGAGGTCCTCCGCCAAATCACAGTTCGCCAAAAGTGCTGGTAATTTCTTTTCTTTCCTTGTGCTGGTATAGCTCATTGGACATTCATTGTTGGATGTGAAGTACTACATGAACTGTAGAGTTTGTTTAGCCAAAGAGCCATGACACCTTGTCTTGTTTTGAAAATTCTGTGTTTTAATTTTCTCCTCTATTACTGTACACATGATACATGGATCTTCTTTTTGTACACGTAGCACACCAGTCTCTCCAAACCGAACTACAGTCGCTAGGCCCCGTTTTGGTGGAAGGCTTTCATTAAAGTACAGGCGTGCGAAACTCAACATTCCGTAAGTTCTTTTAATCAGCTTGTTGATTTTCTAAATGCAAAAGCTCGGTTAGTCCCCTCATCGTGCCAGACTGTGTTGAGGCAAAACACAACAATCCATAAGCTTTTGCAAATCAGTCTGTTGGTTTTCCTGTGACAAAGAATCAGTTTGTCCCCATGTTGGTGTTGTGCCCATACATAGTTATTCAATTTTTTGTATGCATGAGTGATATTCCATGAAGACAGTTAAACAACATCACCTAAACTAATTGATGACCCTATCCAATGTTTCAATGTTTGCAGGTACCCCATAGTGAGGGAGAGTGAGGCCACACCAACTGTAGCTCCCCAGGTGGAGTTGTCCCATCCTGTTGAGAGGTCAGTAAAGTAAACATACATGTCTTTATGAGAGTGTACTAACCATGAAATGGTTGCCTACCATAACAACACTTGGTATTGTTGGCTTGGTATAAGATATCCAACTTACAGATGACCCATGTCAGTTGGCATTTCATACAATATAAATCAATTCCTGTTATATTTAAGATTTTGCCATTAACCACTTTGAAAATCTTTTTCATTTCCTATTTCTAGTATTCCAACCGCTTGGACTGAATGAGGCTATAGATGGGGCTTTTTTAAGTCATGCTATTTTCCATTTCTTACAGGTTCCCCAGTGTGATGGAATGTGACAGAGGCCCACCTTTAGCTGTCAAGTCACAACTATCTCTTCCTGGTGACAGGTCAGTAGATTCATGTTTATATGTTTCTATTTGTAAACCATTTCCATTACATTTATTGTGGTCTGATCCTATTGCAAAAGACATCAATTTTAATATACATATTTAAATGGGACACTGATGTGTTATTCAGGTTGTGTAATGGCATACAAAGCAGGCCTTATTGTAAGATAATTGCTGATCCTTTTCAACAGTATCATCATTAATAATTATACATTACTTTAATAAACACTGACATCTATCTGTTCACAGAACAAATACAGAGAAGGAACTGTTGTGGAAACAAAAAGCCTGTCTCTCTGATAACGAGACAGAATGGGCAACATTTAGACATGCAGGGAAAGAAAGGTGAGCCAGCTAACTTTGAATTACATCTGAATGAAGTCAATTCTGACATCTTTTAGTAGCAAATTGTTTCTTCTTGTATTAATCATTCATTCATTTACCCACATGGAACCCATTGAATCTTTCCATGTTTATTCTATTTTCTTCTATAAATCCAACTAAAATCCGTACCTGGTATGGCCTGTCCGGTTAGAATCTGACTGTCCTCCTCAGACATTGGGTTCTATTTCTTTTCCAGTGGTCCAGTGAGCAGTGAAGAGCTGGGTGACACCCTGGCCCTCCCCACTCCATTCTCGGCCTCATACTTTGATGACGATGAAGTGGATTCCCCAACACCTCGACTGTAAGTGTCAAGTTATAGCTATCATAGTGCATGAAAAGCTATTATTCATACATTGCCCTAAAAAAACACATAATAAGTGCATTCATATCTGTTTAAGGATTCTGGAGCCTTATCACTATTCCACATCTGCCAGAAACTCACAAAAACATGAATGAAGAAAAATGAGTATATGACTGGATCCGCCCAACTATGTTAGTTTCCATGGTCAAGGAGTAATTCAGGCAAAGTCAGTATTAAACTTTAAGACTTTATTTTATTGATAGCCCTGTATCTTGGCTTTATGAAAAGGTTCATTCAAGTCATTAACTCCCAGGGGGTCAGTTTTTATCACACTCGCAGTAAAACCATATCATTTTGTTTGCCCGACTGATCGAAATAATTTATAATACATGTAACTATTTCAATAAACCTCCTATCATTACCATATTGCATGTCCAAACTAATCTAATAGTCTAGTATAAGTGTACCAAAAAGTAGAACTGAGGCACATAAACTTTCAAAGTTATGACATTTCTCATTTTTCGATGATTTTCATTTTGATAAAAATTTTAACACACATTCTCAACTTTGATCTCACAGGCTTAAAACTCTTTGTACATGCATGAAAATCACTATATTACATCCTCACTATGTACACTTGCTTAAACCAACATCATTTGCCACTCATCAAATACATTCTGCATGTAGTCTGTAGCCAAAATAGACCCCCCGAAAAGCGAATTCCGGTCAGTCGGGCAAACGAGCAGTAGTACATAGGAGAACACCTCATAGAGGCACTTAAACCTGTCCTATCATCTTGCCATTATATACAGAGTAACTAGTGCACCTGGGCTACTGTTTAAAACCAATAACTCTACAATATCTACCCATCTTGGGTCTGTGCGGATGCAATAGAATGAAATAGAAATAATAGCGATCAGTCGCGCAAACGAGCGTTAAAACATAGATAAATGCTTGAGAAATACAAGTTACAGTGGGCAAAGTTAAACTGGTGATAACCACGATCAATGACATCTAATCAGTGCACTTGCTGCGGTACTTGAGGAGCTTTCAATCGGCTTGTTGGATAGTGATGGGATCGAGGTTGTAGAGGGCTTTCTTCGTGTGTCCATACCGACTTGGCCTAGGAAGCGAGATCCTGCCAAGAATGTTGAGGTGGTGGATTCTGGCTTCAATGGTCTCCTTCCCCCACATGAAGCTTGTCCCCAACTTGAAGCTTCTCTTTGCTGTTTTCATGATGTTCCGCAGCATATGGTGCACTAGATAGAAGCCATTGTCCTTGGCTACCACCTTACCGAAAAAACATATGTCATTACCGGAGTTGGTGCCGTCCAGGCTAGCAGTGACAAGGATGTCACCTACCTGGTACTCGTCCTGGACCAGCACCAACTTTCCAATAGTGTCCTTGGGCTGTACATCCTCCTGAGGGAGGGTCGAGGTCGGTGGATCCTGCCGTGCTCGCTTGGTGGTAGGGACGGCGACGGCGCACTCCGCGGCACGCTTTCATGCAGCACACGGGGCAACGTTCTCCTTGTCAGCCGTGGCAGGAGTTGGCACCCGGTCACTTCGAGTGCGCTTACGTGCCATGACTGGTGAGCCGTCCCTGGTGCGCTTGCAGACAGTGGTGCGCACAACAGGATCATAATCAGGGTCGCCGTCCGCCGCAGCAGGAGCCCTGGCAGGCCGCGTTTTCATCTGAACCAGGGCTTGCTTTGGCGGCGGAGTAGTGCTGTCATCCGCGTCGTCCACCGCAGCAGGGACACGTGCAGGCCGCGTTTTCTTCTGGCGTGTTTGCTTTGGTGGGGGAGACTTCTGCTTGTCAGAGAACTTAAGAACATGGTCTGTCCATCCAGAGCAGCCATTCACAGACCTAAGGTCGAGCCAGCAGCAGGGGTCGAAGCAGGATTTGTCACGGACAGAGAGTGACCTTCCTTCCTCCTTGACCACAGCAGCATGGACACTCATGGTGCCCTTTACTGATTTGTCTGCTGCTACTTGGCCGACAGTGAGGCAGGCGGAGCTGACATCCTGCAGAGGGACATGGATGTAGTGAACGCTGCCTTCCAGTTTGTTACCTTCGGCAGCGAACTCCTCTGCATTATTAATGACGGGATGTCCATCCTTGTGGCGTTTGACGATGTTGTCAGCGTTGCGCTTAGCAGCAGCGCCGACTCCATCGCAGGGGCCCTTTCCATGGCCCGCCTCGAAGTAGGTCCATGTTGCTCTGAGACCGTTGAGCAGTTCAGTGTGGCGCACCAGTACCGAGAACACTGAGATGTTTCGATACTGGCTGGAGGGGGAATCGGAAGCATAGTGCACCACCTTGACATGTGGCAGGTTCTCCCGGAGGAATGCTGCCAGGCAGCGGAGAAATGCCAAGATGATGCCAGTGTCGTGCTTCCGGTCGTCGGTGCAGAGAGCCACAGAGTAGTGGTTTGTGATGCCAGTGTCCTCATCACGGTAGTGGATGACTGCAGGGTGCAGGGTCACTGGCTCCTTCGCGTAGTAGGTACTCTGTGGGGACTCGGGGTATGATACCATCCAGTTTTCCGCAAAGTCCATCTGGATGGTAACCTCCAACGACGACATCCCCGCTCGCAGCTCGCGTACGATGCGGTGTTGATTGTGTGCACGGTCAACATGGGCAGACATGGTGAGGAACTCGAGTCGGGTCGTTTTGATGAAGTCCGCCCGTGATTGCACCATTGTACAAGGGCGGAGCTTCTTGATGGTGGACTGTTTCCTTGTTCCGTCTGCACCTGCCGACTCGTACAACACATCCTTGTTTTTCCACACTCGGTACTCAACAGTAGACTGCTCTGGGACTTTGTGACAGATTCGTTTTTCAAGGTCATCCATGGTCATATCAACAAACATCTTATCAGTCATCTTAATATTGACAGCATGAAGCCTGAGCGAGAAGTTTTGGTGCTTCTGGCACAAGCAGACCTTCTCACTCTGGAGGTCGATGGGGATGAACCAGGGGTGTTCGTCGCGTATCTCATAGAAGGTAGTGTGACAGACCGGCAAGTCAGGGTGTGTCTTCTGGTACCGCTTGTGAAGCACATAGATGAAGTCATTAAGGTACATCTTCTGGTACTTCACTTTTTGAAGGTCTTGGTCTCATGCTTGATGGGTGCCATGCTGGAGTTCTCCGGGTCAGACAAGAACGCCAGCACACTCTCTACCTTTGCCGCATGGTTCAACTGCCGGGTGCCAGGCTGGTCTGAAGGGGTTTTGGTGAGCGTCCGCCTGTCGATGCCAAAGGTCTCTGCCAAAGACATAGTGATGCGCTGTTCTTTGATAACAGCGGGCGAGAGCACCTTGGTCATAATAGACGCTTTGTCCTTGCTAGGAAGGTTGGCCAACCCTTCAATCACAGCCTTCACACCCCTGGCTTTGGCTGCCAACTTAGCTGAGTCCTGTGCAGCCACTGCAACGCGCTCCTCCATGTGCACTACAGTGGGTTCTCCATCCTGTGCGGCCACTGCAACGCGCTCCTCCATGTGCGCTACAGTGGGTTCTCCATCCTGTGCAGCCACTGCAATGCGCTCCTCCGTGTGCGCTACAGTGGGTTCTCCATCCTGTGCAGCCACTGCAACGCGCTCCTCCGTGTACGCTACAGTGGGTTCTCCATCCTGTGCAGCCACTGCAACGCGCTCCTCCGTGTACGCTACAGTGGGTTCTCCATCCTGTGCAGCCACTGCAACGCGCTCCTCCGTGTGCGCTACAGTGGGTTCACCATCCTGTGCAGCCACTGCAACGCGCTCCTCCGTGTGCGCTACAGTGGGTTCGGCTACGGGTGGACCGTTTGACTGGGCGTGGGCAAGCTGAGCCTGCAACTCCTCAATCTTTGTCTGTGCATCAGTCAGGTCCTTGGTGATTAACCCGTGTCGATAGTAGAAGCGGTTGGTTCTGGGAGAGTTGGTCTTCCTTCTCCGTATCGTCAGGCTTTTAGGAGTGCTCAGTATCGGTGTGGTGGGCGGTCCTACGGTTGTCATCTTTGTGGTCTGTCCGGCACGCGGGCTGCAAACAATGAACAATCATTAATTTTTAGTATCATCATGAAACATGTATTTATAAGGCTTTGACAATCTTTACATGGTAATTCTTCGTATATCGATCAGTCGCGCAAACAAGCGTTAAACATAGATAAATACATGATAGATAGACTAATTCATTTCCCATCATAATTCTACTACACCGATTGATATCACATATTCATATACAATTGAAATGCTTGTAAACAATGCATAAATCTTAATTCTAAGCGAAACAGTTAAACAAGCAAGGAACCATTAACCATTAAACAAGTAAGATCAAATGCATTTATATTTAGATAATTACATTCACTTAGAGGTGTCTTTGCGGACGGTGGCGCTGTAAGTTGATAACAGTTTATGAAATTGGGAATAAATCACACATTGAATTGGACTAAATTAATTAATGCCAATGTACTTTTAAATTTCTCTTACTATTAAAGATTATTTACAAATAACACAAAAAGAAGGAACTATGATATATAAATACTTACGCGATGTCCTCTAGCAGGGACACGTTGTACTCCGCTGGGGAGTCCTCCCGGACGCGGTCGCTGCGGCGCCTCTCAGGTGAGGTGCGCCGGGCAGCCTGGCGGACCGGCCGGGTGGACTCCGCCAGCGGGGCTGCCGCGTCCCCCTCCTGTGTTGGGGCCTCCGCAGGCGGCGGTGGTGCAGGCACTGCGGGGGCCTCCTCCTCATCGGACAGCAGGAGAGGGTGCTCGGGGGCATCACCTGCCAGCGTCCGCTCGTCCTCGTCGGAGGACACAGACTGGGGGTCCTCGGCAGTCTCCTGATGTATAGAACAAGGAAAACATAACAGTCCAATTATTGATGATACACCAATGCAGTGTTCAACTTTCCGCTTTAAGTATAGTTCTACTTAGATAACCAATTACCAAATGACACTTTTAATTAACTAGTTGCCTGATGGATAGAACAAGGAATAAATACCAGGAAATCCTGGTATATCAGGAAAAGTGACATCTCTGCACTTAGATTTATACCAATTACCGAATGACACTTTTAATTCATACTCACTCCGTACGTGTCATATGACACCGGCTCAAGGTGGGGGCTTGGGGCTCGGGGAGTGAACAGCGAGCTGTGCACCAGCAGGCCGCGCCCGCGCCCGCGTCCACGTCGAGGCGCTGGTCGACCTGCAGGTGTCTGCCTCGCCGTTGACTTCCCGAGTCCCTTGCCCTTGCCCTGAGCCGGTGTCTGGGCTGCAGCGGGAGTCGAAGGAGTGGCGGCAGTGGCATCAGTGATGGCATCGTTGGCGGTGGCATCGGTGGCGGCAGTGGCAGCAGCTGGCTTCACCACCTTGGCCGGGGGTGCAGCCTGCCCCGAGGTGCCCTCCCCTCCAGCCGCCCTCGCCGCATCTTCACGGGCCATCTCCTGGTCTACAAACTGTGTAAGAAAAGGGTCAGAATACAAAATCATTTGTCAGTAATAAAATACTGGTGAGTTACTCGCAAGCATTGTATGGCTAATATGTTGACCCAAGCTATAATAGAACTCCAGTCAAATATTTACAATTAATAAAGAGTTATTTTACATTATAATTTCAAACTATAATTTAAATTAATATATCATCATATATATAAGATATAAGATACCTCTCCGCTAGTCATCTTTGTCCAGGCGGCAGGCTCCCTCCCTTCCTTTCCTGCCTTCTCCTCCTCCCGCGCATTCTGAACGCGGAACTTCGACATCCGGCGCGTCCGCTCACGCTCCCGCGGAGTCTTCTCGGCATCGCGCTTTGCCTTCGATGCCCTCTTCTCCGCGTTCCGTCTCGCCAGGAACGCTTCCTCCCCCTCCTTCTCCCTCTGTCTCTCCTCGTACCCAGCCTGTACGAGATGGTGAGGGACCTTCTCCCCCTCTGGTTTCCTCTTTCTACCCATAGTCTGAAGAAAGATAGAAAGTTGATTAAAAAAGGTGTACAAAACACAGTATGAATATAGCACAATTTAATCATAAAAGTAGGTCTAAAGTCAGAATAATTGGTGAATATATGATGCTTGAAGGCCTGGCAAGTATGACGGTGCGTTGTACGATCCAGTGAATAAATACATGGCCGATATGTAAAAATTTATCAAAAAATCCCCCCAGCCCCAGATTCGATGAAATATTTTTTCTCAGGAATGACTGGATGACCATTCTATATGACAGAGGTACTGTAGGTGCACATTTTGTTAAATCTTGGGGGGCCTGAGTGCAGTGGAAGTATTTTTTATATGCAAAAAACATGCTCTGTAGCTCGACTGATCGAAATGAATTCTTCCATAAATCATGGTAATTATTGTCAAACCTATATGTTTTCTGTCCAGGATGTTGGACAATAGTCCCAAATAAGATATTAACACCAAAAAAGTGTAAGTTTGTGTATATTGACCAAATAGGAGAGGATTTTAGATTCTTGTTTGCCCGACTGACCAAAATAATGGTTGGTGGTTCAAAATGCTCCCTGTGCCAATATAACCAAACCCAGCAGCGATGTATCACAATAAAACAATGAGAAATACATAGAGGATGGTTCATAACCACAGAAAAGTATGTAAATAGTGGGAATTTTTGGAGAAAATCGATCGAAATGGTACCTAAAACAGTGCCAGCAGGGGGGAAAAAATGATTTGGGATGGCTGGGGGCTTCCAAAATGGCGGAGAAGGTACCAAACCTGCACTAAATCGAAGCCAGGGCCTTATTCTATCGTATTAACCACTGTTATTCATCTCTTTGCCCATATATGTGCCACTATAGGCCATAATATCATTTTGGTCAGTCGGGCTACCGAAAAAATCAGTCGCGCAAACAAGGGCATTTCGACCTCCCCGGGGTGCCCAGCTTGGCTGCACGGCCCCCATTATCGCCCGGGCTGATCGTTAGGGACGTATTCTTCACTATTTACACACTTTCGGTACACAAAAAGCACATCAAAACATTCGATCGGCATTTAAAAACAACGCTATTTTGGCATATAAGAATGGCTATGGTGAAAAAAATTTGAAACACATCTGCTCCAAACCACATTGAAATGATAGATATGACCCCCTACTATGGAATAAATAATATTATGATGATCTGTTACTGCTTGACTAGTTGATATATGGCCTAGAATGAGGTGGAAATTGAAAAAAAAGGTCATTTTGGACCATTTTTCAACTTTGGGCCACCACATCTCAAAAAATAATGGACCGACATACACAAATTTGAGTTTTTTTTGAAGCCCCAAGTGTTTTCTCTCAAATGAGACCAAAAAAAAAGAAATATGGTTAAGTACTTTTTATTCTACAGCCTCCTGTATCCAAAAAGACCCCAAAATCCCAAAAGTGACATCGTTCAATGGATCCAGTCATATTATAAGTGCATGTTAATGTAGGAATGTCCCATTGTCTATTGAACAATTGTTTATCATGAACAGTCATTGTGGCCTAAAACTAATCTGCTTTAATATATCGTACTTAGAGTGGACCCTGATACATTATTCAGGTTTGGTATATGGCAGGAGGAGTTGCACGTCAGAGCTTACTGTAAGATATTTGCTTTTTGTTATTGTTTCTATTGATCAATCCTATATGGTCCTAATAAAAAACAAATATACATAACTATCATGAACACTGACGTTTTTCTGTTGACAGAGTGAATACAGATAAGCCCATGTCAAAGAAACAAAAAGCCTGTCTCCGAGCAAAGAAGCAAAGGGAACTCCAGAACAAAATGGGACAAGGAAGCAAAAGAAGGCTCTAGACAACCTGGTGAGAAGAATATTGGATTTAAACATTGCTTTGACAACCCCATTTTCATGATGACTTCTTTTAGTAGGAATTCTATTAAATAAGGAGAGGCTGGCAGACCCATGGCCATATCTGCTATGGTAAGGGAGGGCAGCAAGCTTCTCTGGTGCAAGCTATGACATCACAAGAGACCATATGCATCTAAATGCAGAAGGCATAGCACTAGCTACATATAAATGAGTGTTGCTGATGGGTGTATTTTGAAAGTAATTGTATATTTTAACACTCAATAGCCCCTTATGTTATCCCATAAGATACATGATATTGTACTCTTTACTTTTATAAAAACATACATAATCTTGCAACAGCCTCTGTGATGTAACAATGCTTCATTTTGTGTATTTTGTCTCTTGTGATGTCATAGAATGCATCAAGGAATCCTGCTGCCTGCTGCACATTGAGGATTGTTATTAATGTGTTTATTAATTTGACTTTCCCCCCTTCCAGACCCAGAAGATGAGATTAGAGCGGAAGAGGATGGGAAGGATATGGCAGCTAAAGAACAGTCAGATTGCAAGCTGGTGAGGTGAGTAATTATCACACTATGCTAGCAGTTAACAAAGAAAACCACGGCTTTGAAATTAAAATCTTCATGGATATGCTTTATTGTATCTCAAAATTATGTTCTCATGAGAAGCCCATTCCTAGTTCACCTTGTGAATATACACAGAAATATCTCTGTTTCATGTAGATTATTTCAATGTTTCCAATTGATATCTAGTTCCTACCTTGATAGGCATCTAATGAAACTCACAATGAATAATGTACTTGATGTTCCGTACCCATGTATTATCTTATTACAGATCTGCGGTATTTCAGAGGTTGGCTGCTGCACCTAATGCATCTGTTGTCTTCTACTGTAAGCAGAAGCCTTGCCTTATGTGTCTAGTGGCTGTGCAAGTTGACAGGAAGTCTACCGAGTGGATGAATTAGCTGCAGCCAATACTGCTACTGGGCATGGACTGTGCCACAGTCAACATGTTCATCAATACTGCTACTGGGAGTGGACTGGGCCGCACTCAACATGTTTATCAATACTGCTACTGGGAGTGGACTGGGTCGCACTCAACATGTTCATCAATACTGCTACTGGGAGTGAACTGGGCCGCACTCAACATGTTCATCAATACTGCTACTGGGAGTGAACTGGGCCGCACTCAACATGTTCATCAATACTGCTACTGGGAGTGGACTGTGCCACAGTCCACATGTTCATCAATACTGCTACTGGGAGTGGACTGGGCGGCAGTCAACATGTTTATCAATACTGCTACTGGGAGTGGACTGTGCCACAGTCAACATGTTCATCAATACTGCTACTGGGAGTGAACTGGGCCACAGTCAACATGTTCATCAATACTGCTACTAGGAGTGGACTGTGCCACAGTCAACATGTTCATCAATACTGCTACTGGGAGTGAACTGGGCCACACTCAACATGTTCATCAATACTGCTACTAGGAGTGGACTGAGCCACACTCAACATGTTTATCAATACTGCTACTGGGAGTGGACTGGGCCGCACTCAATATGTTCATCAATACTGCTACTGGGAGTGAACTGGGCCACAGTTAATTTGTTCATCAATACTGCTACTGGGCATGGACTGAGCCACAGTCAACATGTTCATCAATACTGCTACTGGGAGTAAACTGGGCCACAGTCAACATGTTCATCAATACTGCTACTGGGAGTGGACTGTGCCGCACTCAACATGTTCATCAATACTGCTACTGGGAGTGGACTGAGCCACAGTCAACATGTTCATCAATACTGCTACTGGGAGTGGACTGGGCCGCACTCAACATGTTCATCAATACTGCTACTGGGAGTGGACTGGGTCGCACTCAACATGTTCATCAATACTGCTACTGGGCGTGAACTGGGCCGCACTCAACATGTTCATCAATACTGCTACTGGGAGTGGACTGTGCCGCACTCAACATGTTCATCAATACTGCTACTGGGCATGGACTGTGCCGCACTCAACATGTTCATCAATACTGCTACTGGGAGTGAACTGGGCCACAGTCAACATGTTCATCAATACTGCTACTGGGAGTGGACTGGGCCGCAGTCAACATGTTCATCAATACTGCTACTGGGAGTGGACTGGGTTGCACTCAACATGTTCATCAATACTGCTACTGGGCATGGACTGTGCCGCACTCAACATGTTCATCAATACTGCTACTGGGACTGAACTGGGCCACACTCAACATGTTCATCAATATTGCTACTGTAAATGGACTGAGCCACAGTCAACATATTCATCAATACTGCTACTGGGAGTGGACTGTGCCACAGTCAACATGTTCATCAATACTGCTACTGGGAGTGAACTGGGCCACACTCAACATGTTCATCAATACTGCTACTGGGAGTGGACTGAGCCACAGTCAACATGTTCATCAATACTGCTACTGGGAGTGGACTGAGCCACAGTCAACATGTTCATCAATACTGCTACTAGGAGTGGACTGTGCCACACTCAACATGTTCATCAATACTGCTACTGGGAGTGGACTGGGCAACAGTCAACATGTTCATCAATACTGCTACTGGGCATGGACTGAGCCACAGTCAACATGTTCATCAATACTGCTACTGGGAGTGGACTGGGCCACAGTCAACATGTTCATCAATACTGCTACTAGGAGTGAACTGGGCCACAGTCAACATGTTCATCAATACTGCTACTAGGAGTGGACTGAGCCACACTCAACATGTTTATCAATACTGCTACTGGGAGTGGACTGGGCCGCACTCAATATGTTCATCAATACTGCTACTGGGAGTGAACTGGGCCACAGTTAATATGTTCATCAATACTGCTACTGGGCATGGACTGTTCCACACTCAACATGTTCATCAATACTGCTACTGGGAGTGAACTGGGCCACAGTCAACATGTTCATCAATACTGCTACTGGGCATGGACTGGGCTGCACTCAACATGTTCATCAATACTGCTACTGGGAGTGGACTGGGCCACAGTCAACATGTTCATCAATACTGCTACTGGGCATGGGCTGTGCCGCACTCAACTTGTTCATCAATACTGCTACTGGGAGTGGACTGGGCCACAGTCAACATGTTCATCAATACTGCTACTGGGACTGAACTGGGCCACAGTCAACATGTTCATCAATATTGCTACTGTAAATGGACTGAGCCACAGTCAACATATTCATCAATACTGCTACTAGGAGTGGACTGTGCCGCACTCAACATGTTCATCAATACTGCTACTGGGAGTGGACTGTGCCACAGTCAACATGTTCATCAATACTGCTACTAGGAGTGAACTGGGCCACAGTCAACATGTTCATCAATACTGCTACTGGGAGTGGACTGGGCCACAGTCAACATGTCCATCAATACTGCTACTGGGAGTGAACTGGGCCACAGTCAACATGTTCATCAATATTGCTACTGGGAGTGGACTGTGCGGCACTCAACATGTTCATCAATACTGCTACTGGGAGTGGACTGAGCCACAGTCCAGATGTTCATCAATACTGCTACTGGGAGTGGACTGGGCCACAGTCCGTATGTTCATCAATACTGCTACTGGGAGTGGACTGGGCCGCAGTCAACATGTTCATCAATACTGCTACTAGGAGTGGACTGTGCCACACTCAACATGTTCATCAATACTGCTACTGGGAGTGGACTGGGCCACAGTCAACATGTTCATCAATACTGCTACTGGGCATGGACTGAGCCACAGTCAACATGTTAATCATTACTGCTACTAGGAGTGGACTGGGCCGCACTCAACATGTTCATCAATACTGCTGCTGGGAGTGAACTGGGCCACAGTCAACATGTTCATCAATACTGCTACTGGGAGTGGACTGGGCCACAGTCAACATGTTCATCAATACTGCTACTAGGAGTGAACTGGGCCACAGTCAACATGTTCATCAATACTGCTACTGGGAGTGGACTGGGCCACAGTCAACATGTCCATCAATACTGCTACAGGGAGTGAACTGGGCCACAGTCAACATGTTCATCAATATTGCTACTGGGAGTGGACTGTGCGGCACTCAACATGTTCATCAATACTGCTACTGGGAGTGGACTGAGCCACAGTCCAGATGTTCATCAATACTGCTACTGGGAGTGGACTGGGCCACAGTCCACATGTTCATCAATACTGCTACTGGGAGTGGACTGGGCCGCAGTCAACATGTTCATCAATACTGCTACTGGGAGTGGACTGGGCCGCACTCAACATGTTCATCAATACTGCTACTGGGAGTGGACTGGGCTGCACTCAACATGTTCATCAATACTGCTACTGGGCATGGACTGGGCCGCACTCAACATGTTCATCAATACTTCTACTGGGAGTGGACTGGGCTGCACTCAACATGTTCATCAATACTGCTACTGGGAGTGGACTGGGCCACAGTCAACATGTTCATCAATACTGCTACTGGGCATGGGCTGTGCCGCACTCAACTTGTTCATCAATACTGCTACTGGGAGTGGACTGGGCCACAGTCAACATGTTCATCAATACTGCTACTGGCACTGAACTGGGCCACAGTCAACATGTTCATCAATATTGCTACTGTAAATGGACTGAGCCACAGTCAACATATTCATCAATACTGCTACTGGGAGTGGACTGGGCCGCACTCAACATGTTCATCAATACTGCTACTGGGAGTGGACTGGGCTGCACTCAACATGTTCATCAATACTGCTACTGGGCATGGACTGGGCCGCACTCAACATGTTCATCAATACTTCTACTGGGAGTGGACTGGGCCACACTCAACATGTTCATCAATACTGCTACTGGGAGTGGACTGGGCCGCACTCAACATGTTCATCAATACTGCTACTGGGAGTGGACTGGGCCGCACTCAACATGTTCATCAATACTGCTGCTGGGAGTGGACTGGGCCGCAGTCAACATGTTCATCAATACTGCTACTGGGCATGGATTGGGCCGCACTCAACATGTTCATCAATACTGCTACTGGGAGTGGACTAGGCTGCACTCAACATGTTCATCAATACTGCTACTAGGAGTGGACTGGGCCGCACTCAACATGTTCATCAATACTGCAACTGGGAGTGGACTGGCCCACAGTCAACATGTTTATCAATACTGCTACTGGGCATGGACTGTTCCACACTCAACATGTTCATCAATACTGCTACTGGGAGTGAACTGGGCCACAGTCAACATGTTCATCAATACTGCTACTGTGCGTGGACTGTGCCACAGTCAACATGTTCATCAATACTGCTACTGGGCATGGACTGGGCTGCACTCAACATGTTCATCAATACTGCTACTGGGCATGGACTGTGCCACAGTCAACATGTTCATCAATACTGCTACTGGGCATGGACTGGGCTGCACTCAACATGTTCATCAATACTGCTACTGGGAGTGGACTGGGCCACAGTCAACATGTTCATCAATACTGCTACTGGGCATGGGCTGTGCCGCACTCAACTTGTTCATCAATACTGCTACTGGGAGTGGACTGGGCCACAGTCAACATGTTCATCAATACTGCTACTGGGACTGAACTGGGCCACAGTCAACATGTTCATCAATATTGCTACTGTAAATGGACTGAGCCACAGTCAACATATTCATCAATACTGCTACTAGGAGTGGACTGTGCCGCACTCAACATGTTCATCAATACTGCTACTGGGAGTGGACTGTGCCACAGTCAACATGTTCATCAATACTGCTACTAGGAGTGAACTGGGCCACAGTCAACATGTTCATCAATACTGCTACTGGGAGTGGACTGGGCCACAGTCAACATGTCCATCAATACTGCTACTGGGAGTGAACTGGGCCACAGTCAACATGTTCATCAATATTGCTACTGGGAGTGGACTGTGCGGCACTCAACATGTTCATCAATACTGCTACTGGGAGTGGACTGAGCCACAGTCCAGATGTTCATCAATACTGCTACTGGGAGTGGACTGGGCCACAGTCCGTATGTTCATCAATACTGCTACTGGGAGTGGACTGGGCCGCAGTCAACATGTTCATCAATACTGCTACTAGGAGTGGACTGTGCCACACTCAACATGTTCATCAATACTGCTACTGGGAGTGGACTGGGCCACAGTCAACATGTTCATCAATACTGCTACTGGGCATGGACTGAGCCACAGTCAACATGTTAATCATTACTGCTACTAGGAGTGGACTGGGCCGCACTCAACATGTTCATCAATACTGCTGCTGGGAGTGAACTGGGCCACAGTCAACATGTTCATCAATACTGCTACTGGGAGTGGACTGGGCCACAGTCAACATGTTCATCAATACTGCTACTAGGAGTGAACTGGGCCACAGTCAACATGTTCATCAATACTGCTACTGGGAGTGGACTGGGCCACAGTCAACATGTCCATCAATACTGCTACTGGGAGTGAACTGGGCCACAGTCAACATGTTCATCAATATTGCTACTGGGAGTGGACTGTGCGGCACTCAACATGTTCATCAATACTGCTACTGGGAGTGGACTGAGCCACAGTCCAGATGTTCATCAATACTGCTACTGGGAGTGGACTGGGCCACAGTCCACATGTTCATCAATACTGCTACTGGGAGTGGACTGGGCCGCAGTCAACATGTTCATCAATACTGCTACTGGGAGTGGACTGGGCCGCACTCAACATGTTCATCAATACTGCTACTGGGAGTGGACTGGGCTGCACTCAACATGTTCATCAATACTGCTACTGGGCATGGACTGGGCCGCACTCAACATGTTCATCAATACTTCTACTGGGAGTGGACTGGGCTGCACTCAACATGTTCATCAATACTGCTACTGGGAGTGGACTGGGCCACAGTCAACATGTTCATCAATACTGCTACTGGGCATGGGCTGTGCCGCACTCAACTTGTTCATCAATACTGCTACTGGGAGTGGACTGGGCCACAGTCAACATGTTCATCAATACTGCTACTGGGACTGAACTGGGCCACAGTCAACATGTTCATCAATATTGCTACTGTAAATGGACTGAGCCACAGTCAACATATTCATCAATACTGCTACTGGGAGTGGACTGGGCCGCACTCAACATGTTCATCAATACTGCTACTGGGAGTGGACTGGGCTGCACTCAACATGTTCATCAATACTGCTACTGGGCATGGACTGGGCCGCACTCAACATGTTCATCAATACTTCTACTGGGAGTGGACTGGGCCACACTCAACATGTTCATCAATACTGCTACTGGGAGTGGACTGGGCCGCACTCAACATGTTCATCAATACTGCTACTGGGAGTGGACTGGGCCGCACTCAACATGTTCATCAATACTGCTGCTGGGAGTGGACTGGGCCGCAGTCAACATGTTCATCAATACTGCTACTGGGCATGGATTGGGCCGCACTCAACATGTTCATCAATACTGCTACTGGGAGTGGACTAGGCTGCACTCAACATGTTCATCAATACTGCTACTAGGAGTGGACTGGGCCGCACTCAACATGTTCATCAATACTGCAACTGGGAGTGGACTGGCCCACAGTCAACATGTTTATCAATACTGCTACTGGGCATGGACTGTTCCACACTCAACATGTTCATCAATACTGCTACTGGGAGTGAACTGGGCCACAGTCAACATGTTCATCAATACTGCTACTGTGCGTGGACTGTGCCACAGTCAACATGTTCATCAATACTGCTACTGGGCATGGACTGGGCTGCACTCAACATGTTCATCAATACTGCTACTGGGCATGGACTGTGCCACAGTCAACATGTTCATCAATACTGCTACTGGGAGTGGACTGGGCCGCACTCAACATGTTCATCAATACTGCTACTGGGAGTGGACTGGGCCGCACTCAACATGTTCATCAATACTGCTACTGGGAGTGGACTGGGCCGCAGTCAACATATTCATCAATACTGCTACTGGGAGTGAACTGGGCCACAGTCAACATGTTCATCATTGGTTACCTGTCATTGTAGGACACACAATGAGACAAATCATCCAACCTTACTTCAGCTAGTCATCTTCAGTGATATGATCTGCGAAAATGGGGCTTAGTGCAGGGGTTCCTAAGACCCGTTTTCCCATGTCACTTGTGTTATAACTGTTATCACATCATCAGCAACATCATATTTATAAAGCTCAGCAGATTCCCTTTATGCCATTAATTTTATGGACATTACTGGGTAGCTATTACCAGAAGTTGGAGTCAAGAGTAAATACGACACCTGGCCAATCTGTGGGTCTATAGTAATGGTTTACACTGACTGACAAAGATGTTCAGGGATGTTGGGAGAGTCTTACAGATTTTGAACATGAAGTAATGTTGTTTTTAAAGACTGATCGAACTTTATAGTGTTCACACCTGGAGGGACACTGAATGAGCTGTCATGGTATTTATAATTTTAACAGACAAGTGTTTCTCACTAGTGACTGAAGCAAAATGTCAAAGTCATACAGATATATATTTAGGCCATGCAAATTTCTATATGTGTTAATTACAATAATGAATGGTAGCTATTGGTAGTGTCCATGATATCTAAGATCATTCAGTTGGGAATATGTCAAAATGTCTTGCATGGGTAGCTGACTGCCGAATGTTTATCATATTTCTAAGGTGGAGTGAACAGAAGTGAGTGCAGAGCAATTAATGCTACTCAAATTGATTTATTTTGTGGTATCTATGTTATACATTTTGATGTTGTTCAGCCTGGCCTGCAAGTTGAAGACTCTATATCGATTTAAGTTGTAAGTATTATTGTGTGGTACCGTTCTGACACATTTTAATAGTGTCCAACCTAGGATGCTAGTTAACAGAAGGAAACTCTATGTATTTTCTTTTAAGTAGGACAGAGGTACATATTCAGAAAGTATGGCATTTTGACATTTCTTACAACTGGCTCACAGTCATGTATGTCTGAGCCATATTCTGTTTATTAACACTATATCCATGCATTTACTTCAGCATTAGGTTAGACCTTTGTATGTCATCACTGTGCATATATTGATGTATGTATGGTTGTGTCAGTGGACTATGGTGGGCCCATCTGTAAAGGTAAACCTAGTAGTTTATGGTGAACTAATCTCTTAAGCAGTTGAAAAAATGTCATGTTAAAGCATTAAGAAAGACACCTGACCAAACTGTTCTTAGACAAACAAAATAAAGATATTAACAAGTTGCCATGAAGTTTTGTATATGAGATCTTAAGATTCATTTTGTTTATATTTATATAGTATTCAAGTTTCAAAGACATATATACTACATTTGGAATATACCTAGAGGAACCAGTAGCTGAAGTAGAACATAACTAAAAATGACATGTATAATTGGGAGTACTGGTGCGAATACAATGAGACAAATGGACAACTTATCTGGATAGATTTAATAACTCATGGTTTAATTATTCTGCCTGTTTTAGCTACCAGTAAAGCCAGGAACAAAGTCTGAAGGTGGCAATAAACTAGTTGTCATGCATAACACAGCTTTATTCATCAGGCTCCACAAGAATATCGATCATGGCCACAATATGGACAGCAAGTTGATGGGGGATTTTCCATAAAAAAAACTTTTCATATAGACTGTATTGCACAGAGATAACAATACTCCTGGAGTATGGGGCTACCATGATATAGGATACTGGGACTCAATAGAAAACTGTCTCTGGGAGCATAGTTCCCTACCAAGTGGAGGGACGAGGAAGACACCTATGGGCACTTTGATTTAACCACTCTAGAGTGACCATCGGGACACCAGTAGGCTGACTGTCCTTTTCTCGGCTCATTGCCAAACCTTTTTATAATTATGGTTCCACACTGACCGTAGCGCCCCCTAGTTATACAATATAACACTTATCTAGGAAAGGGAATCCACAGTTTCTATATAAAGTGACTTCATTTCCCATTCTCCTCTCTCTCTGTCCTCAATGCCTCTAAACGTAGCTTCCAGACCTTAGTGTCCAGACTTTGAGCTTTGGGTGGGAATATGATGCCATTGGTAGTCCAAGTATACATTCTCCTTGTATGAAGTGCAATATCAGGCACAGTCTGCAGTGGCATCCAGCATCGTTCATTCCCATTGTAGCACTTATCTGCATATATATATAATTCTGCAGGAGCTCAAAGTTTTCCATCATGTTTCCCAAGTTGTTATCGGAAAGGGGATATCAGTTTCTGAAGAACTACAACCTATATAGGCACAGGGAAGCAATTGGAGAAATGCAGAACTAGGTTGGGAAAGTAGGTAAACAATGTCACTTTTGCTGATGACAACTTCACGAAGTCAGGCCTACTCTTTTGTAAAGCTGAGGGTGTAAAATGGCCTGAAAAGATGTCACTTTGTTTGGAACAAAAGAGGAATATTTCATGGGCTGGGCTTATACAGTTGATGAGGAATTTGTAAAATCTATAGAGGTGTTAATTATAACTAACTGATTTTGTACAGATGATGACTGGGCAGATGGCCATTGGAAGTTGGAGCTACGCCCGGGAGCTACGTCGCCACAAAATGGCAGAGCAAGAATTCCTCCCACCCACCTTGAATCTTGATAAACTCGACTTTCACTGATGACTGACTATGCTAATTCAGCACAAGGCCACCTAGAAAATACATGACTATCTGCAGGTCTTTGGACTACAGTCTACACATCTGACATTGGTTCAAAATACCTTACTTTACCTTAAAAGGTAGAGGCCCATTTTTCTCCTGGCCTGGGTTACATTGGCACAGCAGCAGTTCAAACTCTGAGTCATAGACACACACTGAGTGTATACCTTGGGGTTGCAGAGTGGAAGAAGCTTTTCATGAGGTGTACCCAGGGTACACCTGTGAGTGGGGGAGTAAAAGAGGCTTTTAATGAAGGTCTGCTGAGAGTACGCCTCAGGGTGGGTAAGGGAATGATGGTTTTAGTTGACATGCACAAAGGGTACATCTCAGGGTAGATCAATGGAACAGGCATTAAATGGAGGTGTGTCAAGGGTACAGTTGCGGATGGGTGAATGAAAGGGACTTTTAGTGGAGGTGTGCCAGGATACACCTTGGGGTGGATCAACTAAAGAGGCATTCGATGGGCTTGCACCTAGGGTACACCTCGGGTTGGTAAATGGAAGGGACTTTTCAGTGCAGTTGTGCCATGGGTACACCTTGGGGTGGATCAAAGGAAGAGGCATTTAATGGAGGGGCGCTAGGGTACACCTCAGGGTGGATCAATGGAACAGGCATTTAATGGAGGTACGCTAGGGTACACCTCAGGGTGGATCAATGGAACAGGCGTTTAATGGAGGTATGTTAGGGTACACCTCAGGATGGATCAATGGAACAGGCATTTACTGGAGGTATGTTAGGGTACACCTCAGGATGAATCAATGGAACAGGCATTTAATGGAAGGGTGCTAGGGTACACCTCTGGGTGGATCAATGGAACAGGCATTTATTGGAGGGGTGCTAGGGTACACCTCGGGGTGGATCAATGGAACAGGTATTTAATGGAGGTAAACCTAGGGTAAACCTTGGGGTGAATCAATGGAAGGGGTGTTTAATGGAGGTATGCTAGGGTACACTTTGGGGTTGGAGAGTGGAAGAGACTTTTAGTGGAGGGCTGCTAGGGTACACCTCAGGATGAATCAATGGAACAGGCATTGAATGGAGTGCCGCTAGGGAACACCTCTGGATGGATCAATGAAACAGGCATTTGATGGAGGGGTGCTAGGGTACACCTCAGGGTGGAACAGGCATTTAATGGAGAGGTGTTAGGGTACACCTCTGGATGGATCAATGAAACAGGCATTTGATGGAGGGGCACTAGGGTACACCTCAGGGTGGATCAATGGAACAGGCGTTTACTGGAGGTATGTTAGGGTACACCTCAGGATGGATCAATGGAACAGGCATTTAATGGAAGGGCGCTAGGGTACACTTCAGGGTGGATCAATGGAACAGGCATTTAATGGAGGTGCGCTAGGGTACACCTTGGGGTGAATCAATGGAAGGGGCGTTTACTGGAGGTATGCTAGGGTACACTTTGGGGTTGGAGAGTGGAAGAGACTTTTAGGTGAGGGCTACTAGGCTACACCTCAGGATGGATCAATGGAACAGGCATTTAATGGAGGGGTGCTAGGGTACACCTCAGGGTAGATCAATGGAACAGTTATTTAATGGAGGGGCGCTAGGGTACACCTCAGGGTAGATCAATGGAACAGTTATTTAATGGAGGGGCACTATGGTACACCTCAGGGTATATCAATGGAACAGGCATTTAATGGAGGGGCGCTAGGGTACACCTCAGGATGGATCCATGGAACAGGCATTTAAAGGAGGCGTGCTAGGGTACACCTCAGGATGGATCCATGGAACAGGCATTTAATGGAGGGGTGCTAGGGTACACCTCAGGATGGATCCATGGAACAGGCATTTAATGGAGGGGTGCTAGGGTACACCTCAGGGTAGATCAATGGAACAGGTATTTAATGGAGGGGCGCTAGGGTACACCTCAGGATGGACCAATGGAACAGGCATTTAATGGAGGGGCGCTAGGGTACACCTCAGGATAGATCCATGGAACAGGCATTTAATGGAGGGGTGCTAGGGTACACCTCAAGGTGGAACAGGCATTTAATGGAGAGGTGTTAGGGTACACCTCTGGATGGATCAATGAAACAGGCATTTGATGGAGGGGCACTAGGGTACACCTCAGGGTGGATCAATGGAACAGGCGTTTACTGGAGGTATGTTAGGGTACACCTCAGGATGGATCAATGGAACAGGCATTTAATGGAAGGGCGCTAGGGTACACTTCAGGGTGGATCAATGGAACAGGCATTTAATGGAGGTGCGCTAGGGTACACCTTGGGGTGAATCAATGGAAGGGGCGTTTACTGGAGGTATGCTAGGGTACACTTTGGGGTTGGAGAGTGGAAGAGACTTTTAGGTGAGGGCTACTAGGCTACACCTCAGGATGGATCAATGGAACAGGCATTTAATGGAGGGCCGCTAGGGTACACCTCAGGGTGGATCAATGGAACAGGCGTTTACTGGAGGTAGGCTAGGGTACACCTCGGGGTGGATCAATGGAACAGGCATTTAATGGAGGGGTGCTAGGGTACACCTCAGGACGGATCAATGGAACAGGCATTTAATGGAGGGGCGCTAGGGTACACCTCAGGGTGGATCAATGGAACAGGCATTTAAAGGAGGGGTGCTAGGGTACACCTCAGGGTGGATCAATGGAACAGGCATTTAATGGAGGTACGCTAGGGTACACCTTTGGCTGGTCAATGGAACAGTCGTTTAATGGAGGTGTGCCAAGGGCACACCTCTTGGTGGATCAATGGAACAGGCATTTAATGGAGGTGCACCGAGGGTACACTCCAGGGTTGATCAATGGAAGAGGCGTTTAATGGAGGAGCGCTAGGGTACACCTCTAACACCCCTAACCAATATGTTAAAGGTGCACTGACCTGAGAACCTGTCTGCTGACTTTTGCAATGTGGCATCATTGCTGATTCAGAGCTCCTCTAAAGGTTAACCCAACCCCCTACTAAGAACTGGTTAGGCTAAATGACCCACCCCCTCCCCAAATTGGATATACCGTATTCGACCTAATTAGTGCACTGTGCGCTAACAAAGTATCTAAAATGTATGTCTAGTACACAATACCTTTTAAATTAAAACCCAGTGATTCATTTTGTCTTTGCCACAATAGATATAGTACGGAAGACCTCATCTCATTAGGCCCACTCATTGTAGGGCATGTGCAAGTCTAGTGTCATCACACATACGTCACGGCATAGGCGCTCTCTAGCCCCGACCCTCTGTAGCCTTGCCACTCCCTTAGCCCATTTGTCATGCCTCACCCCCCCACAGGGCACCTCTTACCAGTCCTCCTTACCCCCCCCCCCGCCCCCCCACACACACACACATACACCTCCTACTAACACCGTGGACATTGTCCAAGTTATTTTAATATACCTGTAAGGTCAGTGAGGCCGTCTGTGATGGTACATAGTGATTTCTTGTTACTGCATCATCATCATTAACCATGACAATACAATTCACGTCAGCTAAGCTGAGATTACCTCAACATCTCTTAACCCATCAAATACACAACTTCTCGTATATATGCATCAACACAACCATGATGCATTCTTGTATTGGTCATTTAATCAAAACTTCATTTTAGAAGAAAAGAGATAGACACAATTAGAAGTAAGGCTTGGTACTTGTTTATTTTAACTTGGATTTTTCAAGTAATGGAAGTTTGCCTCTTTCAACAATATATCATCAGTCCAGCCACACTCTCCAACTGTCACTCAGGGGATATCATAAATCATACCTTGATAATTTATATTAGATAAAACTGGAAAAAACAAAGATAAATCTTTCTCCTTCATGCACATACTATCATACTATGATAGATTCCCACTTGACACATATTGACTTCTATAATGAACACAGATCTCATGAACCACCTTGACACATATTGACTTCTATAGTGAAGTGTATGCATGGGACGTAGCAACTTACCTGACACATATTGACATCTGTGGTGAAGACAAATCTCATTATCTCACTTGACACATATTGATTTTTATTTTTTTCTGTAGTTAGAACTCTTGGTCATTCCATAAAAAGGGTAAATATGGCACAGTTAACCGTTTAAGGGCTGCTGATGCAGGAGTGCATTATGCCCATTGGTCATCATGATGCACCAATGAAGTGCTGGTAAGACTATTTGCAAGCACTTCATTGGAGCATCATGACGACCCTCCGGGACTGCACCAACCCCCTAGGGTCAACATTATGCGTGAATGTAAACTCGCCAGGGCTGCATTCATGCATCATTCTGACCAATGGGCATGATGCATTAATGCATTCAAGGCCCTTAAAGGGTTAAGTCAAATGAACTTCTGTAAGAGTAAACAGGACCTAAAATCATGCCACATATAACATGTAAAGTCAGTTCCATTACAAAACCAATAATATACCTTTGTTGAAAAGCTCATGTCTCATTCACTGATTCTATTGTTAACATCATAATTCAAGACATTTTAGAAATGTTATATCATAACTATTTTGTTTTCAGATATCAAAGAAATCTGTAGTATCCATTTGCAATCAAATCTTCACTCTGTATTTTTTCTCCCCTAAGGCTGACAATAAATGATGTTGTGTCTCTTCATGTGTGACTATTTGGAAACATTTTGTATATTGTACCTAGCAGAGGCATTTATTCATAAAGATAGTTGTGCAACATAGAACTGTATCAAATATACATAATCTCCCGCGTGTAAGGAGTGTCTTGCATATAGGATGCACCTAAAGTTGATGGAAAGTCAATAAGGAACATCAAAGGGATGCCACCCAGACTTTGGGATGATTCTACAATGCGCAGGGAGCCTCTGAGTCATGTATTTATATATAAGACGCCCTTTATACACGGTAGTTAATAAAAAAGGATGGTTTACTCTAGCAATATACTGCCTAACACACTTAAACATGTATACATCATATCACAATCCTTCTAAAAGGATACACCTCCCACCATTATCTAAATACCTAGGGCAATAGAGAACTATGGTAGAGTCCTAACAAAACTAGTTTTAACTTAATACACAAAAACTTTGGCGCATTACGGTGTTATGTATGAAGAAATGGTTAAGTGGTCAATACGGAGAACGAGGAGACAAAACTTGTCACAAATCTTCATATCTTCACTTATAAAGTGCATATATAAGACACACCAAGACTCCTATTTATAACATGTGTAATACTTATGTCATGGCTTAATTCAGTCACTCATCACTGGGGTCAAAGGGGGTAAACTATAACTTGCTTTACATCAAAGAATCACATCACAAATCACAAACATAAGATTGGAAGCAGCAAGAAAAATCACATAATGAAACACCAAAGATCTCAAACTCAGACTTGTGGTGGGACATATGACAAAGGAAGGTAGGTAAAATGCAGAATACCGCCGGTATCATATCCACACTCGAAATTGATGATTCTCATATTCCATCACTATTTACACTATAATAGCTCATTTAAATTTGTTTAATGCTCCCATTACAACTGTAGCAAATGCATATGCATACTACTATTTTTGGCATTTGCAGTCATTCCTTATTTTATAGAAAACACAGGGAAAAAACACATGATCATAATTGAGTTGATTCATGCATAAAACAGATAGGCATATGGGTCGTAGTTAGATCACATACGGTGCACTGTGGGCAATGAGGACCACCTGTGGCATGAGGAGATGAATTTTCCTCCCAGTCCAATTTTTTTCTCTCGCTTATTCATCATCGAAATAAATTTTCAACCTTACGAGGTTGTTTGGAGGGAAAAAGTAGTGCAGATCCATATCCCACAAGGCATTGGTAGAGCAGATCCATAACCCACAAAGCTCTCTGGGTCGAAAATCCCCCTGCAGGCTGGACTGGTAGATTTTCCCACACTTTTTGATGACTTCTTATGGACAGGTTACAGTGCCGGTGCAAGAAAGGTCTTAATTTAAGATGCTTTGCGAGGATCAGGAGGTGGTCAGGAAAAGCTCTATATAGGAGCAAAAAGAGATCTGAAACCAGTCCTGAATCTGCTAGGAGTAGATCTCTATGGGAGTTATCAAAGTTTGATTTTAGGGGTAAAATGAAGAGTTTGCAATTTGATGCTTTTAAAGTGGGAAATCAATGTAATTTTGATGAAATAACATATTAGGTATGTAAAAGGGACTGCTAGGTGTTAGTACATTGAAAAGTCTTATTCATTTTTTTTTCAGTTTGATGCTTAAAATTAAAGATGAAAATGGAACTTTTCACCACTGGAAGAAAGCTCTGAGAACTGGCTCTAAAGCCTCAGGGGTAACCCTGAGCCAACAACAAGAAGGGACTTTTCCATCAATAACATCAGTAGTATAATAGCAAACAGGTCTACAATAAAACAAACATATATGTAAAAGGTTTTGAATTACTTTTTTCAAGAATTTTTCTCACATATTCATCTCTCAGTCATCTCTTCATTAAAGAATACAATTATTTTACAATTGAAGTAGGGCAGTAACACATGACTGTAAAACTTATTCCATAAACTGGTCTCAATAACAATTTCTTACCAGATATAACAGTTTATAGTATAATTATTGGGATTAAAGCCATGCTTTTGATCCTAAATATCAAAATCTGTTAAGGTGATGCATTTTGCAAGTGACAAGGGTGGATGCTACACTAGTTACTTCACAAGGATCCTGTTTTTTTAACGGCGGGCTGTTGAGACGGTGCCTTTACTGTTGGCATAGGGTACACTGACATTATACAACTAATACAGAATGTGCGTTTCTGTTCTCTTGTCGATTTCCAGAAAATTTTCAATGAACAATACAGACTTACATCACAAATATAATACAGGACTTACATTTGGGATAACAGCTCATGAACATGATGATGACTACCCTTATATGTTGTACAGAAAATGATCATTATATTGTGAATAATGAGATGATTTTAATGGACCAATTTTACAGAAATCATCTTTGACACAGTGTCTTAACTACAATGAATTGGGACCAGACAAAGTTGCTCCTTGCAAGGAAAATCTTTTAGAACTATTAGAAACCTTGTACGTCTGATCTATGGATCTCATATATTAACAAACACTCATTTCTCAATCTAGTCGTTGAGCCATAACATTCTTTTAGTAAGCTTACATTGTGGCATATTAAACCAGACAATGCCTTTCATAGATACATGTTCATGGAAACCACATCACTTTGCTGGACATCTGGGTCATCCAACTCTACAGGGGTGTTGGAAGCAAAATGACTTTGAGGGGACCAAAGGATATGTTGGCATTTTTTATGCATATCTAATGAAGCATTTTGAGAGATTGGGGGCCATCCAGCAAGGACAATCATGAATATTTAGACATTTGTCGTGCTATTTTAGGTCAATTTATGAGCAAATGGTCATCGTGATCACACCAGATATTCCACACTATGGGGCAGCTGCAACATTTGTAACCACACTGATAGTATTCACTATGACACTCTCACTGTATTATACATTATAATAAATAGATTTAATCAATTCAGATTTTTGTACAAAATTATCCAAGTATATGCCTTAAAATGGGACTTTGGTGCATATAATATTGGCATGTTGAACTGTTCCTCACCCATACAATCTTAATGCAGTCATTGTGACTATTTTGGCAGCAGGGTAAATATATCAATGAGTTAAATATGGTATGGTTTTCCATGTGGTTTACTATTCACACAAGCATTGAAACATTTTGTGGCACTCATATCACGTTGAACACATTCACGGCTGTAACACGCTTATAATTTTCAATGTTGACCATCTTTTCTTTTCAAGTTATTTTATGAGTAAAAGCCAACAAAGTGAACCTTTAATGATGGCATGATGCCTCATTGCTTCATCTTCCTTTTTGATGCAATGCAGCACATGAATAACTTCTCAGCACTGCATTCGTGCATCATGCCAAAACTCCAGGATTAGACCGAACATCTAGGGTTGGCATGATGCATAACCGCGGTCTTGGCAGGTTACTCGCAAATGGTAATGCAACTTGATGGATCAGACCTGCATCTATGCATTATGTTGACCTGACTGGGTTGATTCCGTTATGAAGAGTTGGCATGGAATCTAATGTAACGTTGGATATTAAACTCACCAGCGCTAGTTTTGTGAACATGAACCTTGAGGCACCATGTGGCCCTATGGCAACACCAAAAAGAAAGTTGGTCTACAGATTTTTTTTTTAAATGAAATGGTACAAGCCAGTAGATTTTTCAAAGAATTCTTTGTGGTCTAATAGTTTTTTTCCCTTGAAAGAATGGTGCGCAAGGAAATGTATTTTATAAAATTGTTATTTCTAAAGGTTCTCCTTGTGTTCTTATATGACAAAGATAAATCTTGCAGAAAATGAGATAAGGAAGATATTTTCAAAGAAAAGAAAACAACAATTTGTACTATCAAAAATATAGAGAACACCAGCTGTAGACCAACCTTTTATTTGGTGTGGCCTAATAAAGGATTAAAGATCCTCACATTGCCTCTCATTCACACCCAGGTATTTACACACTAATCTCTTACTCTAGCACCTATAAAACTAAAACAGCTACAATGTATATATCTACATCTCAAGTATAAAAACACCCAATGACTCCTGGGTTATCCCCTAGAACGACGATGATGATAAAACGTACTTGCGCTCGCCCTGCGCAAGGCGTGGGGCTATTTCAGGAAGCGGATATTGACATAATATAGTTCATAACAACAAGTCCTATCCTTGCCAGTCCGTACTGATGTATACTGGCCGTTGGAATTAAAATGGTGGTGGTAACGACGGAAACCCTGTTTTTCTATTCCCAATAGTACATTGTACCACGCCAGGAAGTTCTCCTTATGGCTGGGCCGGTTAATGGTATAGACCTCGGAGGTATGGATTTCAAACACAAATTGTTTAACGTTCTTCAGCGAATGCTCCTCCAGCATGGTTCTAAAACTCTCCCACTCGTTGAACTCAATGTCCACCTTCAGGTAGTCAATGATATGCTGAAAAAATAGAATAAACAGGCTTTATTTAAATTTGTTATTAATTATTCATGAAGCATAAGTTAGGTTAAAGACTAAAATGTAGAAACAGCATTACCGGTGGCATAAAAATCTATCATGACATGTATTAGTTCAGTTCTGTTATTCACTATTATAAAAGTTCTTTATATTAACTTTTCTACTTTGGTACTCTACTCTAAAAAATTAAGGAATAAGAACTTAAGAAAGCTTCAGGACAATATATATTGTACATATAGTAATCAATCTTTGGTAACCTGGGATTTACAAGTAATTTTGAGTAGTTTTAATGAATTTTGTAATCTTTGTATGGTGATTTACTTGACAACTTTAAAACTTTGAAGCCATCTTACATTACTGTGGCCAAGGCGTTTGAGGATGGACCCAAAGGTGCGTAGCTGCCACGCCTGGTTGTTGATGCCGTCAGAGGGACCCAGACCCAGGTTGAAGAAATGGACTTTGGAGGAATGCATGTGGTCCCCAACATTCATACTGCAAGTCAAGGCAAGTTTACATTTAGATAATAACATGTCTGAGGTGGGGGTGTAAAAGATTTTGACCCCTCTTGAGGGGGGGCTTAAAAATGTAGGCTCTTTTTAGCAAAAAGAAGCCCACGTGCTACTATAGATCAAAGAGGGGCGTAAAAATCTTACATGCACCTTTTGCAAATATTTTAACCGCTCCTGAAGGGGCATGTAAAAGATTTAGGAATATCCAAATGATAACCCATCACCATCCCTGTTGGTAAATATTGACAACTCCCTTAATTCAACTCTTTATGTTAGATAGAGTTCATTAAAATTTGTACTTATTTGAAACTGAAAAACTATACTTGTTGTTTTGTCATACATTTTGTTTTATATACAATAATAACAAAAATTATTGCTTTGAATAGGAACCCAGTGTAGTCCCCAGATGGATTATACTTGGTTCCGATACACTATGACAATCGGGAACTATCAGGAGACTACGATGGATTTCATCCGATTGGATAGATTAATTTGCTACAAGCCCTAAATATTTATTTAAATTCTTTAGCCCTCCTGATCATCCACATTGTGAAAATCGGACAAAATAATCTCTGGTGGTATCCATGGTTTTAAATTTACCTCAGCGGTTTGAAAGTTTTATGAACACAAGCAGAGTTACAAAGCAGGGTACTAGAGATGGTCATGCAAGTTAGTTGGATTAGGCTTGTGTTTGCGATTTATGTGATGATGCCTTTTCATTAGAACAGTGGCAGCCATTTTCTGTGACTATGATGCCTTGCTTAACTGCAAGGTTTTACAAGTATTCACCAAATCTTCCTCATTTTCATAGGAAATATGGCAAAGCTCATGTATATTTATATTGTGATATCTTGGATTTTTGAATTTTTCAGGAAATAAAAGAGATTTTTTTTTTTTATATACAGGAGTATCATGGATGAAATTATTCTGTGTTTCGTATTGTACAATTATTTAACAATGTTGAGTGGTGCAATTTGTGCTTGAATGTGCTCTTTTGTGTAGTCATGATACAGGGATGAAGGTGATCTAGTGATGCAACATGATGCAAAGTAAATACAATGTGCCTTATTTTTTGCCGCCTTAATATGTTAATATGATGCCTTATATTGAAATGTATAGGTCTTTGGAACTTGAAAATCCCTGAAAAAAGGGAAACTGTGAAGACTTCCATCCATAAGAAATGTACCACAAAAATGACCCAATTGTAATGGGATATATTCCTTCACACTAACACTAGTTTCGATTCTGCTAATCCCACCACTAGCTTGGAGGGACTGTGGGATAGCTGGCTGGGACTACTTTCACCATACTCCCAGCACTGCGGCGTAGGAATAATAATCTTGTCAGATATAGGTCAAGCAAAACATGGCCGGTCCCAAGCCAGCGAGGGAATTAGGTCATTCTGATTTGGGGACAGTTTGATATTCACTTTGGTTAAATACTCATTTCCTCCTCTATCTTGTCCTTAAATCCACCACCAAATTCTGTTAAGCCCATACAGTGCACTATGGTCCTTTGGTCACCATAATGCATGAATGCAGCCCTGGTGAGTAGCACTGCTGTGCTGCATTCTTCAATCATGCCAACCATACAGGCTTGATACACTCCTGCAGGGTTGGTATCAAGCATAAATGCAGTTCTGGCTGATAGATTCTTTGGCACTGCATACGTGCATTACGGCGACCAAGGAAGATTGACATCAAGCTGCTCATAGAGCATTTACTCTTTAAGGACTGCTGATGCAGGAGTGCATCATGCCCATTGGTCGTCATGATGCACTAGTGAAGTGCTGGCAAGTCTCCTCGCAGCATTTCATTGGTACAACATGCCGACCCTCTGGGAGTGTATCAACCCTGTAGGGTCGGCATGATGCATTCATGCAGCCCTGGTGAGTTACTCGCCAGAGCTGCATTCATGCATCATGATGACCAATGGGCATGAATGATGCATTACTGCATCAGCCGCCCTAAAAGAGCTTACACAAGCAATAAATTGCAGGCATTTTCAAGGGTGTGAAGCAAAATAAAACAAGCAAAAGGCACATGCAGAACAGACGGGTTCAAATAAGTCATACTCAGATAAGCTGCCATCTTCATCTGGGACGAACATGCTGCAACAAATCGAGGGAGGAGCGACAGGCCATTAATGCCTACCTAAAACACATCATAACACTTTAACCCTTAACCCATCAAGAGCTGCTGATGCAGGAGTGCATCATGCTCATTGGTGGTCATGATGCACCAATGAAGTGCTGGTGAGACATTAGAGCATCATGCCGACCCTACAGCGGTTTATTTATCAACCCTGTAGGGTCAGCATGATGCTCAAATGAACTGCTGTTGAGTCTGCTCACCAGGGCTGCATTCACAGGCCCAAAAGGATACAAAGACCTAGTGCATTATACACTTCTTTAGGCATAACTTTCAATAAGGAAAAGAAAGTGCAGCAGATCAGATGTGCCAAAATGCTGTTATATTTCTTGGGGTAGATATAAATCAAGTAAAATATGATCCTTTTTTTAGCACTATTCAAAAAAAGGTTTTTCTGCAGTACAATTTTACAAACACATCAAGGCTATCTGAATATTCAATGTCAACTGATATTTTGGAAATACTTGTAACTGAGAATTTTTAATGGTCTGAACAATTGAAATGACATCATATTCTTCTAAAGATTTTGAATTGCATTATTTTCAGAATACAGAGACTGACTCCTTTCCCCCCCCCCTCAGTTTTCTTTCTTCATTACTCTCAATAAAAAACCTGGACAGCTATTAAATGAGGAAGTAGTACACTAAAACCCTTATAGATAAAGGACACTTGGACCAACACAACATTGAATATAGAACTATTGGACCAAAGTTAGATTTACTTATCATAAAACACAGTATACTACCAATGAAAGTCACTTACATCTAGACACTGGGTACATAACTATTAAATTCACTTCTAAAACCTTAGGGGCGGTAAAGACCATGCATATTTGTTGTCATGATGCACGAATGCATCAGTAGCAAGTAAATTGCTATTGCCGCATTAATTCAGGGTTCCCACTATTTAAGGGTCATGGTTTAAACTGACTTTTACCTGACATTTATCGGCTTTTACCTGAGCAAATATTGGATAATTCGCGGGGTTCACAAAAAAATTCATTGACTCTGAAGCGAGGATGTTAAAGAAATTTTGCAAATTTGTGTGAAATATTGACAATCAACCCCTTAAAAGGGGTTGATTGTTTATATCTATAGTCAAGATGTCATTTTTAACTGACTTTTCCCCAAATATCTTCTTAACTGACTTTTAACTGACCTTTAAAGAAAAATGGGTTTAACTGACTTTTAACTGACCAATGGGAACCCTGAATTAATGCAAATGATCGGCATATTTGTCGTCATGATGCATGAATGCATCAGTAGCAAGTAAATCGCTATTGTCACATTAATGCAAATGATCAGCTCAGAAAGGTTTAATTGGTGTGATGCAATTAATATATGATGAATCCCGCAATAGTATGCAATTAAGGCATCATGTTGACCATACTGGGTTGATGCACTTTCAAAAGTCTTAGTATGATACACTTATGAAGTGCAAGTATAGAGCTCCAATCCAATGATTGCATCCTGGAGACCATGAACCTTGAGGCACATTCTTATACAAGGTTGAGCCAAACATTATATTTCTCATTTCCAAGCTAATATAATAGTACATTATAGGGTAGGTGGCCTTAAACACTGAGGTCATGCAGTATGCAAGCAATGTATAAATTGACACATGCAGTTTATATTTATACATTTTGTAAGGCTGTTTTGTATTTTTCTTTGTAGAGTCTTTTTTTTTTACTTTTTGCCATTGGTTTATATTTCATTTCTTTAGGTCTTTACATGGGAATGTCTTAAACACAAAAAGAAAGAGAAATATTGCACTCAAATTTCTTTCCAGTTTGTATAATGCTTAAAAATTACACAGTGCCTTTACAGCATTAAGTGGTTCAGTATTGTAGAAACTGCATATGATAACACACAAATTTAAAACCTCAATAAAACTTGAAGAGCACATAATTAACACAAGAAAATGTTAATGTACTATACCTGGGGTCAAACGCCTTAACCTCGCATCCATATGTGCTGGAGATGGCATCGTCAAAGCTAAAATCATTGTTTATCCTGAAATACAAGTCATAGAGATAAAGTTACATTATACCGTAATTTTAGACATTATAGTTTATCAATGCATGCTCCTTTGTTGATGATTGGTCATAGATTTCACTTTTCATACTTCTTATCTACATCCATCATGCTAAATGCCGTAAAACTTTGGCTGGAATTAGATTTTGGATAAGGGAGTGGTCATTTTTTTAACAAAAGGGGAGCGGTGGTGGATTTCCAGGTGGGCGCCTTTTTGGCCCTCCCCCTAGGAGGGGTCGGAAAATTTTCACCCCTCCCCCTTTGTGCTATAGCAATGCATTGGCATTTCACTAAGAAAGGGTGAAATTTGTTTCCCCTCCCCCCAAGAGGGGTCTGAATTTTTTTGCTTCTCCCCCCCAAAAAAACCACCACTTCTCCCGTTGTTAAAAAATGACCACTCCCTAAGGGCTAAAAATTCAAACAGTTTTCTCTATAATTTGTAGCAATCAAACAGGAGTAGATTTTGACGAAAATGTTAGAAGCTGTTTTTTTACAATAAAAACGAAGAACAACTGCCTTATGACCAAGATTTAACTTAACGGTAGTACTTACCCAAAGGAATAAACAAGACAGTTGCGTTTAGGTTTGTAGGGTGTGGAGACGCAGATATCCCAGCCTCCGTCAGCGTAGTTCCCCATCCTCTCCATGTCTCCACAATGCATGTGGTCTATGGTCACCAACCTGTGGGGATATGTCAAACATCATTGCTCAACTCTTTAAGGGCTGCTGATGCACCTTTGAAGTGCTGGGAGGCAGACTCGCCAGCACACCATTAGAGCATCGTGCTGACACTCCAGGTGTGTAAATGTAAACCCTGTAGGGTCTGCATGAAAAAAAAAACTAATAAAAAAAATTACAAACTTGAATATCACACTTCTCTCTTGTATTAGGGCTGGGTTTGTGGTAGTTTAATATTGACCATGATAGGGTGTGTGGTGTTCATAGGCCTAATACTCACTGGTTTTATATATGGAAATCTTTTATCTTTATATACATGATAACTCCATAGATATTGTTTTCACTATACATTGTATATCATAGTACCATGTGTACACTGTACACACACCTCCCCCTTAGTCACACATACCACTGGTAGGGGTCGTCCCAGTCGCCACAATAGCTACCTGCTGCGTCCTACCTCTAACCTCAGACCAGCATAGGCTGCTAACCAATGCACTAGTATCATTAAGACTGTGGCACCCTCACTCATATCACCAATACTGGTATATATATATATATATATATATATATATATATATATATATATATATATATATATATATATAAGGTTATCTTCCTTAATGATAGAAGTGCTTCTCTGCAGCACCCTCACTCATATCACCAATACTGGTATATATAGGGTTATCTTACTGGTAGAAGCGCTCCTCTGCAGTACCCTCACTCATATCACCGATACTGGTATATATAGGGTTATCTTACTGGTAGAAGCGCTCCTCTGCGGCACCCTCACCCATATCACCAATACTGGTATATATAGGGTTATCTTACTGGTAGAAGCGCTTCTCTGTAGCACCCTCACCCATATCACCACTACTGGTATATATAGGGTTATCTTATTTACTGGTAGAAGCGCTCCTCTGCGGCACCCTCACTCATATCACCGATACTGGTATATATAGGGTTATCTTACTTACTGGTAGAAGCGCTCCTGTGCGGTACCCTCACTCATATCACCAATACTGGTATATATAGGGTTATCTTACTTACTGGTAGAAGCGCTCCTCTGCGGTACCCTCACTCATATCACCAATACTGGTATATATAGGGTTATCTTACTTACTGGTAGAAGCGCTTCTCTGTGGTACCCTCACTCATATCACCAATACTGGTATATATAGGGTTATCTTACTTACTGGTAGAAGCGCTCCTCTGCGGTACCCTCACCCATATCACCAATACTGGTATATATAGGGTTATCTTAATTACTGGTAGAAGCGCTCTTCTGCGGCACCCTCACTCATATCACCAATGCTGGTATATATAGGGTTATCTTACTTACTGGTAGAAGCGCTCTTCTGCGGTACCCTAACCCATATCACCAATACTAGTATATATAGGGTTATCTTACTGGTAGAAGCGCTCCTCTGCGG
This sequence comes from Acholoe squamosa, assembly GCA_949317995.1. Lineage (NCBI taxonomy): Eukaryota > Metazoa > Annelida > Polychaeta > Phyllodocida > Polynoidae > Acholoe > Acholoe squamosa. The sequence goes on along the minus strand of OX439050.1, from coordinate 6,030,892 downwards.
CACCCTCACTCATATCACCAATACTGGTATATATAGGGTTATCTTACTTACTGGTAGAAGCGCTCCTCTGCGGTACCCTCACTCATATCACCAATACTGGTATATATAGGGTTATCTTAATTACTGGTAGAAGCGCTCCTCTGCGGTACCCTCACTCATATCACCAATACTGGTATATATAGGGTTATCTTAATTACTGGTAGAAGCGCTCCTCTGCGGCACCCTCACTCATATCACCAATACTGGTATATATAGGGTTATCTTACTTACTGGTAGAAGCGCTCCTCTGCGGCACCCTCACTCATATCACCGATACTGGTATATATAGGGTTATCTTACTTACTGGTAGAAGCGCTCCTCTGCGGCACCCTCACTCATATCACCAATACTGGTATATATAGGGTTATCTTAATTACTGGTAGAAGCGCTCCTCTGCGGTACCCTCACTCATATCAACAATACTGGTATATATAGGGTTATCTTACTTACTGGTAGAAGCGCTCCTCTGGGGCACCCTCACTCATATCACCAATACTGGTATATATAGGGTTATCTTACTGGTAGAAGCGCTCCTCTGCGGTACCCTCACTCATATCACCACTACTGGTATATATAGGGTTATCTTACTGGTAGAAGCGCTCCTCTGCGGTACCCTCACTCATATCACCAAAACTGGTATATATGGTTATCTTACTTACTGGTAGAAGCGCTCCTCTGCGGCACCCTCACTCATATCACCGATACTGGTATATATAGGGTTACCTTAATTACTGGTAGAAGCGCTCCTCTGCGGTACCCTCACTCATATCACCAATACTGGTATTTATAGGGTTATCTTACTTACTGGTAGAAGCGCTCCTCTGCGGTACCCTCACTCATATCACCACTACTGGTATATATAGGGTTATCTTACTGGTAGAAGCGCTTCTCTGTAGCACCCTCACTCATATCACCAATACTGGTATATATAGGGTTATCTTACTTACTGGTAGAAGCGCTCCTCTGCGGCACCCTCACTCATATCACCAATACTGGTGGGCTTGCCTTCCATACCACTAGCCCGCTTATCTGTAGGGTCGATAAAAGGTCGCAGCATGTAGTTGCCATCCAACATGACGCCTTGGTAACGCCGAACTGTTTCTGCTGGGTCCAGTCCCTCCCAAATGTCATTCTCATCAAATGTCTTCGATGGTAGTGGAGTGGCCCCTTTTCCTCTTGATTCATTGCTGGAAGAAAATTTCCTGATTTTAATGATTTTTCTCAGTAATTTTGATATATTCAAACACAATTATCAGTTACAATGCATGTGTGTATGATTAAACAACACATCTTGATTTAATTATCAGTGGAGGGTGATGGACATGTTCATAATGTAACTTCTTTCATTTAACTGCATGAGTGGCTTGCGGCATCTTATTTACAAAACCTACCAAAAATTGGAAAGGTGCTCAAACAATAAATATTAAACAATTAAGATCACTACTAGAACTGCAAACACTAAAACGAAAGGTGTCGTTGAAAAAGGAGTTTTCTTATAATTAGGGCGTCTTATATACTAGAATTCATAATTAGCTGTCGGGCTGCATGGCAAGATTAAAACACATAAATCTAAAACTCTGTAGAAGTACAGCACTGAAACACACAATGATGCTCAATGGTTTAAAAGATAAAAACACACAGATGGATACAGTATATCCCAAGAAAGTCCATGTAAGGACAAGTTCACATCAGTGCACCATTTCTAGGGGCCATCCACAAATGACGTCATGCTGGAGGGTCAAGAATTTTGCATGACACCATTTATGGATGGCCCCCTAGGACCAATGCTATCCCTGTCAGGGCTGCAAATTAACCCTTGAAAGGCAGCTGATGCAGCAGTGCATCATGCCCATTTGTAGTCATGATGCACCAATGAAGTGCTGGCGAGCAGTCTTGCCAGCACTTCATTGGTGCATCATGGCGACCAATGGCCATGATGCATTCATGCTTCATGCCAACCAAGATTCCACCAAGATACCCATGGATTAGGTGTCCTTTGAAAGTTCAATGTAGGTTGAGGAGAGGAAGCATTGACAAATACAAGCCTGGGAAGAACTGCTAATAACATGCTGCATATGGGAAATGAACCTTAAAATATGTACGGTAGGATCCAGGATTTTGAAAAGGCACACCCTCATTTAGCCCCTAATTCTGGCTAAATTCTAGGCTAAAGAGAAATAAATATACTACAGAGGAAAAAGGAGGGGGTGCTCCTGTCTTAATCAACCACTGGATTGTGATTGTATTTTCAATGTACACAGGAAAATGCTGCACATTGCCAAAGCGTGTTGTAATTTTGTAGTGATAGATGTGCAGAACCAAACTGGCGCTTTCAAAATTCGGAAGTTCTGACATTTGCCACTGCCCTATCCATTACAATTAGCAATTAGACAGCAGTGGGTCCCTGGCTTTATATATACTTAGACAATACTAGGAAAGCAAGAATTAAATTGGATTCCACAACCATCTGCAATGTTTCAATGAAGAAAGTGGTAAATGGTGAGGGTTGGGAAAAGAGTGGCTCGATTTATCAAACATCATATATATATCATGAGAGCAGACTAACCAGGCAGAATGTGCACTGTGAAAGTCTTCAGTTAACATGTTGAAAGGAAATAAAAAGAAAGAAAACCTCTTTGGGACCATGCATCACTGGTATCCTTTAGTTTGAATTCTAACATCATGGTTGCACTCATACTACAAGAAGAGGTCTAGTGGGCACTCACAACACTACAGACTCAGCATGCCTGTTAATCATGACATGCAAGATTTTATGGTACTCTGACAAATTGGGTTTGCAAAGTTTTCCTTTGTGGATATTATCAAGATGTGACATAGGCATGTGATAAACAGAACTGTGTGTTACAATACCCTAGAGTGAAGTGCTGGAGAAACTTAGTTGATTTGCAGTGGTGCGCATACCCTTCTTTTTGCCAGTACTTAACTGTTTATTTGCATATTTTTGACCCCAAAATTTGCTCAAAAACCGGGGGAATGCCTCCTCCTTTTGAGCTGCGTCCCCTCATTTGCCACATCATGGATCCGCCACTGATTTTTGTACATGGCTAACTATCAATTGCATAATTGCACCAATTTCAACACACACATATTTTTGTACAATTCTGAGTCTGAATAAGTCAATCAGTAGTATGTATTCTACCTTCCTGAATTTTATAGTGCTTTTCCATCTAAGAATCTGGATGGATTAGCAAAATTCAAGCAACCAGCTCTCTAGCCTATCAGAGAAATCATCACAAACACGCCTATGCAGATTTCTAAGTCTTAAAAAGGCAGCAAAATTTTTTATAGATTTCTGAAAAAGCAATATGGTTTAAGAAGATTTTCAAAAGTGAAAAGCATTCAAGCTCTTCCTAGTTTTGAACCACAGCCACAGGCCGGCTGGCGAACACCATTCCCATGCCGATCGGCAGTTTCTAAGGCGATTCACAGCATCAAACCAGAGTGCAGTGTCTGCAGCCCACCCTCTAGAGGGCCGAATTTACCAGATAACTGTGCTTCTACACTAGTGATATGAGAAGATAGATGCCCACCTGCGACTAACACCTTCGTCTTTCTCCTGCCTCGAAGATACCTTCCCATTTCGTCCATGCTCATACCCAAAGTGCCCTTGCTGGACAAAATCATCAATCTTTGGCAGCTTGTTCAAAATGGATCCATCGAGTTTCAGCGAGAGCTTACTATTAAGTGCCTGACCATTTTTGTCAGTATTGCCTTCGACTAGTTGTGGAAACTGTCCTGGTGTTTCGGTTCTTTGCTGCTCATGACTAGAGTTTGATTTTTCAATAAATTGAGCCTGGGGAGGATCGCCTTTGCTCCGAGCAGCTAAATTCTTGTTCATTTTTTTCAAGTAAGCTTTGAGATGGGCCCCTTGGACTGAGAGGGGGTTACGATGAACCTTAATATGGTTAGTAATATCTGTGTTTGCAGCGGCATCTGGGGAGGGATGGGACGCGACCGATTTAGGGGTCGGTGTTTGTGGACTGAGCCTGAAAGAAAAACAAACAGGATCAGTTTTACGATAATCAGATAGCAGCTATTGCACTGAATGGGTGATGATGTACCATCAGGTCTTTTGCATCAGACCTGAAAGTTTGAACTCTTTAATTACTTCATATCAAAAATTTATGAATGAAATCAAAGGAAGCAAAGAGCTATTAATTAGGAAATTACAGATATATGAGGAGATGAGAAATTCTTATACCTACTTATGAGACAAACCTTAATTCTAGGGGTATACAAGACATAAATACCATTCAATAGTCATTTCATTAGGGATACCTTTCCGTGAACTTTTTAATAGTCCTCAATAGGCCAAATGACCAGTATTTGTCTCTATAAACTATCAATTATGACTGCATATTATGATATAGTTTTTACAATAACCAAAAAATTGGGGACCAACCAAAACAATATGGTGGCCTCCTTGTGTGTGTGGTGGCTACCTGGGAGGGGGTCAGGTGACCTAGATGAGACTATGCAGGCCTGCCCCCTATGTGAGTCCCAGTGTAGCAGACACCTGAGTAGCAGAACCGCTACAATATACCATTATAATAACTAGTAGCTAGATAATTATAACACCTAAAAGGTTATGGGATAAAATCATATAGGTTGGTAAATCTTCATTCTAGATAAATGTATTAAGCTCACACAACGCAGGTTCTCAAATAATCAAAAATATATTTGCAATTCTTAGGGCATTCACTGGGGTCATTAAGTTTTTTAATATTGATTATTTTGACATTGAATAGCACTGGACCTAGAAAATCAAGAACTAAATAATTCCATAACCATCAGCATGAAAAGGAATACAGCTATCACTTTTGTCTAAGGCATAGACAATTAAAAAGGAACTAAACTGAAAGAAAAGAAAATTAACTTCATGATATGTGGCACAAAAAGTTGTTTGTACATATTGTATATAAATCCATCACCTTATTTATGTATTGAGTAAGCATTATATTGAGCTAACCATGAAACCCGCTAATCAGCTATGCCACATGCTACCAATACTGAGTGGTCGTTACCTGACAAAATGAAATGGGCAGGGGAGGCAAGAATGACCGTATTCTCCTGCATATATATATGGTTTTCCCTGCATTTGCAAGGGGGATCAAGACCTTTCTTTTGATATGTTACACTCCCCCTCAGTCATACTAGGGCATAGAGGGGTCGAGGGTCCGAGCTCTAGCTACACATAGCTTTTAAAATTTTGAAAATGCATTCAGTTGAACAGTTATGAACTTTTCCTTTTATTTTAAATATATTCTAAAACTCTAGGTGCATCTATCCACAGGATGCACCTTACATGTGGGAGATTACGGTTATATAAAACCTCCCTTAGAAGCCGACCAAAATTTCAGGCCAAATCCGGCTTATAGAATATTTGAAATCTGGGAGGACAGCTTCTGGCAGAGGTTTTTGATCAAGTATATATTCCAGTTTAAGTAAAGTTAAATATAGGCAGAAGCTTCATTTTCAGGCATGATACAGCAGTGATGATTTTGTGATTCACAGGCACTGCATTGGTGCATCCAGCTTATACAGTGTGCATGATGCAGAAATGAATGCAGTATGTAAATCTACTTACCAGGGCTGCATTCATGTTTGATAATATCTAAATCGCACAGTGCTTAGAAACTCCAAACCTCCATGACAGTTTAGAAAATCTCATGTCTGTTGGTGGCGGGGTTGGTGGGTGAGGAGCTCTCCAGTGTAGAGGGGAGGAAGCACAGATTTCTGACCTACTTTGGCACCTCTACTTAGGCATGTCTTCCCGCTCAGCTGGGGAGGTGGCAGAATGAGAACGGAATGAGAATGCAGGAGATCCGCTCTAAAATATCTAATATCAGTCATATGATTTTCAAAATCCGTGAATGTGTAGCTAACATGTTAGACTATTCAAGGAACTTAGAAATTCTGACATATTTTGAATATCAATGACTGAAAATGTGTGGTCTTGGTTGGGAACGCCAACTCCACCCATTATTGTGCTACAGAAACTCTCATGGAGGTACAGAGGAAAGAGTTTAGGTTTCTAAGTTCTTGGAGGTATGGAGAAGAGAGTTTAGCCTTTTAAGCTAAATGGCACACTGATCTAAGGCTCTAAGTGGCCCCTCATCTTCCAAGGCCTGATGTCCCATTAATACTTCATGACCATGGCTCCATGCCCATTGGTTGTCATGATACATGAATGCTACCATAATGAGTAACTCGCCCGGACTGCATTCACACAATATGACAACCCTGTCTGGCCAGTATGATGCATGAATGCAGTCCTGGCATTTTTAATTTACCAGGGCTGCATTCATACACCATTCCAACCAACGGATACGATGCATTAAGATTTTGAATAATTAAGCTGTGGAGACTATGTAGCATGCACGATATACCTCAGTGTCTATAAACTGATGAAAACAAAGCCCGGACAAAGTGTGTGCTTGTCCTAATATGGTGGCAGTACTAGAAATGTGTGTGAGGAATAATCGACATTTAACGCACCCTTGGAGGAAATCCCTAGCTGATATTGGGTCTATGTGCAACTTTTTTAACAATCTGAAAAGAATCAACTTATTATTCAACAACAGATCCTTTTAACCCCTCATGGGCAAAATAAAAATCCAAGATTTCATGTTAACCCTTTACGGACAGTATGATGCCTCAAGGATTCATGTTAATCCTTCAAGATCAAGATGATGCCTCAAGGCTTCATGTTAACCCTGTAAGGACAGCATGATGCCTCAAGGCTTCATGTTAACCCTGTAAGGACAGCATGATGCCACAAGACTTCAGGTTAACCCTGTAAGGACAGCTTGATGGCTCAAGGCTTCATGTTATCCCTGTAAGGACAGCATGGTGCCTCAAGGCTTTATGTTAACCCTGTAAGAACAGCATGATGCCTCAGGGCTTCATGTTAACCCTGTTAGTAACCTGTTTGTCAATAAAGCAATTACAATATACAGAGACACCGAGGGGGCATATCAAGGGGACATAAGTAACATTGAGGGCTTAGTCAATCGGCGCTTGTCAGTTGCCAATCTATGAAGTTTTCATGGCATATTCCGTTGCAGAATCTTTAGGCGATGGACAGTGATCTGACAAATGTTGATCTAGCCTGTATAGCCTTGTGCATAAGACACATCTCATAAGTTGAACAAAGACAGAGGTAATTTTGGAGGAGGAATGGCTAACTCTTCTAAAGAGAAGGCATAAAAAGTCAGACATGGTTTATCCATAAAGTAAGGGTACAGCCTATACATGCAGTGTGGCTAACACACAAGGCTTTATAGGAGGAGAGTCGAATAAGTGTCCATAAGCCAAAAGTCATTGAAGGAATGGCCTCTTTATTGGACATATTGGCACCTGATCAGGATCTTTATAACCAGAATCCCCCTTATTGGACTTGAGGATGAAACTACTACTTAAACATATATACACACCATGCAGAAAACCATAAAGCATTAACCTTTAAAGGCTGATGCCCATTGTTTGTCATCATGCATGAATACAGCCCTGGCGAATAACTTTCCAGGACTACATTTATGCATCATGCTAACCCTACAGGGTTGATACACTGCTGAAGGGTCGGCATGATGCTCCAATGAAGTGCTGACAAGCAGACTCACCAGCACTTCATATTTGTACCATGATGACCAATGGGCATGATGGATGCACTCCTGCACTAGCAGCCCTTAAAGGGGCATGCAGAAAGCTTACATACAGCACCACACTACTACAACTACAGCCAGGTTACAGCGCTTCCTTTAGTCTTACCGTTTAACACGAGATGTGTTTTGACATCGATTGAATATTCTTTCTAAGGCAAACCTAAAACACATGCAAGGTCATTGGTAATAGTAGTAAACCAATTTTAGCAAACAACGAACAAAGCTGTTCAACAACTAACAAGGTCTAGGAAGTGAAAAAGCTGACATGCTACAAACTTTAAAAGAGGACACAAGTGTGGAGAATAAAATATTTTTAGCCATATCCTAAAACTTTAATCAATTTTTTAAAAGGGCACACCCTCAACCTAGAAATCTTTGCTTCGTTGTCCACTCAGGCTGCAAAAATGGGTGCGTGCGCTTTTCAAAGTATGTATGCTTTTTAGAATGAATACCATATAATGCTTTCTTCAAGTCTTGAAAACTGATGTTATCCTCCTTTTTTCGGAAAAATGTCTAAATCTTTTATAAACTTGAACTCAAAACAAGCCTATCATCATAGATTTTAGTTATAAACATGGAATTGTTCAAACCTATATGGAATGGTAATTGTTAACAATAAAAATCACCCTCTCACCAGAAGCAAACAAATAGGCATCAATGAAGTGAAGTAGAAAATCTGAAGTCAATTAAACACAATGCAAGAATATTTCTTTAACAATTCAAGAACATTACTTTAATAATTAAAGAATATTTCGTAAGTTCTAAAGCAAAATCAAAATATAGAAATCTGAGGTACTGTAATACCTCACTTATACACTAGGATAGACCTTTGGTGCGCCTTATAGAAGCGGAATGAATATGGGGAGGTATTTGTCTAAAATCTCCCTCATATTCCACCACCCCCATAAAGTGGAAAAGGTGGTGGGGGATGCCCCAAGAAGGCCATCACTCTTTGAATTTTGAAAATCTGTTGATTAGGCTATCATTATCATTATATCATTTCAATTTTTCCCTCTTATATCTGCAACGTCTGAGTGTGTCTCATATGTAAGGTGTGCTTTATATGCAGGATATTATGGTACATAAAGCCAGCAATATACACAGATATTGTATTGTCATCCTTATCTGTAATGCATGACAAATAGGATCATGCCAGGCTTAATAACTAATGCCAAGACAACTGAAAATGTCTACTTACTGTTTTTTCTCTTCTTCGAATAATCGCTGTTTGAGTTTCAAGTTTTCTAAGTCATCCTCTATCTTTTTACGCAAGCCGGCCTGCCGGCTTTTTTCAACTTTAAACTGCAAGAATACAGCAGGTTTTGAATAATTGTTACACATATAAAATCTGCAAAAGCAATTTTTGAAATTATATTTTTGGATTATCTACATATCTAAAAGAAAAACTTAAACTTACTCAGATGTAGAACCTGCAGGGTTATAAAAATGTTATAGGAGCCTAAGCATGGCCCTGTTTGTCATCAGGAATTCTGCACTGCCCTGCCATTTCCCTTACTTCAAATTTCAACTCTTTATTTAAAGATCTTTTTTTTTCAAAAATTCTTTCAGAAAACGTTCAGTATACATTTGTTGCCAGATGATATTTGGACAACACATCTCCAGCACCATGGATACTGGTTGTCGCTGTGAGGTCATGGTGAGGCTTTGTCAAAAGCAAAGGACTATTGATCATATAAAAAAAAAAAAACCTGCTGTAATTCGTTATAAAGAGATTTCACTGTACCTGGAACATTTCACTGTCGAGACGTTTGCGTGCAGCTGCTATGTATGCGGCCTCTTTACGATTCTGTATGGCCTGTAGGCGTAGGACCTGAGCTGTCCTACTACTGCCCAGGTTCTCAAGGTTTGTGTCAAGTGGAGGGTCCACTGTCGTGTCACCATCTTCTGATGGACCATTCTCATCATTTGACAGCACATCACTCTGCAAGGAAACCAAAGCCATTGTATTGTAATTCAATGTGTCTATCCTTTTTGCTATTGTGTTTTAATTGCATGTGTTTTTTGTTGTTGTCTTTTTTGCCATTTGGATATGTTTTTGGCAAATACTTTTTTAGTTAACAGTGCAATGTTATCATTCAAACAAAATAAATTACATGACCAGGTGTGTATGAAGTATTTAAAGGCTGATTAGTAGCATCAATGTTGAGAAAGCAAGTCTAGTCATTTCTAAAAGTGTGACAAAATGTTATGATAAATTTCTATCATCTGAAATTTTCTCTGTTGAATCATAAGCCATCAAGGAAACCTAGACTGAGAAGAGTAAATTTAGGTTCAAACAACCAAGAATAATTTTGTTTTAAAACAATAAAAATGTCACAATCGTAGCACAAGTGCTAAGTACCTGTCCTCGATGACAATTTGCTAATCTTCGTAGGACATAATGTGCAATATATTACAAAGTGAAATAAAATGTAATGCTATGCAGCCATATATCAGCGTGGTGCAATAGTGCAGTCCTGGTGAGTAGACTACAGCACTGCACTGGTCCATCATGAACCTGGGGGCATTACACAGCCCAGAAGGTTGGCATGATCACATGGGGGAAATCCCAAGCTAGCAGTATACCACTTGTAGCCTATAGTGTGTTCTATATGTACATGTAGGGAGGATACATATATAAAGAAAATGCCCATATATAGGTGCACACTGGTGTTAGTTCAGCAGGGTGTAGATTAAAATAGACAGGTATATGCAGAGATATAATTAACACAAGTGCAATCCATGCCTGCCATAGCTCTTCACATACCTAATTAACAATTGGCTAATTTATGTTGTAGTTTTATATAGGCTGTAATAATTTATGTGTGAGGGCTTGGGAGTGGGAGGGGGTAGTCAGTCAGCAGATTATAGTGTACCCAGTACAAAACACTCAAGGCATGATTGCCTGCACACAATGCTGCTACAATAAGCTGTACGTTTGGCAAGAGGTGTGAAAGTGTCCTGCCTCTGCCTAGGGGCTCTGCCCAACCCAGCATTGTTAGAGGCGCACTGTGGCAGACCAGGGCACAGTCAGAGGTGCCTGACCATTACTCTGCAAATTCCGTGTGCTTCTAAAAGTACCTGACCACTCGAGTGGACAGGTACAATAATGTCAATAAAGTCAGAGTGTATGAAAATCCTGAAGATGCACATAGAAACTCTGAATTCTTTGTAAATTACTACAAATCTTTGACCTGAGAAAGGAAAGTTGTGTAAGCCTAGGCATTTCTAATTCAGAAATTCCTGAAATCAGACAAAATTCTGTAAACTTACATCTCTTGATCTTATATTGACAAACAGTGGTGCTTAAGGCCATGTGGCCATTTTATGAACAACAGCTAAAATCTTGTTAAGCGGAATCTGCCAGTTTTTCAGCTCATTCCAATCATTATTTATTCAATAAGTAGCCCTAAATAGACATTTTTTTTCTTTTCCTGAAGTATTGAAGCATTGTTCTACAGACAGAATATCCACCCCGCTCTACCCCCCTCCAGATGAGGCCCATAGACCTAATGCTTAAGCCTAGGCATTTCTAATTCATGTGCATCCAGAGCAGGAAGTTGCTCTGGAACTCTATGATGTTACTTGACCATTTTAACTGTTATATATTTTTACACTTATCTTTAGTTTTTAGAAGAATTCCTTGTCTAGTTTATAATTTATTGAGCAAAACTCACCAGAATTCATTCATATTCAGGTGCTCGCCAATTGGAGTCCATAGTGAAGCCATCCTTATACATTGGCCAGCCCTGTGTAAACTAGTGCTGGGACCCCAACTTTTTTATTTCATATTTTGATTCCAAAAGTTATAAAGAACTTGTAGAGCAAGTTTAAAGAAAATTCCTCGTAAATTATTTTTGAGCCACCTGTAGCCACCTGTAGACTGGGTCCTAATTTATATGTTCTCAGGCATGGGACTGGGTTTCGAAGAAATTTCCAAGAGGGTGATTAAATGAATCTTCCGGGTGTTATTTGAGAGCAATTTTATTGGATGAGGCCCTTCAACCATTTAAGACCCCAAACCCCATTCATGTTAAACTTTTTTCTCAGTGGATCTGTGCAAGTCACAAAAGTGACCATTTGACCTTAAGATTTCTGGATATTTCCATAAGAATCCCATGCCTGTGTTCTACATTCCTCTATTTGATTTCCTTAAGACTAGTCATTCTATCCACCATGTAAGATTATCTCATCTTTTCTTCCAATAGAATGAACAGAAAAAAAAGGAGAAAATTGGTTGTGCAAAGTTCATTTTCTTTTGTGTTGATGATACACCGCTGCAGTGCTAGCAAGCAACTTTTGAGCATAGCACTCATACAAAATCTATGCTAACCCTTCAAGAGCGCATCAACCCCGTAGAGTCAGCATGATGCATGGACGCATCTCAATCATTTATGTCATGGCTTTTCATGGCTGATACGATCGTTACTATAGATTAGTACTAGAACCTCCGTATTCAATGGGGGGACATTGAATACAATATGTCTGTATTCAATGGGTGGCCGCCATCTTGGATTTTAAACAGATCTGAGCTGTTTTTCTCTATTTATAAGTAAAGTAACCCCCTAGGCCATGACATAAATGCAAATGTCCACTTCCATGGGATTTTTTACATCGTATTCCCAGAGGTGGGACTGGCGTATCCCACAAAGCCATGGTCATGGACATTTGCTTATGTATCATTATGACAAAAGATGCATGATGCATAAATGCAGTATGTAGCTTGTTATTAAGGTAAGCTTAAGTCTAAATTTATAACAATACCTCATAAACACCGAGCTGCGCATTGTCAAACCAATCAAGTTCACCTCTCGAGGAGAGCTAACAACAGGAAGAAAACAGAAAAAGGAAGAAAACATCAAAAAGAAAGTTCCTTTATGTTAAACAGCAAATCAAATGACAGAGGGCACATATGTTAGCAAGGTAGAAAGCAAATATATACAATAATTAGGCTCAGCAAAATGAAATATCTTTATGGTCCCAATATGGTATATGATATTAAATGGATGATATTCATGGTACTCCAGTATCTAGCCTGAAAATTATGCCTTTTTTCCTAGTCTAAAAGAAGGGCCAATAGGGGTGTGGGCACTTACTGCATAGCATACTGTAGTGCTTTAATTATATATTTCATTTTGCATGCCATGAATAGTAATAAATTTGTCCCAAAAATGCTGCTCTCTACAGCTTTTGTTTTCAATCAGTGCATCATGACTAATAAGCTTGATGTAATTCTGTAGGTTCAGCATGATGTACTAATGAAGTGCTGATCAGTACAATAATATTGCTAATTCATTGGCATGGTATTTATATATTTTTTCATGTTGAGTTTCCTAAAATATCTATTTACAAACAAAAACAGTAAAATAAATGATGGAAAAGAGTGGATAAATGCAGCACAGCACACAATACAACGAGTCACAATATCAGGGCGGTTTAATAGTGAAGCGTCTAGTCCCACACAGAGATTGGATAAGGGGAATTGATTGATTATTTGATTGATTGGTTCGGTTCAAAGCACCCTTTTTTTTTGTCAAGATATTGACTTGCCTGGGGCCTGGTTTAGCTCTATATAAAATGGTTATAGGAGGGTGCTGTGTGGCAGCACCACTGAGCATATGCATCCCCTTTATTGTCATTCCTGCATCTGTAGCCCCTGTTTAAAACCCTTCAAGAGCCACTCCTGGAGTGTATTCATGCCTGGCGGTCGTCATAATGAACCGATTCATTGGAGATTTGTGCCGAACCTCTGGGTGTATATCAGTCCTGAAGAGTTGACATGATGCGTAAATGGAGCGCAGGCGATATACATCCCAGGCCTGCATCTATGTATCATGACCAGCAATGGGCATCATGCACTACTGCATCAGCGGCCCTTAAAGTGTATAAATAAGACCCACCTTCCTATTGTTAGGGTGAGAGGGGAGAATCTTGGTACGTATTTCTGTGTTACTCAGTTGGTACACGATGACCGAGACCACCGAGCCAACCAGCAGCAGCGCCAGCACGACGATACGACTCCGCATCATGGCCACATAGCACTGTGAAAATAGGGGGAAAATATAAAATAGGGTAATACAATACTACAAATATAGAATAATAATTAGATCAATACAGAATAGTAATAGGGATGAAAGTAATCAAGAACAAAAACTCCTGAAATCTGGGGAGAAGCTGAGGACTTCTATCCTGTGTTTTGTACAGAAAGGAATGAAATATGCTTTTATCACATTGTATCAAGAAATATACATGCTGTAGTAGGATTGTTTTTGCATTTGCTTTGGTAATTAAGTGGTACTTTTTTTGTACCATAGTATCTATTTGTGAGGTATGTATGGAAGTGCTGTCACATGTGCAGTGATTTCACTGCAGATTTGTGCTGAAATAAAAGTGTTTAAAATGGTATTGTTTGCAATCATGTGAGGTATTGGGACTGTGTGGGAAGTTGAACAAATGGAAAAACCTTTCTTGAGTCCCCCACAAGCAAAGCTTTTACAATTCAATAGCTCATTTGAAGCACCTGTCAGGAAAGCAATATAATTCCTGTAGCATTAGTTCTGCCCGCACACAAATACCTTTTGGAGATCAAAGTATACCGCAAGCAGTATTGACAGCATGCACCCTCATAGCATATTAATCGTTATATATGTATATACTGGTAAATGGTAAGTTACAGGGTCGTGGGAACAGTGGGGGCTGTGTCCCCCCCCCCTGAAAACTTGGTAAACAGAGTATACACTGCTGTAGTGAACTTGTACTCACGAAGTGACCTAAAATATGAGGAGAAAATCTTTAAAATTTTACTTAACCCCCAAAACTCTATAAAATAATTGAGTAGCTATAGTCAGAATCAGCAACAAGCCCTGCCAGCTCTGCTTCACTCCCCTCAATGTCAAGTTGCTTCTAAGTTCCAACACCCCTGGGTACGGCAAAATGAGACATAACAGAGGGTTCCAGGGGCGGATCCAGAACGGGTGGTCTAGGGGGGGCACAGCCAAGAAAATTTGGTCTAGGGGGGGGAGTACAAGTGGGTTTTAGGGCCACGTTTCCTATAGGCTGGCCCAATTTCAGGGGGTCTAGGGGGGGCACATGCCCCCTAGCCCCCCCTGGATCCGCCCGTGGGTTCCACATCTAGTCCAAGTGCCAGGTGCACAGAACTCCATAACAAAGTAGTATGTCCACCTCAGCCAATTTTATACTGGAGAAACTCAAGAGCAACCAAACCCATTCTGATACAAGTAAAAATTTAACATAATTAATGTTTTCTTTTAAATCATTAGACTGTTGATCTTGACATGTACATACAGTGCCCAACAGGTATAAATTTTACTTAATTTTGAGAGATTTTTGGAAATGAATGTATGAATAATAATTCATAATCAACTGAAAAGAGAGGGGAAAGTGATATTATATCCCCAATTTTTTATTTGCTTCTGGAGGAAGACCGGCTTAAGTCTGAGTAAGACGGTTAGTGCAGTGGAGTGTAAGCTCAAGGAGAAATGAATAAGGTACACTGTGACACTAACCACTCTGGTGCACATTAACGCACATCCTGACATACGCATGATCCTGGTCAGGCTGAAAATGGGAAAAGAAAACCATGCATAATGCATATTAATAAGACACACAGTTATCCACATTGGCTACTTGAAACAAATAGTTTTAATAGAACTGGATTCTAAGACAATGCAACATCACATATCACTTGAAAATGGCAGCTGTTCTTTTGCCGTAAACACCCGTGTATATGAGGGATTATGGGTGTGGCTTATAAGGTCCTCCTGTACTTGGGGTGCAGCTTGTAGGAGTGTAAGTTGACACTATAGAACAGTACTAGACTGCCTAGATGCCCCATATACAGCTTACAGCTTTCTCTCAAATTCAGGGTGTGGCTTATACATGGGAATTTATGGTGCAATCAAAAGCTGATACGATTTGTCCCAAAATATTGAAAGTTATCTTCATGTACCAATGCAGTATACCATCCCTGCTAGCACAACTCATCCAAATAAGATGGGTTTTAACGTAAAAATGATGTAAATTACACAAGTAGTGCTAGCCGGGATAGTATCATTTTGGAGCATGGGCGCAGGTTTTACATGTACTGTCATAGAAGAGATCAATGACATCTCAGCTTACTGTTATCACCACATATAAGGCCAAAAATATTGCTTGTTTCAGGTCACCTGACCCTGCCAAGCAAAACACGACAGACCCTAGAATTTTTTTTAAAGAACTTACATATTTTTGTCTAATTTTTAGTCAATTTGGTCTTCTGCAAGTCACTGTCAATCACTGAAACTTGCTGGGTGTCTTGACCTACCCTACCTACCAGGATAATCTTTTACAGCATGTTTCCTGAAACAAACATTTAATTTTTTTGGGCCTAACTTGAACACCCATCTCAGCTCACACTGTGGGCTCATCATGTTGCATGGCCTGCACCCTTTAAGGGGCAGCTGATGCATTAATGCAGCATGCCCATTGGCTGACATGATGCATTAATGCAGCATGCCCATTGGCTGACATGATGCATTAATGCAGCATGCCCATTGGCTGACATTGTGCCGGGGCTACATTCGTGCATCGTGGACTGTATGAGCTCTGTAGGGTTGGCATGATGCACCAATGAAGTAGGGTCGTCATGATGCATGAATGAAGCCATTGTGGGTAACTGGCCAGGGCTACATTTGTGCATTGTGCCAACCCTATAGGGTTGATACACAAGAAGGGTCGGCATAATGCTCCAATGAGGTGCTGGAGAGCAGTCTCACCAGCACTTCATTGGTGCATCATGTCAACCGATGGACAAGTTCACTCCGGTATCAATGGCCCTTAAAGGGTTCAGAGGCTGTGGCTTTGATCGCTTCTTGTCGCCACAAATAATATATTTGTCGTCTGCTGGAATAGTTCCCACTTTCCCCACTAGATGGCGTCACAACAGAGGACGCAGCGTTCCATAGCCAGGAGATTTAGTGAAAGGGGGAGAATTGACGTTTTCTGGTGCTTCTGGTAAAGTAGTCCAGACCAGGCATATGGATTTTGTCATGCGGAAGGACACAGTTCTAGCAAATAGGTTGTGTGGTCAGCAATGACAATATTTGGACACAATCCTATTTTCTCACAGAACAAAGCTCCTCGGGCTTCCCTAGCCCACTTAAAAGGGTCTATATCTCCTCTTTCCTATCCCCTCAGGATGTGTGTGGTGCACATATGCGCGGGCACTGACACATTCCTCTGTTAAATTATCAACCTGTGAAGCACGGGATAGCCAATTAGTGCCGCTAAAGTGCTGTAAAACACAAATCAATCAATCAAGAGCAAAGCTCCATTGGGAACAGGGGCTGCAGTATGTTGTAAGGTGCTGTGAATAGCTAGTACATTCTCATCTCAGAATGTGGACGGCCACCAAGAGGAAACTCTTTTTAATCCTAGCGGCACAGGCAAATCAGAAAAAAAAATATTTTGACCAATATTGTGGATGAAAAGGGGTATTAGCAATGATGTGATGATTAAGTCGCTATAACCAATACCAGGCCTGCATTCATACATCATGCCGTTCCTATGGGGCTGATGCTAAATGCATAATTGTCATATACCCATTTCTCATTATCATTTACAAATGTTAGGATTGTAATAAGTCCTATGTGACCAACATTGTACCACCCTACAATAGTAGCTTTGCACTGAAGTTCCTGCATTAGTAACATTTTCTCATTAAAGCACGAGCTGTCGGTTCACTTTACCCTTTAAAGGCTCCTTGTGGTGCATGAATGCATCATGCCCATTGGTAGTCATGATGCATGAATGAAGTCATGCCCGAATGACTCAACTTGTTGACATGTTGACAGATAGGAATGATGCATTAATGCACTATCGGTCTAATGAGTAACCGCTGTATTAAAAGGCTAAGAGCAGCAGAGGGACTAACCGCAGAAGGTGGGCAAGATGTATGATTGAAGCACAGGGGAGTTACCCATGTATCATGCCAATCCTACAGAATCGATAGACTGCCAGCGGGTTGGCATAATGCACCAATGACTGACCATTCATTGGTGCACCATGCTGACCAATTTAGTATAGGTACGGTGCACTAGCAGTCCTTAGAGAGTTAAAGTACCTCTCAGCATGCTATCTTCCCCTCTGTCATGAGTTTGCCCTATTATCTACATACTAATTCATAGTGCTGCAGGACTGAGTAATGAGGCCTACTCAGAGTACCCTATGTCCTCATTTATGAGTATAAAAAATGTGCCGGTAAACTGCTCGTCCAAACAGCTAGACAGGTATTTATATGCTGCTTGCCCGACACAGCAGTGAGTGTATCTATGGATGACCACATCTATGAGATGACCGAATCTGTGGTGCATCATGCTGACCAATGGGCATGATGCACTAGTGCATTAGCCGCCCTTACAGTGTACCTCTCAGCATGCCATTTTCTCCCCTGTCATGGGTTCTGCCTATTATCTCCATACTAAGTCATACTGCTGAAGGACTGAGTAATAGTATTGTAAACCCCACACTTTTGTGTTGTTGTTATTTTTGCTCAAAAATTATTTCATGTCAGGTGTGTCTGAATTCTACTTGAGTATGACCCTAGCAATCCCTAAGAGGGGCAAGGATATATTACACCGAATAAAATACTACCTAATCGCCTGCATGTCTTGTACATGGAGATAATAGTTTTCCCTGGATTTGCAAGGGGGACACCAAAACCTTTCTTTTGATATGTTACACTCCTCCCTGGTCATAATAGGACATAGGCAGTCCTAGCTACACACAGCTTTTTGAATTTTCAAAATTCATTCAGCAAAACAAAAGTTATGACATCTTTAATTTCTTTTCACCAAGTCCTTAAATTTTAGGTGTGTCTTATACATGGGGTGCATCTTATACGTGGGTAGTCTATGGGTGTGTCAGGCGTTTACGGTATATGTCAAGGGCTTTTAATGCATGAGGATTTATGGTAGCCATTTATCAATATAGGGTAATGGAGCTTCTGTAGATTGCTAAGTCTCACGAGATTGGCCCAAATTAATCAAATTACTTCATGATATTATGCCATCATGTGACAATATCACATGGTCCCCACTGAAATTTCAATTTCAAATTCCATGTATTTTCCCTGTGCCATCGTAGATTTCTCACAAGTAAAGCATGTTTTCAGTGATATTTTCTCTTCATCTTGAGTTTAAAAACAAAGCTGGCTTCCCCCCCCCCTTTTATTATCACACATTTATTCTGTGCAGTGGGGATCCTGATTCAGGCCAAATCAGCAATGCAAATTCTAAACTTCCGCTGTGTTTGGCACAATTTGGTGAGAATTGACAAGATGCACTGACAATAGTCCATAAAATCAGCACCAATAGTAGCTGGGTAAGACTGACTGGCTAGGAACAGAACACTGCGTGCTAAATGAAGAAGTACAGTAGAACTGTGTTTAACCCTTTAAAGGCTGCTGATGCATTAATGCATCATGCCGATTGGTCGTCATGATGCATGAATGCAGCCCTGGTGAGTAACTCGCTATGGCTACATTCATGCATTATGCCGACCCTACAGGATTGATAAACAAACTCTTGGAGGGTCAACATGATGCTCCAATGAAGTCTCAGCAGCACTTCATTGGTGCATCATGACAACCATTGGGCATGATGCATTAATGCATCAGCAGCCCTTAAAGGGTTAAATAAATGTGGGTAACATTGCGAGCTGCACATTTCTCACCTGACACTGCCCCTAGCCTGCCTACTCTAGTCACATGGTAGAGATCACATGATAACGCTAATTTAATCCCTACCCCCTACCTTCCACTCACGGAGGAGGGACAGAAAGAGTGTGGTTACTGCACTCAGCCCATCTACCAATCACAGCCCCACCAATCAAAATTATTAACCCTTCAATGGCCGTTAATTCAGGAGTGCTTCATGCCCATTGGTCATCATGATGCAACCGTGAAGTGCTGGCCACTCTGACCATTCAGAGATGTATCAGTCCCATCTGGTCCCCATCATGGAGGCTACTATCAGTGCTTATCTCACAGATTAAGCAATGGCGCATCCAATGGATGACTTGGAACCTCGCTATACCGTGGTCACTGTGGAAAAAAGGAAGGTGTCGAATGCAAAGTCCTTGTCCCAAAGTTGCCAGAGATTATTTTCATGGAGATCCCTTGTATCACATGTGGGGCTTCATTGTAGAAACTACACTGCTTCACTACAATACAATTACATCGGTTCACTGTTCAGTTCTTTTTAGGACACCTGGAAGATTCAACAATTATTTTTTTACAGTGTAGCTATGTAGAACACCATCAGACAGGGCCCCTACTATGGATATGATGTAGATCCCTATGAGGCTATTATATCTAAACTTCTATGAGGCCTAATCCCAGCCGTCCATCTATAGCCCTCCCTATCTAACTCTGGTAACTTCTATGAGGCCTAATCCCAGCCGTCCATCTATAGCCCTCCCTATCTAACTCTGGTAACTTCTATGAGGCCTAATCCCAGCCGTCCATCTATAGCCCTCCCTATCTAAATCTGGTAACTTCTATGAGGCCTAATCCCAGCCGTCCATCTATAGCCCTCCCTATCTAAATCTGGTAACTTCTATGAGGCCTAATCCCAGCCATCCACCTATAGCCCTCCCTATCTAACTCTGGTAACTTCTATGAGGCCTAATCCCAGCCGTCCACCTATCGGGAACAGAGCCATTCCTGTATGGAGGTGGCCATATTAAAATCAGTTATGTAACTGACCCTCAACGACCATCTTGGATCTGGCAGAGGATTGTGGGTAATCTCTTATCTTCCCCTCCACCCACAGAAAACAATGGGAATTGATAAGACTGATAAGCTGCCCCTGCCTCTATCTTAACCACCTTAAGTACCTGTCCATTGTTATAGGTGTGAATGGAGGGGATTACCTGGATAGGGAGACAATGGTTTGGTTTTACTCAGCCAGGATTATATGTGCCCCTTAGAAAACTTCTAAAGTTTAATTTCTCCTGTTTTTGCAGTACTAAGTCTAAATAAAGCTTATATTGTTTAAGTTTAAAGTATTTGCTATCCAATGGTATATATTTTTAGAATATAGCTTTATATAGACTATTAGGAAGGGCCAACCAAAGTAAACTGTACAAAGAGGCCAGCTGCTATTCTAGCTCCCGACTACATGAGCCACCTAGCTAATTAGTTTGGTACTAGCAATGGCTCTGCTCCCTATAGCCCTCGCTATCTAACTCTGGTAACTTCTATGATCGAGGCCTAAACCCAACCGTCCACCTATAGCCCTCCCTATCTAACTCTGGTAACTTCTATGAGGTCTAAACCCAACCATCCCCTATAGCCCTCCCTATCTAACTCTGGTTACTTCTATGAGGCCTAAACCCAACCATCCCCCTATAGCCCTCCCTATCTAACTCTAGTAACTTCTATGATCGAGGCCTAAACCCAGCTGTCCACCTGTAGCCCTCCCTATCTAACTCTTGTAACTTCTATGAAGCCTTCTATGGAGCACTTCATTGGTGCATCATGCCGACCAATGAGCATGATGCATTAATTGCATCAGCGGCCCTTAAAGGCTGCATGATGTATCCAGGTTTATGTAGCTTTGCCATAAGACCCAATGAAAAATGGTGTGTTCAGGTTATGTAACCTATCCTATTTTTTGGGTTGTACCCTATTTTCTTTTTCATTTTTGGGAAAACATTAGATTTCTTTGGTGCTTATGGAGATAATGAAAGATATTGGTACAGGAGGGTACAGAAATTTTCCGCCAGCTGTTAAGTAGCTACAGGAATCTCAAAGATATAATGCATCTACCAGGCAAACTGATATGGCTTCAGAAGAAGGTATTTCCTGAGAAAACTGTGGACCTGAATTGAAAACTATGGGCCATTGGCTCTTGAGCCAGTGTTAGCATCTACCCCTGCTATGGAACTAGTACAAGACTTTAAGATGAATTTTGTGCCGAACCCTGAACAAAATAACTAAAGCTGAAAATCACAGGAATGCCCCATCTATATATCAGGTTTGAACTCTCAAAAGTACCGAGTCTTCCCTAGTGTGTTTCCATTTAAAAAAAAACACGACAAAATCCAATATGTTCACCAAATAATCAGAATATCATCTCCCATAACAACAATATTGCTCCTACAAGGATATAAACACCACCCACCCCCACTAAATTGGGTCCAAGGAATCCACTGGTATGATCAGTTTGTTGCTAGGTCAAGTTGTTGCTTAGCAACAACAGTTTTGCATAGCAACCAATGCTTAGAAGGGGATTTTAACCCCCAAAATGCCAGTATACAAGATTCCAAGGTAATTAAACACCACCTACCCAATAAATTTGGTCCAAGAAATCCACTGGTGTGGTTGGTTTGTTGCTAGGTAAAGTTGCTGCTTAGCAACAGCAGTTTTGAATAACAACCAATGCTTAGAAGGGAATCCTAACCACCAAAATGCCAGTATGCAATATTCCAAGGGACTTAAACACCAACTACCCCAACTAAATTGGGTCCACGGAATCCACTGGTGTGATTGGTTTGTTGGTAGGTCTAGCAGTTGCTAAGCAACAGCAGTTTTGCATAGCAATCCATCTCTATATAGAAGCAAATATCTATAGCATAAACCCCAAAATGCTAGTAATCAAGATTCCAAGATGAATCTGGGCCTGCAGAATAATGAAATCTGCAGGACCAAATAGCCAGCAAGAGGAAAAAGCTTTTTCAGATACTCCCTTACACAGGCCGTGTGCACGGGGGCTAACTATATTGGGGGCACTGATGTGTAGCCAGCAAGCCCAAATTGGTAGAAATCCCTCTGACCAAGGGTTACATTTTGCCAAAATCCTCTCACTAAGAGTGACTTTTTTGAAATTTCAATGTGACGCGGCAAAATTAGTGTCAATTTTCTAAATTTTCATTAAAAAATCCATGATTAATGGTCATTTTTTATAAAAATCCCTCTCACCAAGGGTCACTCATGGCAAAAATCCTTCTTGTTGCCGCACTTCTATGTCAGTACAAAGTCAAGTGCCCCCCCACCCAGGATGTGCTGCATCTACCGGACTAAAGTAAAGGCTGGATGTAATGGATGCACCCAGATTCACTTTATTGTCACAAGTGGAGCTCCTTGGTGGCCTTTGGGTGAGTTACGCCTCGCTGGTACCGATCCTGATCCATTTATGACCATCTCTGTCCTACAGGAATCAGTGGGGAATTACCTTCACTCTCCAAGCTTCACCTAAGGATCTACATGTATATGCCATAGGATATGCCAAGCATGGGCTAGGAGAGTGTGTGGATATTGTCATACTAGTGATTGGCATGATCAAGTTGTCATATGAGAAATATCATATGACTAGTGGTGTATAGTGTAATTATCTCAAGGCTCTTATAAATAGTGTTATTTCCAGTTGTCACTGGTTTATTCAGCTTTAGGCAACATGTAAGAAATATCAATCATACAGTAGTTAGTATGTAGGTAATTTGTACATACAGTAAACATACAGTAATTTATAAAGTACAATGTTCAGTTCCACTCCACCTGTGAGGTAATAACAATACAATGTCCAGCATAGTTCTAGGTGGGTTCCCACACCTAGCTCCTGGCCTGCTGCTTAGAGGAATAATGTAATAATGAATAACTTTACCCTCTGGTGGATGTCTTGGGGAAGATAGCCTCTGGCCACTAATGATGGAAACCCATGCCTGTCTAGCATAGTTTCACCATAGTGCAGTGGTCTAGCAGGTAGCAGGAGATGACTGGAGATGTTACCTCTGGAGTGGTTCTTGGTGTTCTGTCCTCCTGGAGGTGCAGACAGGCTATTTGTAGCAAATCTTGGAAAAGCACCTCCAGACTGACTGGAGCCAGCAGCATCTGCCTAACTCTACAATTGTTTGAGGGGAGTCTTTCATGTGTCACAGGGGGACAAAGGACCCCCATGTGCGCCGCTGTGTCCCCCATTGTCTTGGTCGGTTCTGCAACTTCAGACCCTCATAACTCGGTCGTTTATGCGTTTATAACCGCCATTTTGCGCATGCGCGGAGTTGAATATGCCAAGTTTATAATGCCTGCTGGATAGGCGCGTAACTCGCGCCGGTTCGTCTGTAGTGCACTCAGAGGTCGATTCAGTCTCCATGGTGTAACTTCCTTAATAATGGGAGTTCCGCCTTGATCTTGAGCTCATTTTGACCGTCTAATTATGGGCTTTCCATAAATGCTTTGATATTTGACCTAGCTCGCTCAGGAGCGACGCTAGAGCGACCGGACTGTTATGGCGTCGTGCTTATGTAACCCATTGTTCAGTCCTTAGAGTGCTCAGACACTCATGATGGCGTCTGTGGTGCCCAGGCACCTCTAACGGCCGTTTGCATTCACTTACAAGTTATTAGTTTGTGCACTGAACCATGAGGTCGCACACTGAGACCCTCATTTTTATTATATTGTGCAATGGACCATTAGGTCGGACCCTTTGATGTCACAAACTCTGTCTAACTGACTCTGGCTGGTGTGCAGTGGGGCATGAACGCTCTTATACAAAGTTTGAGCGCTCTTATAGCTCTTAGAACCAACCTATGTATTAATTTCATAGATATTCTTTGATTAATACAAAATATGTTAGAATTTATGGAATAATAAAATGGTATATCATAGAATACTCCCTCTCCCCCGAGAGAATGCGAAACTCCGTCATTTCGCCGAGGGAATGTACAATTTATACAATTTTTACCTTATTTTGGAGTTATATACTGTTTGTAAGAGGATTTGAAGTAATGGGGAGTGCTTCAAATGCAATTTTTGTGGTAGAGCTTTGTCAGTATAAACAATTTTCTCCTGGGTATAAGTACATTTCCGAGTTTCTATATCTTACCATACCTGAGCTTATTTGCTTATGTAACATCAATTTTGGGTACAGTTTTCCATTTTTATGTACAACATACAATTTGGCAAATAGTGTGCCTTTTTTTGGCGTTCAATGTTCAATTTAGCGTGCAAATTGAACATAAAAGACAATTTTAGTGTGCAAATTTACAATTTCGCATGTAATTGCGTTCAATTGACAATTTCAGTATACAAATATATAATTTTTGCGTACATTTGGCAATTTAAGTGTGCAAATATATAATTTTCGCGTACATTTGACAATTTTAGTGTGCAAATATATAATTTTCGCGTACATTTGACAATTTTAGTGTGCAAATATATAATTTCGCGTGCATTTGGCAATTTTTGGTGTACAAATATATAATTTTTGCGTACATTTGACAGTTTTAGTATGCCAAAATATAATTTTGCGTTCAATCGATAGTTTCTGTATGTACATATATAATTTTGCGTACAGCTTGGATACACATAGAAATGTTGATTTTCTAAAAATCTGACTTCAGTGTATGAATTGGGTACAGACATACAGTATAATGTGCAACATACAATTCAAATGTAAATTGGAAACAAACTTACAATCTAGTGTGCAAACATACAATTTTAGTGTGCAAATTGGGTACAAGCGTACAATCTAGTTTACACTATACAATTTTTGGGATTGAGACAAATTTTTCCGAGGACCGGAAAAACAAAGTACTTCATGTACAATAGGCTTGTTTGTCTCTGAGTTACTCTTTGATTTTGCTATATGGGTGTATTAGTTGGCAATTTCGGCAGTGGGCCGCTGCTTAATTGACTTTTCCCTAGCCTTCTTGAGTATGTGTCCCTGAAAGAGATTATCTGGTGAGTATCTTAAGTAAACATTTTTCATGTCAACAATTTTCCTCAACATTTTTTTTTTTTTTTTTTTTTTTACATTCATTTTTCCAAGAATTTTCTTGGATACCTAAAGTGTGTTACCTTAAGTAAACCTTGGTATAGTATACAAGTGCTAGTGGGTACAAAAACTGTCTTAGTTATCTACCTGCATTCATGTATATTAATGTTAGATTTGAACAATTTACAATTTGCAATTTTGCAATTTGCGCGTGTATGCGCGCATTAATCATCGATTTTGTGAGAATACCATAGATTTTCATATTATACATCAACAAGTGGCTGTGTATATATTTTTCTCTAAATCAATTTTTCAATACTTTGATAATTTCATTGACAGTGGAGGTGTGTGTCATGTGTGAGATGTGTCATCTCGGTATCTCCTGGTGGTGGACTGGGGGCAGTCTAGGCTGTGGGCAGCCTAGGCTGTTTCCACAGTCACCAGGGAGGGCTGGTGGTTTAGAAAATTAGCAATAGTCTGCATGTTTGACCTTGCGGTCTCCTCCTGGTGTTCGTCAATAATTATATCTGTTGTATTTTCCAGTGCTGTCATGGTCACCGGGCTGGTGCCACAATCATTCTGGAGAAGCATGGAGTAGTACAGTCCTTTGTTTTTAAGGGCTGGTATAGTACTGAACCTAGTGCGCCAAGGTAGGTGTATCACCTGAGGGAGGTGATAAGCAAATTCTCCTCTCTGTGTTGTTATAACTGCTGGTCCATTCCAGGTAAATATAGCCTTAGGTAGTGGGAAGGTTTTAACCACTATATCCTTATAGGTAGGGGCAGCTGCTGATTTAATCTCATCAAATTCATGTGGTATTGGCCTCAAGGGTAGCGCGAAGTTTGAGTCTCCACAATATATTTTAAAATATATTGTGGGGTTTGTGCGCTTGGCCACATTTTTCTTGCCACAGTGTGTCTGTGCAAATTTCTTAAGGTACTTCATTATTCTGTAGGCTGAGTAGATGGTCAGGGTGAATAATATAGCAATTATCAGGGTGTGGGTTTCCTGAATTGTGAGGAAAGGGGTGTGGGTTTCCTCTGTAGGGGTTAATTTGGTAGGATTCTTATCTGGGAGCAATTTGTGTAGGGGCAGCTCGGTGACTAGTCTAAATGCTTTGGCTGTAGGCAGGTAGGCTACAGTTCCTCCTAGTCTGTACAGTTTGAGTAGTATGTATACTATAAAAATGTGAGCTGATATCCCTAGGATGAGTCCTAAGCTTTGGAAGATTGGATGCTCTGTAACTCGACGTAGGTGTGATTCTACGTAACGTGTTTCCATTGCCTTATCGAGGTTGGAGGCATCTTTTAATAATGTTTTGGCAAAGGGCTCTAGATTTAGTTGAGTAATATCATCCATGGTTGTAGAAGGTTCTAGAAAGGTTTACTACTGGGAAATTTGGAAGATTCTCTCTTTCATCTGGTTTGGTTTCAGAAATTCGGTTAAGTGCTGCCATGAATGGTAAATTAATTGTCTTGAGAATGTAATGAAATGATAAGGTTGAGTTACAGGGCAACCTTGTGTTTGGAAGAGAAAATTCTCCTACGCTGATTGTGCACCCACAGGGTACACCTATGATTGAGTAGGACTGGGCTTTTCGAGTCTCAGACGTTTTACCATGGCAGTTGATAAAGTAATGGGGTTCATTAGTAGTGACCAGATACTCATCTTCAGAAATGGAAATAGCATGGGTGGTAGGTGCTTGCAGTGGTGAAACTGTAAACTTGCAATGTTCCTTAATCTGTTGAGCCTGGTTAGTAAAAATGGCTACAGGGCATGTAGGCCTGTGTTTATAAATTCTACCATTTACATCTCTGCATACCTTTACTGTAGTACCTTCACATGCCTGCATATCTGCTGAGTCCAACTCGATGAATAATGATTCGTCGTAAGATACTGCTAGAAACTCAGTTGTGGTTTGCAATTTGGTGACTCCTCTGGTGGGGGTCTCCTGTGTGTCTATAGGCATGGGTGATGTAATCATTTGGTACAGTTTGAAGGTTGAGGTGGTAGATTGAATTATAATGTCCAGATGAATATATATATGGTGAGCTGAGTAAGTGTATGAGGTCAGCTTCTGTGAATAATAGAAATCTAAGTCATTAATTGCGACTTGTGCTCCAGGGTGTGTAATCCTAAGTTTGTTATTAATGTCAATTAGGTATCTAGCAAGGTCTGAGGGTGGTACTATATCAGGGGTTAGGATCCCTGATGATAGCATCCTCAGGGCTGCATTTGTCCTTTGCAGTGATTGAACTGTATTCATTCTTGCTGCTATGATAATTAGTGCATCATTTAATACTTGCATTTTTTCCCTTTGAGTTTTCTCGTGCCTTGAATATGAGTCAAGTGACCTGGACATGTTAGAGGCCCACAGGTTGACGGTGTCACCTATGGTGTTGATTGTGCTGTCCAGTACCTTCTTATCTTGGATGTATGCTTTAACAAACTTATCTTGTCTGTCTGTGATCTTTTCAATGAGATTAGCTGCTTCCTGGTCCTGTTTAGCAAATTTTCTTAGTATTTCATCTATGTTCTTGAGCTGTCCCATTACTTGGTTTACATCTTCTACTGTGGCTAGACCTAGCACACCGCGAAACAGGGGTGCTAGAAAACCCAGTATGGCCTCTCTTTTGGCCTTGTCCAATGTGTTTATGGGGTTGGATAGGAACAATTTGATGGAGGCTAGTGTTTCATTTATCTCCTTGTCTGCAATTTCCAGCAAGGTGTCTAGCTCCTTAGCTTGTTGGATAATTTGGCCAGAGGTATGATCTTGTAGAGTAGGAGTGGTCAACTGGAGTATTCTATCCCTTATGGATCCTTGGGTAACGGGTGCCCGAGGTATCTTGTAGGGAATAGCTAACAACAGTGTTGTGGTTGTATGTCCATTGACCAATGGTTGAGGGCTAGGTTTGAATACTACTCCTATGTTTTGTCTCACCACAGGTGTATAACCTGCAGTAAGTGGTTTTATAGTATGTAATAACAGCATAGTTAGCAGTATGGGTGAAACTCTCAGTCTCCCCATGGTGCTTGTGTAAAGCAAGTTTGCTGTTTAAAGTCTTGTCAAATTTGTAGTGCTGGTAAAGTCTAAGTGTATGGTGTAACACTTTAAATGAAGTGGTTCAAACTGTACCTTTGCAAGATTGAGCTGTCTTGGCAATATGTCCGGTGAGTCTATAGAGATTGACCAGTAAATGGTAAGGTCAGGTTGAAGGTGAAGTAGGTGTGTTCTTTATCCTAGTGCAGTCTCTCCTAATGGAGAAGTGGGCTGGCTAATTCCCAAGTGGGGTCCTGTAGACTTGTATTCCAGACTGCAGCTGGATGAAGACTGATGGTGGGCTATGGTCCACAGTGCTTCTTATGTAGCCTACCCTACCCACATCCATTGTGGGCCTGGTATTGTTTCTCTGGAGACCATGCATAATCTCCAGTGTCTGCTAACTGTGGGGTCTATTGTGTAGTCTGTGTACTGGTAATTAGCTCCTCCTGTCATCCAGGACAGCCATTCATGACTGTCTAGACAGTTGTCTGAGGGTAGCTTATAAGGTCAATTGATCTCTATAGACTGCTGTGTTGGCATAGCGCGCTCTTTCATGTGGGGATTAGGCTTTAGACACTCCATTGTGTTACCCTTACTCTTCTTAGACTTCATGTCTGCTTTACTTGGGGGGTCCCAGTCTTTGACCCTTTCAGAGGCAATAACCTACTGATATATTTACAAATTTGATTGGCTTTATATACATCTAAGTAATTCATTATCAGTCACACATGTCTTATGTGTGGATGAAGAGAATTTGTAATACATTTTGAAAATCTTATGTTCTTTTGGTATCTCAATCTTGTTTCTAACTTCTTGAAACTGCACCACACCTAGATGTCTTTCTTAGTATGTGGTGTGCAGGCCTAGGCTTGATAGGGCCTATGCCTGTGGTTTCTCTTGTAAGGGTGATATCATTTTTGTTCCTTACAATTTTGCTGTAGTATTTGGCCTCATGTGGAATAAGCCTGTGTGCAAATTCATTGTTTCTGACAGCCATAACCTTTTTCAGTCTGTCTATGTGCACTGGTCTGGCCACCAATAGATTGGTGTCCAAGTTTTTGAGTTTGGCACTTGTCAAACTAGGTCTATCTACTACAACATATGGTCCCATAAAAAGGGGTTGAAGTTTCTTACACTCTGTGTTGGTCAGGATTCTTGGTATGTTTAGGTACACCATGTCGGTGACCTTGATTTCCTGTGGTGTAAGTTTCTTATCATATCTATCCTTCCTTTCCTTTTGTAGCTTGGCGACCCTTTCTATAGCTTTCCTCCTAGAGGTATCTTGATTTGTTATCATGTTAGCTACATGGTCTGCTACTGTGGATATGTCTTCCTGTATTCCCAGCCCTAAGTCCATTGGGGTGGCTGGGTTTCTTCCATGGAGTAGGAAGAAAGGGGTGAATCCTGTGGTTTGGGATTCAGTGTTGTTTAATGCAAAGGTTATGGGTTCAATAAATGAATCCCAATTGTTTTGGTGCTTTGAGCAGAATGCTCTGAGCGCTGTGCCTATGCTAGCATTGAATCTCTCTACAAGCCCATTTGATTGTGGCCTGTATGGTGAGGAGAATTTATGTTTGATCTTGAGGTGTTTAGTTAACTTTGTGAACTTTGCACCTGTATAACATGTTCCATTGTCTGTTTGAAGAGTGGCTGGTGTTCCATGATGACAAATTATATTCTTGTAGAACTCTGCTGCTGTTGTTTCAGCTTTTAAGTCAGTAGTAGCCCAAGCTGTTGCATATCTGGTAGCATAATCTATGCAGACTTGTATATGTTTGTTTCCCCTGGCAGTTGTGGGAAGTGGTCCCACCGCGTCTAGGTTTAGGAACTTCATTGGTGAAGTCATGTACTCTCTCACTGTCATTGGTGTTTTGTGTGAGTGTACTTGCCTTTTTGCTGTGAGGCATGTGTGGCAGGTGGAAACATATTTTGTTGTGTCTGCTAGCATAGACTTCCAATATACCCTAGGTCGGAGTGCTGACAGCATCCTACTTGAACCAAGATGGCCGCCAGTAGGTGAGTCATGGAAATACTGTAGTGTACTTGTTACCCATTGCTGTGGTATAACAATTTGAAGTGGTACAGTATTGGTTTTTCTCCAATTTATGGGGCATATATGGACTAATGTACCATTTACCAAGGTGTATGTCTGGCCTTGGTTGATGATTCTATTTCCTTGTGCTTTTGATGCAGGCAAGGTCCCATCCTCAAGATATTGTATGAGGGGCAATAGGTCCTTGTCTTTCCTTTGTTCCAAGCCAAGGTTTGTACCTGAGATGGATGTGTCGGGAATCTGATCCAGTAGTTGATTTATATCTAGCACGTGTTGTTTTATTCTGTCTCTTTCTTTTTCTTTTTCATCGACTATTGGCCTATCTTGTGCCTTTTGTTGGGGTGTGTCACTCTTGTTTTGGTGTGTAGGCTCCTTTGGAGGGCCTATTCTCGCCTTGATGGGAGTGGCAACCTTTTTCTTTAAAGGCACAATTTGCTTTTTGTCATTCTTCTTTGTCTCAGAGTTCTTTGATTTAGTAGATGCAGTGTCTTTTGTGACATTTTTCCTGGCAGGTGGGGTTTTGGTAGGTTTGTTTCCTGTGACCTTTTTCTCATTTAGAATAGTTTGTGATTGTGTGGGGGGTTTTGGTGTGCCCTCCTGAATCATTTCTCTAGTCTTTGAGCGTGTGGTCATAGGACACAAATGGTTTGATGTTTCCTCTCCCTGCATTGGTTCAAAGAATCTGACTGATTTAGAAGTTGCTTGAGTAATAGCATATATTGTGTCTTCTGGATCTTCATCATCTGAGTCAGGTGGGGTGAAGGGTGGCTCCTTAGGAGTTGCCTTCAGCATCTGATTGAGTGATGAGAATTCAATAGGCTCGAAGTCATTATCTGGAAAGAGTTGTGAGTATTCTCTCTCACAGTGGCAAAACACATAGTGTGTAGATTGCTTCAAGATACCCCTAATGGGTGTCTCTGGCTTTTCAATGGTGTTGGGTGGATCATCCCTTTTGAATGGTACTTTCTTTGTTACTTTTGCAAACTTGGTTCTACTGGCTGCTCTAACTCTCCTTGGTGGGGGTGGAGGGTTAGTCATGGGTCCAGAGTCTGGGTATTCTCTTCTAGACATAGCATCTGGTGGTGTGTTATCATCACCTTTCACGTGTTGGATGGTGAATGAAAATTGTTGTATGTCTAGAGCCCATCTGGCCCATCTATGTGTGAGTCCTGTATTGGTTAGCAGTGGATTAGGGCTGCATGGTCTGTGTATAATTGGAAGTGTCTAGTCTCTAGATAGTGTCTGAAGTGTAATACTCCATACACTACTCCCAGTAGTTCTCTCTCTGTGGTATTGTAATTTCTCTCATGTTTGGAGAGGGTTCTACCTGCAAAGGCTACTGGTCTGAGCACTCCTTCATTATCTCTCTGTGAGAGTACAGCTCCTAAACTCACATTGGAAGCATCAGTTGCCAAACTGAACTCTTTCTCATAGTTTGGATATCTGAGAAGAGCATTGGTACAGAGGGCATGCTTTAATGTTTTGAAGGCATTATCTGCCTCCTCTGTCCAGACAAATGCTTTGAGATGTGTCTGTAGATCATACAATGGTCTAGCAATTTGGGCATAACCTTTGATAAACTTTTTGAAGTATTGGCATAGGCCTGTGAAGGATCTGACATTTTTGACTGATTTTGGTGTTGGGAAGGTTTTGATTGATTCCACCTTTGTGGGAGATGGTTGCAGTCCCATGGGTGTCACTCTCATTCCCAGGAAGTCTATTCTGTCTATGAAGTATTCACATTTTGATTTCTTCAGTTTGAGTTTACCAACTCTTAGGCTGTTGAACACATCTTCCAGGTCATGGAAGTGTTGTTCGATTGATGGTGATAATACCAATATGTCATCTAGGTATGGTAGGGCACATTTGTACTTGAGTTTGTTCAGAATTAATGTGACTAGATGGCAGAATCCCGCCGGTGCCGTCGCTAAACCCATCGGCATCCTTTCATAGACATATTTTTTGTCATTTGCTATGAATGCGGTTTTATGCTGATCCTCCTGTCTTATAGGAATTTGAAAAAATCCCTGTTGGGCATCTAGCTTACTGAATACTCTTGGTCTGAGTGACCCTATCATGTCTAGAGTGTCATCGGCTCGGGGTGTAGATAAGGCTTGATTTATCGTGTTCTGGTTCAAATAACGAAAATCTGTGACGAGCCTATGGCCTCCCGATGATTTTTGTACTAAAAAGGATCTGGAGGCCCAGGGGCCCTCGGCACATTCTCTCAGAATGCCCTGTTGTACTAGCCTTTCACATTCTTCCCCTATTGCGGCCTGTTTTTCTGGTGTTTGTCTATATGGTAGGAAATGACATGGTACTGCCTCAGGTTTTACATGTATTGAGTGTGTATACAGGTGTGTGGCACCAATGTCTCCATCTTTTCCTACAAATACATCATCATACTTGGTCAGCAGTGATCCTAATCTATCATGCTGATCTTTGGATGTGAGCACAGATTTTGGTGGAACATTCTCTTCCAATTCTGGCTCGAGGTCATGTGCCTCACTATGTATAGCAGCTATTTCAGAGAGTCTGATTGAGTTGGGTTCAGGGTCAGCATATGTGGACTCACAGTCTGAGTCTGTGTCACTGAATTGAGTTACATCCTCAGGCTGTATGGCTGAGATGGATTGATCAGTGTGTGGGGTTGTGTCTGACACCTGTTGAGGTTTTTCTAAATCAGATTCCTTGACTTCCTGAAATAGAGCTATGATGGCACCCTTTTTGATTTTATGTGGGCGCCTGCTGGTGTTGAGTAACACTAGGGGATGTTTGTTATTTTCCCTGGGGGTTACTGCTGCCCTTTGAACTAGATATGGGGCATTGTTATTTCTTTGGAGGTTATCTACTACTCCAGTTTTGCCTTGCAGTGATTGAGTAGATGTGACTTTACCCAATACTGCAAGTTCAGAGAATGGAGGGATGGTAAAATCCCTCACTGCCCTAATGGGTTTGAGAATTTGTTCAGGATCAACATTAAATTCAATTTGAGATTTTGTAGTGCTTAAGAAATCTGTGCCGAGAACAACGGGCTGTGTGAGGTTGGGTATTACAGCAAATTGGTATTGGAATCTGACACCTTGGATTCTAAAGTTCAGCATAGCTGAATGTCTAACATGACACACCGATCCATCTGCCAAATGGATGTTGATTTTAGATTTCCTCAGTTGGATATGGAATCTCTTCTGGAGGTCCATGAGGAATGATTGTCTGACACAGGTGATAGTAGCACCTGTATCAACCAAACATTGTACATCTGAAACATCATATAGATTTGCATTGATACAGCCATTTTGAAGAAGTACAATAGAAAGCTTGGTACTCTCACCTGTATCCTTTGATGATGAATCTGGTGGGGTGATGTGTATCACTGATGGACGTCTCTGTCTGTTAGATGGTATATTGGCACTAGCAATTGTCTCTGGTTGGATCTTTGTTAATCCTGATTGATTGTTTGTTTTTGGGGTGTCACAGTGCACTGGCCCATCGGCACTGTGACATCCTAGTTTTCCTGGTTCTGTGGGGCGGTTGAGATGCTAGCGACCAGGAGCTTGGAGAGTTGATCCATCACTTGAGGTATTGTTTGGGGGTTACTGTGTTGGTTCCCCTGGTAGCCTCTTGTGTTAGGTTTGTGATCCTCCTGATGTGGGTTGAAACCCTGGTTATAATGACCAGAGTTGCTGTATTGTCCAGAGTTATTAGAACCCTGGTTGCTGTAGGATCCGGAGTTGTTGGATCCCTGATTGTTGTAGGCACCGTTGTTGTTGTAGGATCCACTGTTGTAGTTCCTATGTGGACTGTGGCTCCTACTGTTGGATCCTTGATTATAGGATCCGGAGTTGTTTGAACCCTGGCTGTTGTTGTAGGAACCATTGTTGTTGTAGGATCCAGAGTCGTAGTTCCTATGTGGACTATGGCTCCTACTGTTGGATCCCTGATTATTATAGGATCTGCCATTACTTGGGGTTCTGTCTCTCCTATCACTGTATGAAGAGTTACCATTGTTGGAGTTGGAAGAGCTGTTGTCTTTCCTACTGTTGTGACCCCCCCGGTTGTTGCTGTTGCCCCCCCCTACCTCTACCTCTATTGGATTGGTAGTTGGGGTCATAGTTATTTCCTCTATATCTACCGGTAGGGTCTTTGGATATAGCCTTAGCTTCCTGTTGCCTTACATTGGCACTAGACATTAGGTTAACATCTTCATCTGAACTAGTGGTGATTTCCTGGACCTTTTTCTTAGTAGGCTGTGGGTTAGACTCTGCATCCCTTGTTTTCCTAGATCTTTCTTGGGTCTCAACCTCTAAGGCTAGGTCTAGGGCTTGGTTAAAAGAGTCTATTTTCTTGTTCTCAAGAGCTACAGAGATCCAGGGCCTCATGCCTTGGATGAATGTTTTAAATAAGGTGTCGTCCTTTAGGCATTGGGCATTACACGCTTTTCTGAGATACATTGCATAATCAGATACAGGTTCATCTATCTCTTGTGCACGGAGTGCAGTCCTGGAGATAATATTGTCTTGAGTAGCAAAATACTCTTTTAGTTCATGTACTACATTGGACCATGTCAACTTATCAGGTGTGGCACTTTCCTTGAAGGTTTCAAACCAAGCCAATGCTTGTCCTTCAAGGTACTTGGGTAAATATGTTACCATGGTGTCACTGTCTGTTAATTTGTACCTGTCCTTCAGATACTCTGGGAATTTGTGATCAATAAATAGTGCTGTTGACATGAGTGGTGATGGGTGAGAAAAAGTTTTGGGTTTGGTTACCTCGTGTTGCCTGATCTTCCTGTCGTCGTGTTGTTGTCTGTCTAGGATCCTGGTCATGTTGGACATCATGGAGATCATGACATCCTCCTTGGATCCAGAGGCGGATGGTGTGACAATAGGTGTGGTGGTGGGTGTGGGAGGCTGTGAGGTCTGGGATGATACCATCTTCATGAGATCTGCGATCTGTTGTTGTGCCTGTTCTAGGGCCTTCCGATGGTCATCCAATTGTTGACTGAGGATCCTCTCCCTTTCCTTTGAGGCAAGGGCATGAGCATCTTGTTGGGCTCTGTTTGCTTCTAGGGCAGTAACTGCATCTTGGATGGTCTTCTCATAGGCCCTTATCTTC
Organism: Acholoe squamosa; assembly: GCA_949317995.1. Taxonomy (NCBI): domain Eukaryota; kingdom Metazoa; phylum Annelida; class Polychaeta; order Phyllodocida; family Polynoidae; genus Acholoe; species Acholoe squamosa. The sequence continues at coordinate 5,995,183 of OX439050.1, read as the reverse complement.
TCAGCCGCCTGATTGGGTTGAGGACCTTCATCAGCGTCGGCCATGGTGGAAGGTGTGGGATCACTGGTGTGTTGTAGGTATCACTGACATGTTGGAGATCACACTGGTATGTGGGAGATCTCACTGGTATGTGGGAGATCTCACTGATATGTGGGAGATCTCACTGTCGTGTGGGAGATCTCATTGATGTATGGGAGACCTCACTGACGTGTGGGAGATCTCATTGATGTGTGAGAGATCTCATTGATGTGTGGGAGATCTCACTGGTGTGTGGGAGATCTCGCTGATGTGTGGGAGATCTCATTGATGTGTGGGAGATATCACTGATGTGTGGGAGATCTCACTGATGTGTGGGAGATCTCATTGATGTGTGGGGGATCTCATTGATATGTGGGAGATCTCACTGATATGTGGGGAGATCTCACTGTCGTGTGGGAGATCTCATTGATATGTGGGAGATCTCGTTGATGTGTGGGAGATCTCACTGATATGTGGGAGATCTCACTGATATGTGGGAGATCTCACTGATGTGTGGGAGATCTCACTGATGTGTGGGGGATCTCATTGATATGTGGGAGATCTCGTTGATGTGTGGGAGATCTCACTGATATGTGGGAGATCTCACTGATATGTGGGAGATCTCACTGATGTGTGGGAGATCTCACTGATGTGTGGGGGATCTCATTGATATGTGGGAGATCTCACTGATATGTGGGGAGATCTCACTGTCGTGTGGGAGATCTCATTGATATGTGGGAGATCTCGTTGATGTGTGGGAGATCTCACTGATATGTGGGAGATCTCATTGATGTGTGGGGGATCTCACTGGTGTGTGGGAGATCTCATTGATGTGTGGGAGATCTCACTGATGTGTGGGAGATCTCACTGATGTGTGGGAGATCTCACTGATGTGTGGGAGACCTCACTGACGTGTGGGAGACCTCACTGACGTGTGGGAGACCTCACTGACGTGTGGGAGACCTCACTGACGTTTGGGAGACCTCACTGACGTTTGGGAGACCTCTCTGACGTGTGGGAGACCTCACTGACGTGTGGGAGACCTCACTGACGTGTGGGAGACCTCACTGACGTGTGGGAGACCTCCATGACGTGTGGGAGACCTCACTGACGTGTGGGAGACCTCACTGACGTTTGGGAGACCTCACTGACGTTTGGGAGACCTCACTGACGTGTGGGAGACCTCACTGACGTGTGGGAGACCTCACTGACGTGTGGGAGATCTCACTGGTGACCTTGGTGGGTATGGTGTCAAGGTCAAGGTCACTGGGTGGGTGGAGTGGGTCTTACTGTGTGTATGATTGTTCTTAGTTGCAGTACCAGCTTTAATTTACTGTGTGCATGATTGTTCTTAGTTGTGTTACCAGCTTTAATTTTTATGAGCCTGTGAGAGATGGGATCTTAGTAGGATGTTCTCCACCACTTTGTCATACTAGTAATTGGCATGATCAAGTTGTCATATGAGAAATATCATATGACTAGTGGTGTATGGAGTAAATACATCAGGCTCATAATAAATTGTGTTATTTCCAGTTGTCACTGGTTTATTCAGCTTTAGGCAACATGTAAGAAATATCAATCATACAGTAGTTAGTATGTAGGTAATTTGTACATACAGTAAACATACAGTAATTTATAAAGTACAATGTTCAGTTCCACTCCACCTGTGAGGTAATAACAATACAATGTCCAGCATAGTTCTAGGTGGGTTCCCACACCTAGCTCCTGGCCTGCTGCTTAGAGGAATAATGTAATAATGAATAACTTTACCCTCTGGTGGATGTCTTGGGGAAGATAGCCTCTGGCCACTAATGATGGAAACCCATGCCTGTCTAGCATAGTTTCACCATAGTGCAGTGGTCTAGCAGGTAGCAGGAGATAACTGGAGATGTTACCTCTGGAGTGGTTCTTGGTGTTCTGTCCTCCTGGAGGTGCAGACAGGCTATTTGTAGCAAATCTTGGAAAAGCACCTCCAGACTGACTGGAGCCAGCAGCATCTGCCTAACTCTACAATTGTTTGAGGGGAGTCTTTCATGTGTCACAGGGGGACAAAGGACCCCCATGGGCGCCGCTGTGTCCCCCATTGTCTTGGTCGGTTCTGCAACTTCAGACCCTCATAACTCGGTCGTTTATGCGTTTATAACCGCCATTTTGCGCATGCGCGGAGTTGAATATGCCAAGTTTATAATGCCCGCTGGATAGGCGCGTAACTCGCGCCGGTTTGTCTGTAGTGCACTCGGAGGTCGATTCAGTCTCCATAACGTAACTTCCTTAATAATGAAAGTTCCGCCTTGATCTTGGGCTCATTTTGACCGTCTAATTATGGGCTTTCCATAAATGCTTTGATATTTGACCTAGCTTGCTCAGGAGCGACGCTAGAGCGACCGGACTGTTATGGCGTCGTGCTTATGTAACCCATTGTTCAGTCCTTAGAGTGCTCAGACACTCATGACGGCGTCTGTGGTGCCCAGGCACCTCTAACGGCCGTTTGCATTCACTTACAAGTTATTAGTTTGTGCACTGAACCATGAGGTCGCACACTGAGACCCTCATTTTTATTATATTGTGCAGTGGACCATTAGGTCGGACCCTTTGATGTCACAAACTCTGTCTAACTGACTCTGGCTGGTGTGCAGTGGGGCATGAACGCTCTTATACAAAGTTTGAGCGCTCTTATAGCTCTTAGAACCAACCTATGTATTAATTTCATAGATATTCTTTGATTAATACAAAATATGTTAGAATTTATGGAATAATAAAATGGTATATCATAATATCATATAGAAGAGGTGCTTCCAGCTAGTAATGGTACATTTCTTTTTATCATTTATTTATTTAGCCTTTATTTGTGCCCTAAGTTTGGATGGTTACATGTAGGGGCGCTGTCGGTGGACAGTGGATTGCACTTTACCCTGGGAGGTTTATGAGAAGGGTAGTTAACCCTTTAAGAGCCGCCAATGCATTAATGCATCATTCCTTAATGCAGTATTACCAAAATCGCTGTGGCACGCTAGGTTTTGCAGATGTAAAATCTTGATGGCCGACATAGGGCCCTCAGGGCCATTATGCCCTGCCATCATCAACACGGTAAATGGTACGCCCACGTACACCCTCGCGGGCATACCTTTTACTGTGTTGATCCACATATCTGCTCTCTATAGGGAACCATAGTGCTTTCAGCGGGACTACTTTGGGGGTGTAGCCTACTTTGCCCCATACTTTGATTTCTCTAGAAGTGCTGTTCAATTCTCAAAATGGAGTCATAACAAATAGGTATCATTGATATATAACATTCCAAAGAATCTCCCCCAAAAAAACAAGCCGAGCAATATTTTGGTCCATCTCTTATCATTGTGACCTATTTTTTCGTCATTTGTGAGTTCCACAGTGAATACTTGGGGTCCCTATGGCCAAATTGTATTTCTAAGGTGCGCCTTATAGACAAGGTATTATGGTAAGTTTTCATCTCTATTGAGGCAAGTCAGGGTGTGCCTTATATTGCCACCTTAGTGCAAGAAATTTGCAACTACATTGTTTCCAGTTTTGCAGAAGTGGAGTGTTACTTACTTTAGTTCCAAGTGGATACAGCAATATTGCTATGGAGCCTGTAGGCACACAATTCATAGACATAGCTTCAGTACTTTCATAGTAGCTAGATAAGTGTCAATACATGTTAAAACAGAAGGAACCTCATTTTTGCTAAAATGTCAGTTACAACCTTCTCGCACTAAGTCGACGATATGCAAACTGACGGTTTTAGTCTACAAATATCAGTAGTTGCTCATTCACTCACCAGCTGACACCACTGTTGTTTGGTGGGTGGGGGTAAACAAGCCCCATTGTGTAAAACAAATGGGCAGTAAGAACTGAGGCCACATGTGTATACAGCCTGCACTGCGCATGCTCACTGTAACACTACACTGTAAGAAGGTAACTGTTGAATCTACCAGGGACCCTCGTAAACCTGAACAGTGAACCACTGTTATTGTATTGCAGTGAACCAGTGTGGTTTTACAAGAAGCCCCAGGTCGCAGTGTGTTGGTACAAGGAATCTCACTGAAAAAAAAAAAAAAAACAACAACGGATAGCTGGCAACTTTGGGACGACGATTGCGCCATTATTTCAACAGCTTTTTTTGTGTGTGTGAAAAATGAGGCTAGCTCCCTTTGAAGGTGATTAGTTGGTAGAGCTTATAGGATGCAAGTGGAATGCATTATCAACCAATCAGATAATCCCCTCTATTCATTGCAGATCTTTTTGGTCTATTAAAGTGGCTGTTATCAGTGCTCAGCTTGCCAGTTACCAGAACAAGTAATGGCCTATAGACCAATTGAACATTGAAGGTAGGATGGCTTTTCAGAAGACTTATTAAACGTATATATATATATAGTGGTATAGTCTATGAGGTCTTGCGACTACACCTTCTACGCAGGGTTTTAGAACAGTGCTACAACCGTAAACTCTCTCATATAAGCCGTGGGTAGTGCCAGAACCCAAATGAGAGTTTGGCTCAGCCCAAAGTCAGGCTTATATATATATATGCCCTTACATGGTTAAACTACAGCACAGTCATGTTTTAAATCTACTTCTTAGTTTCCTTTGTTTGGAAGAAGAAGACTTGCTTTTATGATTATTGTACCAGAGTGACCTCTTTCATATTGCCAAATGGTTTTATATTTCTTCTATTCTCTTGACATGCGAGAACGTTTTAGTGTTTAACCATTGAGAGCTGCTAGCACAGGAGTGCATCATGCCCATTGGTTGCCATGACGCCTCAATGAAGTGCTGGTGAGACTGCTCACCAGCACTTCATTGGAGCATCCTCCAGGAGCGTACCAGTCCCGAAGGGTCAGAGTGATGCATGAATGAAGCCCTGACAAGTAAAGTTTATTGCATCATGATGGGCATGATACATTAATGCATCATGACAGGCATGATACATTAATGCATCATGACGGGCATGATACATAAATGCATCATGACGGGCATGATACATTAATGCATCATGACGGGCATGATGCTTTAATGCATCATGATGGGCATGATACATTAATGCATCATGATGGGCATGATGCTTTAATACATCATGATGGGCATGACACATTAATGCATCATGATGGGCATGATACATCAATGCATCATGATGGGCATGATACATTAATGCATCATGATGGGCATGATACATTAATGCATCACGATGGGCATGATACATTAATCCATCATGATGGGCATGATATATTAATGCATGGGCATGATTCATTAATGCATCATGATGGGCATGATACATTAATGCATGGGCATGATGCATTAATGCATGGGCATGATACATTAATGCATGGTCATGATACAGTAATGCATGGGCATGATACATTAATGCATTAGCGGCACTTAAAGGGTTAACATCACAAATCTTACAGCCTCTATTGTGTGCCTTGTATAGAAGAGACTGGGTGTCACGAGAACAAGTTATGACTTCTTCTCTATGTAGATTAACATAAACAGCTATTGGATTTTAGACATGACACATGATTTACAACCAAGCACTAACCTCATATAAGCCATAGCTTATAGGCAATTTCAGCTGTAATTATAGACTAGCATAAAAACTCGATCAAAAACACACTTTTGGGGTTGAGGCAAATTTGATGACATCACAGTGGAGGATGGGGCTGTAAAGAAAGAGATCTAGTTTCTGATGCCCTGATGGAGAAAAAATTCAACCCTCCATACACCTTTTTTATTCATCTATTCTTTCGTCTTTTTTTATTTAAGGTGAAAATATTCAAATTTAAGTCAACCATAAAACCTCTCAGAGGCTTCTGACGAGATTTATGGCAATAAAGGTTCAATAAAATTGGTAAATTATCTCTTTATAGATTTCAATGTATTTGCACGATTAGTTACTTGGGAGTGCGCTGATGGCCCATAATAGGGAAGGTGCACTTATTAGAGTAGGTGCATTTATTAAGATGAATATAGTAATGCATTATCAACCTGTGCTGGCATGAAGCACTATCTAGCCCATATGGAGATAACCAAATTAATTGAAGGACAATCTGGTGAATGATTTTATATCAGCAGCATCAAATTTATTTCATTTAGTATCACATTATCCTGTGGCACTGCCTGAGGCATAATAAGACTCATTCTCATGACTCTGGCAAACATCGTTGGAGGTAGCAGATCTCTCCAATGGGCGGGGCCATTGCTGAAGCTTGTTACCAGTGAGTTATCACTGATATAAGCTATCAGATGGGTACCAGTTGCCCACGAGAAGCTCACAGTGAACACTGTAAACTCCTGTTTACAGGCCAACCTTAGTCATAAGCCGGGATTAGACTTTGGAGAAATACTAAAAGCCAATTTCAGGACCTAATTTTAATTATTTTTTATTATAATAAAACCACAAAAAAGTGATAAAACCCTGGTTATAAGCCAAGTGGTAGACTTCGGGAAGAATTTAGAAGCTGATCTTGACCCGAAATAGCAACAACAACAACAAAATGGTACCGTAAATCCTCGGTCATAAGCCGGCCCCGGTCATAAGCTGGGGGGGTGAGTTCAGGCAAAATCTATAAGCCGGTTTTGGTGCATTTTAGACTTTTGCAAAAACCCCGGTCATAAGCCGGGGGGTGAGTTAAGTCCCTTGACCCCCCCTTACCCCCCCTAAAACTCAAAAATCTCACCAATTTTTGAGGAAAATTAGCCATATTTCTATCAATTTTTTTATTGATTTCTTATAGAAAACACATTGAAATAAACTTGTATGGTAAAAATCGTACATATTAAAGTAATTTTATTTTCTATTGATTTTTATTGAAATTTGGTAAAAAATTTACTTAAACTTTTTAAAAACCCCGGTCTTAAGCCGGGGCGGTTGGGAAAAATTTAGAAGCCGGTTTGGGCCCAAAATAGAAAAAAAAATCCGGCTTATGACCAGGGATTTACGGTAGTTGGTATTATTTCATTAGCTGATTACTCGGTCACAAGCCGGCCCCGGTCATAAGCCGGGGGGAGAGTTCAGGGAAATCCTAAAAGCCGGTTTTGGGATCAAATTTTTACCATTTTCTCTTTATTCTATAGTAAAAAAAACCCGGTCATAAGCCGGGGGGAGACTTTGGGAAAAATTTAGAAGCCGGTTTGGGCCCAAAATAGAAAAAAAAATCCGGCTTATGACCGGGGATTTACGGTACTAATCCCGCTAGATCACTAATCATTCTATTTCTAGTTGTCCTTTTTTTTTTTTTTTTTTTTTTTTATCAAAATTTAACCAAGCTTGTGACATATTGTGAGCATTCATTAGATGCACACATGTTTGTGTAATACGAGCTGCAAATTGGTATAAATAGCAATTGTATAGAATACTGCTAATATCATCAGTATCATATATATGACCCTGGGATATTCTGTTATCTAACATAATAATCAACAGGTTATTGACATTCAGATACTGTATCAGCCTGTATAGTGCTGTGGGCTCATTGATTACAACCAGGCTCTACACGAACTTTATCCTTAGCATGCTTAGTTTATCGCTCAGTCCCCAATGTGTTATGTGTATAGCTTGGATACTGTAAACATTGTCGGCTGAAAAAAAGTGTCTCACTTGGTGATTACCCATAGGACTCCATGTGCTAATTTCATCGCCAAAATCTATCTGACCCATAGACCCAATGGTTAAAGAACTTGTAGTCAGTATAGCTCCCAAAAACATGGCGTAAGTACAACAGCTTTCTTCGTAGAGAAAGACATCACTCACCATAAAGGACAAAATGTTGTCTGATAGATGAGATTTGAAACTTTCCTTTGGCTTTTGAAAAATGTGTAAACTAACAGTATATCACTGAATGATTACACCCTAAAGTTGGTGATTACAAATTTGTGGATCTGACTGAAAACCCGGCTCCAATTGCCCAGGGGATACCCTGTGCCAATTATATAGGCCTACAACACCCTAGTCAATCAAAATAAAACCAGGATTTTGGATAACATTTTCAGGAAAGGGAGGCTTCCATAAGTGTAATACCGTAACTAATCTGGTATAAGCCGCGGCTTATACCAGAATCCAAATTAAAGTTAGGCTTATAGGATGAGACCAAAGAAGGGTGCAGCTTATAGGAGGGTATTTGGCACCGTAGAACACTACTAAACCTACTATTTTCAAGGGCCAGATGCACCTTATAGCTCATTGAAAAGTCAAGGGTGCGGCTCATGGTGGCCCTCCAGGGGCTGTTTCACTCCCAGAGAGTGTCTGCATGATGCTCAAATGAAGTGCTGGACAGCAGTCCCGCCAGCTCTTCATTGGTTCATCAGAATGACAAATGTCGCTTTTCATCCTTAAAGAGTAAAAGCCCACTGAAGCCAGAATAAGCCTGTTCAGTATTCTAATAACATAATTCTTTTCCAAGAGCATTTTAAGCCGTTCAATTCTTAGGTTTTTTTTAATCGAGATCTCATTTTGCAGACCAGTGAGCTGGGCTATCGGTCCCTTTGCAGACATAACCGGCACAAAAAGTGCTCCTGTAGTAATTATACTGACTCCTACTTATGAAATGAGCTGTCCTGATTATGGCTGCCATGAGCTGCATGTTATTAAGGTGGGTCACTTCCATGGACTAAATTTATCTAAGTCTGGGCAAATTCTCACCACACGCCCCAATCAAATCCACTTTCTGATGATATTAAGGAAAAAGAAGGGTCTTGGGCATTGTCCCGAGATGTTCATCCCTGAATTATTGGATTGTACATAAACTACCGTAATTCAATGTACATGTTTGCCATGGGGTTGACCAACATTAAGTAATTTATTCATTTACCATATTCCTGAGTCTAATGGTGATACATTATAGTACTTTGGGTTTCCTTAATACCTCCCCCTACAATCAGCATTCAGGGTTCTATAGCTGTAAGTGCAGCCCTGGCGAGTTACTCATGTCGACCCTACAGGATTGACATAGACTGGAGCGTTGTCATGATGCACCAATGAAGTGCTGGCGAGCAGACTCACCAGCACTTCACTGGTGCATCATGACACCCAATGGCCATGATGCACTCCTGCATCAGCAGGTTAAGGGGCCATTCATTTTCCTACCTTTCATAGCAGATATAACAGGCAATGTAGACCACCAACAATCGAATCACTCACCTAAGATATATAGAGAAAACATGGTTACATTTATTTCAACAACATGACTTAGCGAAAAAGGTTGTTTTGCAGATTCAGGATTTTCAAAATTTAGCGTCTATTTTAGCTAAATTAAAGGCTTAAAAGGGGAAGGTAAACAATAAAGTACTGGCAAAGAGAAGGGGGTGCGCAACCCTGAATTGAACACTGCATTCACAACAATTCATTTTAAAGCCTAGAGGCACAGATTGTAGCAATAAGCTAATGTGACACTAATTAAATCTATGGGAAACATCATGCAATTTCAATAATCACCGAGGACTTTCATTTGATTTCAACTTCGGTGGGAAGTAAACACTTGGCTTCAAGCATTGAGATTAAATTGTTATGATTCATCAAAGAAGCCCTGGCAAGTTACTCGACAGGGTTTCCTTCAATCATGCATCATGAAGACCCTGGTGAACTGGAAATGCCGCTGGTAAGGCCACACCAAAAAAATAAGTTGCTCTACGGATCGCCCTCTTCACATTTTCAGAAATACAAATTTTTTTTTTCTTTGAAAAAAATCTTGTCTACGGATTTTGCTCGCTTCACTTTCTACAAGTTTTCTCTTTGTCATGTTTGGCAAAATTTTTAAAAAAATAAAATTTGTTTGACCGCCTCAATTTCCCAGCAAGGAATCCATTGGACACCAAAAAATTATTAAAAAAAAAAAAAATCACTCGCTCCCACCATTTTTTCAAAACCAAAATCTGTAGACCAACTTATTTTTTTGGTGTGGCCTAAAGTTGCTTAGGATAACGCATGTGGAGTAATGAGTCCTCTAAAGTGCTAACCATAATTTTGATAGATGACTAGGGTGAAGAGCAGGGTCTCTCCTGCAGCCTGGGAAGCAATGGCTGACTTTGTTAAGGCCTATTATTCCTGACAAGGGTAAGGGCCTACAGCGCTGAGCCTGGGGTGGCAGTTCTAGAAGGGACCAGACCATGGTAAGTTAAGGGCCCAGCAGAGCAGACTGTTATATTGAACCCTGCAATTAACATGACAGTTCTGACCTGGGAATTTCACGCGCTATTTGGATAGGGACCATACTTGCAAACTGCATAACGTGCCAGGAACAAGTCTGGTGCCAGAACAGAGCCGTAAGTTACTATGTCATCATCAGCATGCACATGACACTACTGGGAACCAATCCGGTTTCGTACTTTGGGGCTGAACATTTTGTTGTCATTCATTAATGAACAAGTAATCAATGGATAATTCATGACGCGTGTGTTAGCAAAGGATAATTACACGAGGGTGCAGCCCGAGTGTAATTATCCTTTGCTAACACACACAAGTCATGAATTATCCATAGACTTACTTTTATTACACGATATCAATAGATAATCAATAGAATATCAATAAATTCAAGTTGAAAACAAAAATCGTTCCCCTTCCCCGGGACTCGAAGCCTACCATAGTGTGTGTATTCACGGCAAAGAAAAAAGTTCGCCGGAACTGGGACTCGTCCCGCCTACCTGTAGAAGCTGGGTCTCACACCTCGGCGCCCGGCTTGGCTTGGTTTGAAGGTATCCAGCAGTCTTCTATAATTATAATGCTATTCTAACCTTGCGCATGAGAGAGTTATTGTGGGGGGTCACAACCATATCATTCATCAATTTTTTGCACCACTTGTGCCTAAAAGCGTGGGAATGTTGATCCCATTCGCACCTCCTATGGGAATTAGCATTGGGCTCAAAAGCCTCTTAGGTTTTCCCATTGTTAGTAAGGTCTTTAAATCTGCTTTTTCAACCCAGCTCTTTTAACCCCTTTCAGGTTAATGAAGACTCTATAATTCAGCCAGATTCTGCTTTTGCGATCTAGCAAGGTTTCTTGTTAATGTGTATACACAGCCATGACAGTTCCGATCTTGTTACTTCACATGTTATTCAAATGGGTACTATACTTGCAAACTATGAGATCAGTGCTAAATGTCGCTGATATCAACATGCACATGGCACTCCAAGGAACCAGCCCAATCCTAACTACTCAGCAGAGCCTGATTTTAGTATAACTAACCAGTACACCACCAGGTGGTGCTGGGGTAGGGGAAGGCTGGACGTTGTCATGGTTACCGTGGGAGACTGGGATCAGAAGCGGAACTGGAACTCTAATCCTGAAACAAGTTGAGGTCATGACCTCATTGGCCAGTATGGTGAACCTACTTGTCGGCCCCTACCCTAGGTCCTACCCTCTTCAGCCCCTCTAAGCCTCCCATAACTCAAATCATAAATACTCTCCCACCCTCTAATACACTCTTATGTAGTAACCACCCTGGCCCCCTCCCCTATTTCCACCTACCCTAATCTCCTACATATGCACTTCGCATATAAGGTGCACCCTAATACATGCACCAAAGTAGATTCCTTCATGCACCTGGGCCTTGATCTGTAAAGGTTTAGTACCGTTCTATCGTAAAAATGGACCTCGCCTATAAGATGCACCCAAACTTTGGCTGATTCTATAAAGTGCAGCAGGCCTCAGATCTGTGTATAGGACGTGGCTCAAAGGCAGCAGATACAATCATAAGCAAATGTCCATGAATAGTTTTGCATCATATTCACCAAGGTAAGGTTGTCCGTATTCAACGATGCCTTATTTATGTCATGGCCTATGGGGTTATCTTGTCTTTAAATAGACAACTCTGCCCTGGTAGTAAATACATCAGTCATACCACCTCAAAACCCTAAAGCGTCTATGTACATACACAATTATTTTCACATGATGTGATCTGTGTACAAATTGTATATAAACTTTTCACCCTATGTTCATTTTCATTATTTTATCCCAATCTACTTCAAATCCTACTATTTCCGTCACACTTATCTTATAATATAATATTTGCACCTCTATCATGATCATGATAATTCTTTCTTTTTTTTACATAAAGCATCCTATTCACAACCCATCTACCCTGGCCTCTTACAGCTTCTAAAGCAACCCCTTGCACCCTCCCCACCCATACTACCCCCTTCCACCCACCCACCTACCCACCAGCCTCCTCCTCCTCACCAATAAACCACTGCCTTCAGGCCTGCCATAATATAACCTTTTTCTGCCAGTGGTAATTCTGCTGCATGTCTGTCAGCTCCCTGTGCAGCACCAGATTGTGCATGGAATGGGCCATTTGTCATATGGGGGGGGGGGGAGGTAGCTATAGAAATCCAAATACAGCATATTGTTCATTCAGGGAGATCTATGAATTCTGAAGTCAGCTTGAGTTTTGCTTGTGGAATGAGCTACAAGGCCCCAAACTGAACATAGCAAAGAGCGAAATATCTGCAGAGCCTCAAACAAATGGCCCCAAGACCCGCTCCAAAATTCCATGAGCTGGTGGGAGAAATCTAACCCCCTGAATGAAATGGGCTATTTGCCATATCAGGGTGGGGGAGGGGGCTATGACAAGCCAAATACAGCAGATTGTGCATGGAATGGATCATTTGCCGTATCGGGGTGGACGGGGGGGGGGGTGGGGTATGGCAAACCAAATACAGCAGATTGTGCAAGGAATGGGCCATTTGTTATATTGGAGTAAAGGGACTATGGCAAACCAAATACAGCAGATTGTGCATGGAATGGGCCATTTGCCATATTGGAAGGGGAGGAGGCTATGGCAAGCCAAATACAGCAGATTGTGCATAGAATAGGCCATTTGTCATATTAGGAGGGGAGGAGGCTATGGCAAGCCAAATACAGCATATAGTGCATGGAATGGCCATTTGTCATATTGGGGGGGGGAAAGGGGAGCTATGGCAAGCCAAATACAGCAGATTGTCCATGGAATGGGTCATTTATCAAATTCGGGAAGGAGGGGGATATGGTAGGTCAGATGGGTTAAAATCAGCTTCTCTGTCCCCCTTTCTATCTGTCTCTCTCTCTGGAGCCCATATGTGCAACCATGGAAACATTTACTCATTTTCTTTATGTCTGATGGAGTTATCTCATCATGAATATGACCATATATATGTATACATAGCTGTTGAGATGACATTGAACAACAACAGCATACTCAAATGAGACAAACCCCCCCCCCCTCCCCCAGGGTGGATTGAGGTAAATGTATCACACGGTGTATGTGTGTGTGTGTGGGGGGGGGGGGTTATCTAGTTCCTCACTACATGGGGATTTTTTTGGTCATCGGTAGTGAGGCCAGAGATGGCCAATGTTTTGTCTTAGCAGAAGATAATTTAATGCAACACATTTATCCCTTTCTACATATAACCATAGGCCCTTTTTACCCCCCCCCCCTCACCCTCACCTCGTCCCCCTCTCACCCCCCATCATCCTGTCTGCTGGTAATGAATGGCTGATCCCCTGTTGTGGTATCCTGTATGCTCCTTAAGTGCACATAAAACATGTTTATATATCCCTGTTGGGAGACATAGAGATGGAAACAAAGGCAGCTACATGTCATATCCTATAAGTCAGGCCCTTTTTGTGGGAAGGTTTAACCCTTTAAAGGCCGCTGATGCAAGAGTGCATCATGCCCATTGGTCGTCATGGTGCACCAATGAAGTGCTGGTAAGACTGCTCACCAGCACCTCATTGGTGCAACATGCTGACCCTAGGCGGTTAATACCTAAGCTCCCGAAGGGTCTGTATGACACTCCAATGAAGTGAGTCTACCCTCTTGCCAGAGTGGAGAATGAGAGCAAGTCATTTCTAAGGCTCAGGTAGGAGAGTGGAGAATGAGAGCAGGTCAGGCCCCTATAATAGGAGGTAGGGAGGTTCAAGGGGGTCTGGGGGCCCTGGCTACAGATCGCTTTATGGATTTTGAATCTTGTAGCCAGAGCTCAAGCTACATGCTATAATGCCAATGTCCATATACTACTCACATCGATACCTGAGGGAACTTCTGAGTGAGTGAGTGAGTAACAGATGTTTAACGCCATTTCGACAGCTAAGGTCATATTCATGTCGAGAACTACATTACACAATTTCACAGTGGAATGTGTCGGTGCCTGCACAGGTGTGCACCACACACATCCGAGGGGTTAGGAAACAGGAGAGAGGCTTTTAAGTGGGCTAGGGAAACCCGAAGCGGACTTCTGTCATGTAAGGCCAAGTAGCAATGCAGGAGTGCATAATGCCCATAGATTGTCATGATGCACCAATGCAGTGCTGGCGAGTCTGCTCACCAGCACTGCATTGGTGCATCCTGACACCTTCTGGAGTGTATGCATGACTGGAGCTCTAGTGAGTAAATCACCAGGGCTGCAGTCATGCATTCATCTTTTGACCAATGGGCATGATCGTAGTGCACTAGAGGGCTTTAAAGGTTAAAGAGATGCCATCAGCAAACCAACAGCAAACCTGAGTTGTTCCCCTGAACACTATTCCCTCCACTCTGTAGCTCTGAGATCAATCCTCTGTCTTTTGATGGTTAAGACCATTGCCCAGTGAGAGTTGTCCCCGTCAGCTCCATCAGTGCCTAGAGAATGTTAGTTCCTTAAGGGCTGCTAATGCATTAAAGCATCATGTCCATTGGTGAGTAATTCATTGTACCAGGGAGCATCACAGCAACATGACCTCCTGCATTTTCATGTTTAAGTGTCGGGTATTGAATAAACACCAGTGTCACATCCTGGATTTTGAAAAGGGGGGGCACGCCTATTATTTATTTCTAGAGTAAAAAGAGGTAAATAAACTCTTAAGTACATGGAAAAAGGAGGGGGCGTGTACCCCCATGCCCCCATCTAAATCCCCCCCACCGGCCATCTTTTTAGTGCTTTTAAAATCTTGTCCCCAGTTCTTATACAAGGCCGGTGGGGTGGTGTAGTAAGGCCCCAGGGAGTAGGATAATAGGACAGAACCAGCGAGATATATGGCCTACGAAGGGCTGTCTATGGAGGTTACAGCCCGGAGGTACCCCAGCCTCAATAACATTCCACCACAAGAGTTATAACAGGACTGGATCAAAGTACAGTCACCCAGTGATTAGATGTATTTTTCCCCATTTAAAAATGATCCAGGGTCCTAGAATATTTTTTTCGATTCTATGGAGCCTACTAAGGAACAGTATTGATGTTGATCAACCGGCCCCTATTTCACATACCTTGCGATAATGTACCCAGGTCTCCCTGCCTATCCGATATACTACTCACACTGATTTCCCAGGGCATTCATGACATGTATGGGTAAACAACATTTTATTTAATAAAATAGAGCTTTTTGTGCAATTGATTTAGGTCCTGAAAATAATACCAACCTACAAAAAGGATGACATCTGATCAAAAAAGCATATCTTGAGCTCAAATCAATAGGTTGAATATAAAATAATTGCCATCAGAAGCAAGTCATCAAATCTGAGTTTGCAACCAACAATATAACATCTCCTGTCCTTTGTAGCAATCCGACATCTCTAACCCCTTTAACTCTTTATGGGCATTGCTGCATTAATATAAATCATGCCCATTGGTCATCATGATGCACCAATAAAGTGCTGGCGAGCAGTCTCTACAGCATTTCATTGGGGCATCATGCCGATGGTCCGGGAGTGTATCAATCCCGTAAGGTTGGCATCATACATTAATGCAACCTAGGGCTGCACTTGTGCATCATGACGACCAATTGGTATGATGCATTGATGCATTAGTGGCACTTCAATGACGAGGAGGCATATTTTTGATGACTTGAGGTAAGCACAGCATAGCTGTGATGAATTATTTTGCCAAGGTTGATGACCAGAATATTTGAATAGGTTCCCTCTCGCATAGTTACTGATATATTCTGACTAATTGTTGACAAATAGTGACAAAATACTGACATATATTTACTTATTGCTGACAAAATGTAAGTAAATACTGACATACATTGTATATTGACTAATTTCTGATAAATAGTGAGTAATTACTGACATATATTGACTATATATTGACTATTTGCTGATAAAGAGTGAGTAATTACTGATGTATATTGACTGATATATAATGACTAAATACTGATATATAGTGACTAAGTAATGGCATATATTGACTGTTTGCTCACTATTTGTAAGCTAAAAATCAATATTTGTCAGTAATTTCTCACTATTTGTCAGCAATTACTGACATATATTGACTAATTGATGTTACATAGTGACTAAGTACGAACATATATTGATATATTTTGACTAATCACTGACAAAAAGTGAGTAATTACTCACTCTTTGTCAGCAATTAGTCCATATATGTCAGTAATTTCTAACTATATATCAGCAATTAGTCAATAAATGTCAGTATTTACTCAGAATTCATCAGCAATTAATCAATATATGTCAGTGTTTACTTGCATTTTAATGAAAAAATGTGAGTAATTACTCACTAGCAATTGGTCAATATATGTATATTGACTAATTTCTCACTATTTGTCAGCAATTAGTCAATATATGTTAGTACTTAGTCACTATATAACAGCACTTAGTCAATATGTCAGTAATTTCTCACTTTTTGTCAGCAAACAGTCAATATATGCCATTGCGAGGCATGGCTGATGGAAGTATATATCAGTATTTAGTCACTATATATCAGTAATTGCTCACAATTTGTCAGAAATTAGTCAATATACGTCAGTAATTACTCACTCTTTGTCGGCAATTAGTCAATATATGTCAGTAATTACTCACTATTTATCAGACATTAGTCAATATATGTCAATAATTACTCACTCTTTGTCAGCAATTAGTCAATATGTCGGTAATTACTCACTTTTTGTCAGCAATCAGCCAATATGCCAGTACTTAGGCATTATAAAACAACACTTAGTCCATATATGTCAGTAATTACTCACAATGTGTCAGATATTAGTCAATAGTGAGCAATTAGTTAACATATACTAGTATTGACTAAATGCTGATAAAATGGAAGTAACTACTACCATGTATTGACTAATTGTTGACGAATAGTGAATAATTACTAACATATATGTATATTAACTAATTGCTGACAAATAGTCCATAGATACTGACATATTTTGACAAATACCAGTCAAGGCAGGATGCACAATTGAATCAATGGCTATTTCTCTGTTATATATTGACTAATTGTTGACAAATAGTGAGTAATTACTAATGTATATTAAATAATTGCTGATAAATGGCGAGAAATTACTGACATATATTGACTAATATCTGACTAATTGTGAGCAATTACTGACATATATGGACTAAGTGTTGTTATATAATGACTAAGTACTGGCATATATATAATACTGACATATTTCGACTTATTGCTAACAAATAGGGAGTAATTACTAACATGTATTGATTAACCGCTGACAAATAGTGAGTAATTAATATCATAGCATAGCACTAACGCTAACCTGTTATAGCCCTAAACTCAATACATGTACCATTAAAACACAGATTAAAACACAAATTAAAACACAGAATGATGTCAACATTTTCAATCAAACACCAGAGAATGGAGAAATGGAAAGACATCCATTGAGTGCAAACAGGACTTGTGCCCCGGGTGGCTGCACATATTGATGTGTAAAGCTTATCAACAGTGATAATGCACTGGTAACTAGCATTTGGATCTAAAATGTCTAACCACCTTATCAAGCAATGGCTGCCTCCATTGAACAAATGGTTTGATGCTATAGGAAGGGAGGGGAGGGGTATTCCATTTCTATTGTTCAGATTCCACTTTTTAATGAATAATGTGCTATTTATCTTTTTAATGTCAATACCTAGTCACTAGGTGTCAGTAGTTTATACTTGCAAGCATTTGAATTCTATAAGAGAGCAATGACACACATCAAAAATATGGAAAAGTATCAAGATACTGCATAATTATGCTAATTATGCAAATAATATGCGCGGATATGGAATGTTTGGTATCAATCTGGGGTGTTTCGTCCCCCTAAAGAGCATGCCCCCCAAAAAAATTTGTTTCGGAAAAGAATAAGTGAAATAATTTTTTTAACTAGCAGCCTTTTCGGCCTGAGCAGGTCCAACTGTACCCTACCTCCAGCCAAAACCTATCTGTTTTAAGTGTCACCGGCGAAAAAGGGCAGGTTTGAGGCAGGAATGGATCGAAATAAAGGTGTTTTTGGGACACGGGGGCAGACGCCAGTCCAGGCACTGGCAGAGAGGTCCAAGAACTGGCAGTTTTACAAAAAAAAAATCATATCTCCCTTAATAATAGGAGTTTCCCTCAGTGACCTATAGATTAAGGGTAGCTCGAGCTGGCGAACGTCACTGCGGTCTGTATCTTCAATTTTGACAAAGAATAAAAAAGTTAGAAGCTATTATTCAGCAGGTACTAAACTATGTGGGGTGGTTAGGGCTCAGTAGAATGGCTTCAGAGGAGTCTATTGGCGTTGTACAGGTACTAAACTGTGTGGGGTGGTTAGGGCTCAGTAGAACGGCTTCAGAGGAGTCTATTGGCTTTGTGCAGGTACTAAACTGTGTGGGGTGGTTAGGGCTCAGTAGAACGGCTTCAGAGGAGTCTATTGGCTTTGTACAGGTACTTAACTGTGTGGGGTGGTTAGGGCTCAGTAGAACGGCTTCAGGAGTCTATTGGCATTGTGCAGGTACTAAACTGTGTGGGGTGGTTAGGGATCAGTAGAACGGCTTCAGAGGGGTATATTGGCATTGTACAGGCATGTCAGTTTGAACTCCTAATAAGTACATCTACGGTATATGGAGAGGTATGTGGGGGGGGGGGTACCTACTGGTGCTGGAGTACTGAGTGGGTAGCTATAAAACTTTAAGGGTCACAGAGTGATTTAGGTAATTGGACGCAATAACTGCTAAAAATAAAATAATGCTACATGATTGGGGCTCCTAATATGGGAATGGCATGCATGTTTACGGTCCCAAGACTCCAAATAAGCTAATGACATGCCACTTAGAACTCCTAATCAGGTGCATCATACTTATGTGTACATGTATATACATTATATATGTAGGTGGCCTTTAGTGGGTTAATAGTCAGGTATAGGGGACATGGCACATGCTTAGGGGTGACTAATGGGCCAAGGTACAGACGGCAGACAGGCTTTTACAGCTTTATTGAGGGCATTTGGAGAAGAGGTGGGGGGGGGGGTATGGCTCTACCAATGAAGTAGTGGTGCCTACACCTAATTGGCATTAGGTGTAGGACAGGGGACGTCAGGGATAGCCAACCATGCGGGAAGTAAACTTGCCTAGGGCAGTAGTGTTATATATTTAATTATGGGTTAAGTAATAAGGCTAGGAACAAACAGGTGAGGAGACCAGTGATCAAAGAATGAACAGCCTAGGAGACCCAGTGCACATGTACAGGGTTAGAGGAGGCCGTGGTCAAAATTTCTAGCGTGGACCCAACACATGTAAATGAATTATTTTCATAAATGAAAATAATTCAATTAAGGGCAGCTAATGTAGGGAGTGTATCATGCCCACAGAATGTCATGATGCACCAATTCAGTGCTGGCGAATCTGCTCACCAGCACATCATTGTGCATCATGACACCCTCCAGGGGTGTATCAAGCCTTTATGGGCATCATGATGCATGACTGGAGCCCCAGCAAGTAACTCAACAGGGCTGCATCTTTTGACCAATGGACATGATGCATTAATGCACTATCAGCCTTTAAAGCATTAAATATATGCCATCAGAAACATGTCAGCAAACCAGGACCAACACTATCCCCTCCACTCTGTAGCCTTCTGAGATCAATCCCTGTGTCTTTTGATGGTAAAAACCATTGCCCAGTGAGACCCCTAGACCTCACCCTCTCCTATGCCTAGAGAAGGCTCATCATTTAAGGGCCACTAATGCGTTAATACATCATGTCCATTGGTTGTTATGGTGCATGAATGCACCTGCCCTGACGAGTGACTCTTTTTATGACCCTGTTCTCCCCGGTGCTTATACAAGACTGGTGTACATTCAATACCTGGCACTTAACACAAAGATACAGGAGGTCACCTTGCTGGGCAAAGAGAAAAATGGTCCCCATTCTGTACCTGAAATGGTGATTTTATTGATTTTATACAGGACCTTAAAGTACATTTAGCTGATGACACTGCGGTGACCAAAGTGATGAATGGATGGTGCCATAGTCCTATATTG
Source organism: Acholoe squamosa (assembly GCA_949317995.1). Classification (NCBI taxonomy): domain Eukaryota; kingdom Metazoa; phylum Annelida; class Polychaeta; order Phyllodocida; family Polynoidae; genus Acholoe; species Acholoe squamosa. The sequence goes on along the minus strand of OX439050.1, from coordinate 5,974,956 downwards.
TACCATAAATCAGTGTATTTACCCAGGAGGCAGCAAGGCTATAAATACTGGACTATTGTACCCTGTGAGTCTTATAGGGCCAAAACTAAGAGTGGAAATTATAGGAGGGATCTTAGGCATAACACACCATGGCCACATTCATGCATTATGTTAACCCTATGGGGTGCATACACTCACTGGAGGCTGGTGTTGTTATGATGCACAAATGGAGTCTTAATAAGCAGAATAACCAGCACTTCATTGATGCATCATGGCTACCAATGGGCATGGTGCACCAAAGCATCAGCAGCTCTTAACCAAGATACCAAGGACAATTTACAATTTTGGACACACAATGACATTTGTCTTGAAAGAATCAACATGATTCATTCCAAAAATCTGGAATCCAGAAACCAGGAATTCACAGTAAAGTAGGGAAAGTGGCAAGTCTGCCTTATAAGGTTAAATCACCTCTGTCTCCTTTATGTCATTAAAGCGCACCCCATGCTCTCTCCCATTGACTACACCTGCCCCCTAGTGGATGCTGACAGACTCACAGACCCTGGCGGCCATTACCAGGTAGGTAAACACACAGTCACGTGGGCGGCTTTAGCTGGTTGTCGGTGAGTGGTGGAGTAAGGCCCCAGGGAGTGGGATAATAGGACGGAACCAGCATGATCTATGGCTGAACATGGGTTGTCAGTGGAGGTTAGAGCCTGGAGGGGGCCTTAGCCTCAATCACGTTCTGCCACAAGGGTTCCTATGGGACTGGATCAAAGCATATCAAATCACTGTAACCCACATTTAAAACATGATCCAGGATTCAATGCTATGAAGCCTAATTTTTACCTAAGGGAGCGTGTTGTTGTTGATCAACGGGCCCATATTTCATGGACCCTGTGATCTGTGCTTCCTGCTATAATGCCTATTTCCATATACTACTCACACTAATATCTCAGGGGACTCCAGTCATGTATGGGTAAAAAGCATTACATGCCATACCATTGAGCCTTTAGCACAAGGTGATCTGTTAAAGCCCAGATAACTCCTCCATCCTGATTCCTTCAAGGAATCTGTCTGATCTATGATATTTACGCTATATTAAAAAAGGCATAATTAGGTCGCTGGTTATAGAATGTAAATTAATGACTGCTTCAGCCTACAGTACCCTTGAGGTACCAGATGAAGCAAAATTTTCAGGCCGTGAAGCAGTTAGGAAAGTCTGGGTTAACTCGATTTTTTTTTTTTCTAATTTGTTCAAATTTATATAGTTAGGGTTTCAAATATCATGAATCCCATTTAAATGGCACTTAACTTTAGAACAAAGTTTGTTTGTTTAGTTTTACGTCCGGGGGCCATCGAGGAACTCAGACATTCAAGGTTTCTCGGACATTAAGTCCTTTCTTTTCTTTTTGGACAGGGATTTATATGCTGCTTGCCCGACACAGCAGTGACCGAATCTATGAATGACCGAATCTATGAGATGAATGACCGAATCTATGAGGAGGGTCGAGGGGGAAAACCGCTACCGGGGCTTCATTCCCCTACTCTTTTCGAAGGATAGCAAGTGTTCTTTTATTTGCCTGGTCCCATAGGCAGGGCCAGACAAACCACGGCCTTTGATCACTCAGACGTGGTTCACTGAGGGGGAATCCCATGGCAAAAGACAAGCATGTAAGCCCAGGCCCGCGCATATGGACACCAGCTGCCCACATGCTCACCCCAAGACACAAGAAACCCCAAGTTTGTCGCCTTTTACGAATCTGGTATGCCCACTGTTAGTATGGAAGGAGATTTCTCCTTGTGGACTCCCAATGAAGTTATTCTGCTCCTTCATGCCCTCACATGAAGGTCCCCACTCCACAGGGGGATTAGAACAAAGTGGATTGCATTAAGAATTATTCATTTATACACATACTCTCGACAGAGACCTTAGCAACTGTTCCACCATTGTTTTCTGATACAACAAACGACTATAATAAGCATTTTTCAAATGATTTATATGCAAAGAATACATGATAGTCTCGTTACAAGTCTATATTATCATCCCCTAAAATATAGAGGCAAAACTAGTTGGATTTATTTAGATATCTCTCCATAAACTTCTGAAGTGGGCCCCTCCGAAAAAGTCTGCTTGGAGAGTGATGTTGCTACCGATTTTGGCGCACCACCATGTCACTAGGCAACGTCTCGTCACTAGGCAACATCACGTCACTAGGCAATGTCACGTCACTAGGCAACGTCGTGGAAAGAGGTCACATCTTCTCTTGCTAATGCCCCAATCTCTAGTGGCGAAGCCACTAGTAGATATTAAAACACATTACAGCCCAAATCAATGGGTTGGATATCAAAGGATTGCCATCAGATGCTTGTCATCAAATCTGTCAGTTGGCGACCAATAATGAATTATCCTATCCAAATTGCAGCACATTTAAAGGAGCCGTCAAAGCACGAGTGCAACTATAATATCCTTAGACCGTCATGATACCAATGCATTATGTGCACTCCTCAGCACTTCAAAGGTTCACAGTCAAAGTGTCACCAAACCTGAACCAACACTATCCCCTTCCCCTCTGTATCTTTCTGATAACAATCTTCTCAGGGTTAAAACATCTCAGTGAAAATACGACGGATCTCTTTGTGACACTACTTACATGGTTATTTCATCTTTTTTTACAGTGTTCCTTCACAACTGTTATTTTGACACACATATTCTGGTAAACAATAAAGCAACTACCTCAGCGGGGTAAATCAGAGACAAGGAGAGACGGAGAGAGAGACAGACAGATGGAGAGAGGAGAGTGAGAGAGAGACAGACAGATGGAGAGAGAAGGAGAGAGAGAGAGTGACAGATGCAGAGAGAGAGACAGACAGACAGACAGAGAGAGAGAGAGAGAGAGAGAGAGAGAGAGAGAGAGAGGGAGATGGAGAGAGAGGGACAGAGAGCAGACAGTGACAGAGATAGATAGAGACAGAGAGGCACAGTGACCCAGAGTTAGACACACACAAGGGGTGGGTGGGGTGGTTGGGGGTGGGGGAGGCACAGGTGGTTGAGATAAGGCAGGGATTTATCTGTATGAGCTGATTGGGTTATGTCCTGGAGCAATATGCTACTCAGAACCACGGGTGTGTGGATGACATGATGATGTATTGGATGTGCTAACATGGGGTGGACTAGGGTAGGGCTTATTAGGGTTAGAGGCTCCATTAAGCATTTAACCATTTATAGGTCAACAGTGCACCAATACAGTACACCCATGGGTCATAGTGGTGCATGGATGGAGCCCTGGAGAGTAACCCACCACATTCGGTGTCCTACAGTCATGTATCATACTGCACTTATACTGGGGTGATACAATACCAGTTGATGCACTACACAGTTTAAAATGAACCAGAGTAGTTTTCACAAGAAGCCCCAGATGGCAGTGCGGTAGTACACAAGTGTGCAAAGAATCTCTGCGAAAATAACAACAGATCTCTGGCAACTTTGGGAGGAGGATTCTGCCGTTATTTTGATGACAGTTTTCTTACACTGCAATCAAGTGTTACTAGGCACACTTTGCAGTCCTTACAGAAATAAGTATGAATAGGTGGAGAGAAGGAAGGCCACAAGTTGTTATTATGACTCACCATTAAATTATGCTTATTTTCTCTATCATTCCTTATTATCTTAATGTCCCAAAGGCATTACTTTGATGTAACTATTATTTGAGGCCTGAAGGTTGACATAGAGGTAGGCAGAGTATGCAGGGTGGGAGTAGAACAGGTGGGGGCCATTCTCACTCACACCACCTGACAACGCCACCTGGGGCCAGCTTAATTACCCCACCACCAGCATACTCTCCTCCCATTGGTAAGGCATAAAAATGTCGTTTTCAGGTAACAAAGTTGAAGAAAAAAAGGTAGTTAGGAAGAGATTTTTTTAAGGACGGCTGTAAATTTTCACCCCTACAAAACACAAATTAGATGTGTGTGATCATTAAAAAAGACATATTCAAGCTAAGATTACTTCTTCTTTTCCCCAAAAAAACATAGAAAAACATAGTGCATTAAAGCATAGAAGGCTGAGGGTAGGTACCGTAAAACCCTCTATCAACCCTGTGTGGTCACAGGAATCAGCACTTGCGAAATATTGACTAATTACTTACAAATAGAGACTATTATCTATACATGTACTGACACCAGTCTGGCATCTTCTCTTACTGAACCCCTTGGAACGCTGGCCCCCTGGCATGCTGGCCCCCAGACACCTGGCCCCCGGACACCTGGCCCCCTGGACACCTAGCCCCCTGGAAGCCTGGCCCCCTGGTGACCTAGCCCCCTCGCTCCCAAATCTCCCTCCCTCATTTAATAAATCTATTCACCTGGAGTTAGTGACAAGCGTCTGAAAATATGGGTCGGTTTGTGCATGCGCAACTCAAAGTAGGTCGATGACTTTTTGCATGCTTTTTCAAACAGCAAGCCGAGGTCCTGGTCTGACTTTGCTCTCTTTATTCTTATATGATTGTGATTGAACAAAAGCATCTCACATTTATACGCTTTTGTTCAATCATATAAGAATAAAGAAAGAAAAGACCAGGACCTAAGCCTATGGGGAAGTTGATTGTAGAATCATTAAAAAGCGATCTATTTTTTATTTGAAAATAATCAAGACAAATATATGAACTAATCGTTTATAACAATTTTATTTTGTTCATTTTTAAATGCCACCGCCAACCCGGCGGTATAGGACTCAGGGGGCACCCTGAGCCAATTAGGATACATTAACAGAAACTTTTTTTTTATGCCTAATGTAGAGACACTCTCCCCATACAGACCCTGGACACTCTCCTCCCACATAAACTGTCTGTACACAGAAACTGTACACTCTCCTCCCAAAGAAACTGTCTGTACACTCTCCTCCCACAGACACTGTCTGTACACTCTCCTCCCACAGACACTGTACACTCTCCTCTCACAGACACTCGACACTCTCCTCACACATACACGGCCTGTACACTCTCATTTCACGGACACTGTCTGTACACTCTCCTCCCAGTCCAACAGACACTTTACACTCTCCTCCCACAGGCACCGTCTTTAAGCGGGTATTCCACGGTCGGCCAAGATTTTACAAATCTGACCGACAGCAGTTGAATAAGTGTATTACACTCTCCTTCCACAACTACAGATAGAAATCAGTGCAGTTCATACATAAAATAATAACCAAGGGGCAATATGGCGTTCAAATACCAGCACATAAAGGGAACCCACAGTCCCACATTTCCCAGAGGACAATTTGTGGTAAAAGGCCTTGAATATTTTAAAACCCAGTGGTGGGAGAGAGCTTGTGGTTACACTAATATTGCTCACATAATGGAGCAACAAAGAGAGGGCGGTTGGATGAAAGGGATAGAAAAAAAATGATTCAGGGGAATGGGTTGTTCATGGGAACATTTTATCAAATCTTTAAGCTGTAACCAAAGCTCAGATGAAGGTTGGATCTCAGATTAATGTTGAGTACTTCACTCTGGTATTTCTTTTATTCCACCGAGAGCAGTAGCGGGTCCAGGTTTTCTTTTTCAAAACGAGAAGGCGTGCCCCTTATTTCGCTTCTATCATTGGCTAAATTTTATGTTTAAAAGAGGCAAATAAACCCTTTGTAGAAACACAAAAAGAAGGGGGCGCACACTATATAAATCTGCCAATGTGAAGAACTACTGCCCCGCCCATTGGACAATCCGCTACTTGGGTATACGTGAACCTAACACTATGTCTCCCTTATAGGACCAATGTCTGGGTGTGCCTTATAGGCAGAGTGAATTGTAATCAATCCTTTAATGGCTGCTGGTCAGCATGATGCACCAATGAAGTGCTGGTGAGACTGCTCACCAGCACTTCATTGGAGCATCATACTAACTCAGTTTGATCCATAAACTCCTGAGGGTCAGCATGATGCACCAACAAAGTGCTGGCAAGCATGATGACCAATGGACATGATACATTAATGCATCAGCGGCCCTTAAACGGTTAAATATATGTGGGGTGTTATGGTACATAACCCACACTGTAAAAAAAAAAATGTCATCAAAATGTCTAAGTCTGTGCCATAGGCACAAATTCTGATTGATTTCCATGTACCATGGATATAACTTATATACAATGTGTGCATATTATATGTAAGTGCCCCTTACAGGGTTAATGGTTACTGGTGCAGACAGTCTAAAAGACTAATCTGTTTGTTCGTTTCAAGGTGAGAAGTGACTAACCCTTTAAGGAACACAAAGTAAATTAACCCTTTAAGGAACACAAAGTAAATTAATGCATCATACCAGACTTATGGTAATAAGGCCTATGTATAGTTGTACATATATGTAGGTGGTTATGGATTACTTGGAGGTGTGACAACACCAATAGTCTATGCCCATGGCTAAATAACCTGCTGTTAGCCCCCCTAATACAGCCTGTCTGCGCCTCTAGATTTATACAGGCTCCACTGTCTTGTCATGTAACAGCTTTACAATGTTCATGGAGACATTGTATCGGCAAAAACATGCTAGACACTGGCAGAGATTTCACACCCCTGAGTAATGAAAAGAAATACCCTGCATACCCTACCTACTGGTAATTTTTTCTTCTTAATATATTACCTGAAATACACATCTTATTTCTTGTTTAGGTCCTACACTCCCCCCCTTACCTCTCACCCCACCTTTTCGGCTCTCATTTGTGGCTTTTATATCATTTGCCATTGTTCCTAAAAGCCAACATTTAACTACCAATGGGTGGCATTGTGCATTAATGCATCATGCCCAATCTATCATGATGCGTTAATGCATCATGCCTAGTGAGCAATCCTCCAGGGTTAATACAATCATGGAGGGTCACCATGATGCACAAATGCAGTGTTGGCAAGTAGACTGCATTGGTGCATCATGACAGCAATGGTGTATCAGTGTTTCCGAAAACCTTTTATCAGCGCAGTCCAAAAGGGGCTGTGCCTTGGCACCTTACACAGGCCATTTCCCTCTCACACAGGCCATATGCACATTGATATTCTAAAGTTCTCATGTAAACTTCATTGTGACTCAAAGAATTCTTAAGAAAATGTTTGAATATAAAACAATTTTATAAAATTGCCTCTGCTTCTAAAAGGCCAATTTGAAAAGTTCTTTCTCCATTAGAAAGCTCAGGCCTACGTCCAAATGCCCTACCCTGGCTATTAATAATTTATGCCACCTTTTTGCGTCATTTCGGTACCACTGGTGCATGAACCTGGAGGCATCATGTGGCCTTTTAAGGTATATAGAAAGAAATCGAAGACACAGGAATGGGAACCTTTTAGACCAAGTCTCGCCAAGTCTCGTGTGGAGGGAGACAGGTCATCACGATGGTGGGATCTGGAAGAGATCAGGAGCTCAATAAACGACCTTTGCGTTGGCCAGGACAACCTATTATCAGGGGCGGGTCTGGGGGGGGAGGGGGGTAGGGGGCACGTGCTGAAATTGGGCCGGGCTATGACTATTAGCTATAGGAAACATGGCCCGAACACCAGCTTGTGCCCCCCCCCCATGACCAGATTTTCTTGGCTCTGCCCCCCTAGACCACCCCTTCTGGATCCGCACCTGATTATCGCGCAGCAATGTGCGACGAAACAGGATGTGGGATTTAATGGAAACTGTGCAGTCATGTGCACGGAACAGGATGTTGGATCTAATGGAAACAGTACAGCCTACTGCATGGAATGAGATGTGGGATCTAATGGAAACAGTACAGCCTACTGCACGGAACAGGATGTGGGATCTAATGGAAACAGTACAGTCTACTGCACGGAATGGGATGTGGGATCTAATGGAAAGAGTACAGCCTACTGCACGGAACAGGATGTGGGATCTAATGGAAAGAGTACAGCCTACTGCACGGAACAGGATGTGGGATCTAATGGAAACAGTACAGCCTACTGCATGGAATGGGATGTGGGATCTAATGGAAACAGTACAGTCTACTGCACGGAACAGTATGTCGGATCTAATGGAAACAGTAGTCTACTGCACGGAATGGGATGTGCGATCTAATGGAAACAGTACAGTCTACTGCATGGAATGAGATGTGGGATCTAATGGAAACAGTACAGTCTACTGCATGGAATGGGATGTGGGATCTAATGGAAACAGTACAGTCTACTGCACGGAATGGGATGTGGGATCTAATGGAAACAGTACAGTCTACTGCATGGAATGGGATGTGGGATCTATTGGAAAGAGTACAGCCTACTGCACGGAATGGGATGTGGGATCTAATGGAAACAGTGCAGTCTACTGCACGGAACAGGATGTGGGATCTAATGGAAAGAGTACAGTCTACTGCACGGAACAGGATGTGGGATCTAATGGAAACAGTACAGCCTACTGCATGGAATGGGATGTGGGATCTAATGGAAACAGTACAGTCTACTGCACGGAATGGGATGTGGGTCTAATGGAAACAGTACAGCCTACTGCATGGAATGGGATGTGGGATCTAATGGAAACAGTACAGTCTACTGCACGGAACAGGATGTGGGATCTAATGGAAACAGTACAGTCTACTGCATGGAATGGGATGTGGGATCTAATGGAAACAGTGCAGTCTACTGCACGGAACAGGATGTGGGATCTAATGGAAACAGTGCAGTCTACTGCATGGAATGGGATGTGGGATCTAATGGAAACAGTACAGTCTACTGCACGGAACAGGATGTGGGATCTAATGGAAACAGTACAGTCTACTGCATGGAATGGGATGAGGGATCTAATGGAAACAGTGCAGTCTACTGCACGGAACAGGACGTGGGTCTAATGGAAACAGTACAGTCTACTGCATGGAATGGGATGTGGGATCTAATGGAAACAGTACAGTCTACTGCATGGAATGGGATGTGGGATCTAATGGAAACAGTACAGTCTACTGCACGGAATGGGATGTGGGATCTAATGGAAAGAGTACAGCCTACTGCACGGAACAGGATGTGGGATCTAATGGAAACAGTACAGTCTACTGCACGGAATGGGATGTGGGATCTAATGGAAAGAGTACAGCCTACTGCACGGAACAGGATGTGGGATCTAATGGAAACAGTACAGCCTACTGCATGGAATGGGATGTGGGATCTAATGGAAACAGTACAGTCTACTGCACGGAACAGGATGTCGGATCTAATGGAAACAGTAGTCTACTGCACGGAATGGGATGTGCGATCTAATGGAAACAGTACAGTCTACTGCATGGAATGAGATGTGGAATCTAATGGAAACAGTACAGTCTACTGCATGGAATGGGATGTGGGATCTAATGGAAACAGTACAGTCTACTGCACGGAATGGGATGTGGGATCTAATGGAAACAGTACAGTCTACTGCATGGAATGGGATGTGGGATCTAATGGAAAGAGTACAGCCTACTGCACGGAATGGGATGTGGGATCTAATGGAAACAGTGCAGTCTACTGCACGGAACAGGATGTGGGATCTAATGGAAAGAGTACAGTCTACTGCACGGAACAGGATCTGGGATCTAATGGAAACAGTACAGCCTACTGCATGGAATGGGATGTGGGATCTAATGGAAACAGTACAGTCTACTGCACGGAATGGGATGTGGGTCTAATGGAAACAGTACAGCCTACTGCATGGAATGGGATGTGGGATCTAATGGAAACAGTACAGTCTACTGCACGGAACAGGATGTGGGATCTAATGGAAACAGTACAGTCTACTGCATGGAATGGGATGTGGGATCTAATGGAAACAGTGCAGTCTACTGCACGGAACAGGATGTGGGATCTAATGGAAACAGTGCAGTCTACTGCATGGAATGGGATGTGGGATCTAATGGAAACAGTACAGTCTACTGCACGGAACAGGATGTGGGATCTAATGGAAACAGTACAGTCTACTGCATGGAATGGGATGTGGGATCTAATGGAAACAGTGCAGTCTACTGCACGGAACAGGACGTGGGTCTAATGGAAACAGTACAGTCTACTGCATGGAATGGGATGTGGGATCTAATGGAAACAGTACAGTCTACTGCATGGAATGGGATGTGGGATCTAATGGAAACAGTACAGTCTACTGCATGGAATGGGATGTGGGATCTAATGGAAACAGTGCAGTCTACTGCACGGAATGGGATGTGGGATCTAATGGAAACAGTACAGTCTACTGCACGGAATGGGATGTGGGATCTAATGGAAACAGTAGAGCCTACTGCATGGAATGGGACGTGGGTCTAATGGAAACAGTACAGCCTACTGCACAGAACAGGATGTGGGTCTAATGGAAACAGTACAGCCTACTGCATGGAACAGGATGTGGGTCTAATGGAAACAGTACAGCCTACTGCACGGAACAGGATGTGGGTCTAATGGAAACAGTACAGCCTACTGCATGGAATGGGATGTGGGTCTAATGGAAACAGTACAGTCTACTGCACAAAATGGGAAGTGGGACATAATGGAAACAGTACAGTCTACTGCATGGAATGGGATGTGGGATCTAATGGAAACAGTGCAGTCTACTGCATGGATGGGATGTGGGATCTAATGGAAACAGTACAGTCTACTGCACGGAATGGGATGTTGGATCTAATGGAAACAGTACAGTCTACTGCATGGAATGGGATGTTGGATCCAATGGAAACAGTACAGCCTACTGCATGGAATGGGATGTGGGTCTGATGGAAACAGTACAGCCTACTGCACGGAACAGAATGTGGGTCTAATGGAAACAGTACAGCCTACTGCATGGAATGGGATGTGGGTCTAATGGAAACAGTACAGTCTACTGCACGAAATGGGATGTGGGACATAATGGAAACAGTACAGCCTACTGCATGGAATGGGATGTGGGTCTGATGGAAACAGTACAGTCTACTGCACGGAATGGGATGTGGGATCTAATGGAAACAGTGCAGTCTACTGCACGGAACAGGACGTGGGAACTAATGGAAACAGTACAGTCTACTGCATGGAATGGGATGTGGGATCTAATGGAAACATTACAGTCTACTGCATGGAATGGGATGTGGGATCTAATGGAAACAGTACAGTCTACTGCATGGAATGGGATGTGGGATCTAATGGAAACAGTGCAGTCTACTGCACGGAATGGGATGTGGGATCTAATGTAAACAGTACAGTCTACTGCACGGAATGGGATGTGGGATCTAATGGAAACAGTACAGCCTACTGCATGGAATGGGATGTGGGTCTAATGGAAACAGTACAGCCTACTGCACAGAACAGGATGTGGGTCTAATGGAAACAGTACAGCCTACTGCATGGAACAGGATGTGGGTCTAATGGAAACAGTACAGCCTACTGCACGGAACAGGATGTGGGTCTAATGGAAACAGTACAGCCTACTGCATGGAATGGGATGTGGGTCTAATGGAAACAGTACAGTCTACTGCACAAAATGGGAAGTGGGACATAATGGAAACAGTACAGTCTACTGCATGGAATGGGATGTGGGATCTAATGGAAACAGTGCAGTCTACTGCATGGATGGGATGTGGGATCTAATGGAAACAGTACAGTCTACTGCACGGAATGGGATGTTGGATCTAATGGAAACAGTACAGTCTACTGCATGGAATGGGATGTTGGATCCAATGGAAACAGTACAGCCTACTGCATGGAATGGGATGTGGGTCTGATGGAAACAGTACAGCCTACTGCACGGAACAGAATGTGGGTCTAATGGAAACAGTACAGCCTACTGCATGGAATGGGATGTGGGTCTAATGGAAACAGTACAGTCTACTGCACGAAATGGGATGTGGGACATAATGGAAACAGTACAGCCTACTGCATGGAATGGGATGTGGGTCTGATGGAAACAGTACAGTCTACTGCACGGAATGGGATGTGGGATCTAATGGAAACAGTGCAGTCTACTGCACGGAACAGGACGTGGGAACTAATGGAAACAGTGCAGTCTACTGCACGGAACAGGACGTAGGTCTAATGGAAACAGTACAGTCTACTGCATGGAATGGGATTTAGGTCTAATGGAAACAGTACAGTCTACTGCACGAAATGGGATGTGGGACATAATGGAAACAGTACAGTCTACTGCACGGAATGGGATGTGCGATCTAATGGAAACAGTACAGTCTACTGCATGGAATGGGATTTAGGTCTAATGGAAACAGTACAGTCTACTGCACGAAATGGGATGTGGGATCTAATGGAAACAGTACAGTCTACTGCACGGAATGGGATGTGGGATCTTATGGAAACAGTGCAGCCTACTGCACGGAATAGGATGTGGGATCTAACGGAAACAGTACAGTCTACTGCACAGAACAGGATGTTGGATCTAATGGAAACAGTACAGTCTACTGCACGGAATGGGATGTTGGATCTAATGGAAACAGTTCAGTCTACTGCACGAAATGGGATGTTGGATCTCATGGAAACAGTACAGTCTACTGCACGGAATGGGATGTTGGATCAAATGGAAACAGTACAGTCTACTGCATGGACTGGGATGTTGGATCTCATGGAAACAGTACAGTCTACTGCACGGAATGGGATATGGGATCTAATGGAAACATTAGTCTACTACACGGAATGGGATGTGGGATCTAATGGAAACATTAGTCTACTACACAGAACAGGATGTGGGATCTAATGGAAACAGAACAGTCTACTGCATGGAATTGGTTGTGGGATCTAATGGAAACAGTACAGTCTACTGCACGGAATGGGATGTTGGATCAAATGGAAACAGTACAGTCTACTGCACGGACTGGGATGTTGGATCTCATGGAAACAGTACAGTCTACTGCACGGAATGGGATATGGGATCTAATGGAAACATTAGTCTACTACACGGAATGGGATGTGGGATCTAATGGAAACATTAGTCTACTACACAGAACAGGATGTGGGATCTAATGGAAACAGAACAGTCTACTGCATGGAATTGGTTGTGGGATCTAATGGAAACAGTACAGTCTACTGCACGGAACAGGATGTGGGATCTAATGGAAACAGTAGTCTACTGCATGGAATGAGATGTGGGATCTAATGGAAAAAGTACAGTCTACCAGACAGAGTGGCGCAGTCAGCAGCCTGCTCGATCGCTCGCGGATCTGAAGATCATGGGTTCGAGCCCTGTCCAGAGTTGACTCAGCTCTCCACCCAAATTTGGTAGGTAAGGTGAGTAGCACAAGGGACCTCTCCCACTGTGCACAGGTAAGCAGGAGGCAGTGACAAAACTGACATAGCCAGCTAGTACTAGTAGTGAACAGAAGCGACTCCCCTGGGCACTGTATATGTATCCTGAAACCAGTATGGCTACTGGTATTCTATGAGGTACACCTCCAACAAGCTAGGGGTCGCTAGGGAGAACAGTTATCAGATAGGTACTACTTGCTCCCGGAGACACCCCCAGTGAATAGTTGGGATTATTTCATAGGTTGATAATTAATCCCACTAAAGCACTCTATACATGAGGTACAATATAAAAGTTTCATAGCTTTTAGAAAAAGGAATGCTTCAGAGACTTAAGCAAGTCTAATTTTGCCTTCCAGAGAAGTGTAGGCCTCTATTTAGCAACATACCGTAATCTCTCGCGTAGAAGGGGCGTTTTCTACGCCAAACAAAATGCTGCTGGGTCTTATACGTGGGAGGGACATTGCCTTGAGATAGGGGTGCGCCTTCTACGCGAGCTGCGCCTTCTACGCGGGAGATACGGTAGCTACATCAGTAGGTGCGAATCTACCTAGTCAAGCAACATCAGAGGCCATACTAGGGGTGAGCCTTACCCGGACCTAATCAGATGGAAATATACATGTTAGAGGAATACTGATTGCCAACCAACTATACATAGAAATACATGTCTACCTTAACAAAGGTATAATTCATGTTTATAGATTCTGAGAGTCACTAGTGCATAGGTCATGTCACCTGTGGCCTACCTTGGAACCACTATTCTAGGCCTTTATTACCTTGGGTTTGCAAAATGCACAACATATATTTAGATAGTAGCTATAAACATCAATTGTGACTCAAAGAGGACGCATGCGGCCCTGAGAGGGTTAAGGTGAACTAAATGAGACGAGGACTGATGTGATAGGTAATGGCCTGTAGATGAGGCACTGAGGGGCTGCTCTATGGTAATGGGATTAGCTTCACCATTAGGTGTCTAGTGTAGCTGCTTAGGATTATATCAATAGTACAAGAAAGGCTTCATATTGCACTCATCATACACCTTTACTTGATCAGGTGTGTCACTTGGGTGTTGGTCCAACCTCTGATAATTACTTCAGCAATTCACAAGTGGAAGTATTTCTCAACATATGAAACTGCATTAAAGTCTAAATATTTTGGGCCTCTGAACCTCTGGGAATACATGAGCCCCCGATGGTCTGACATCTCTTGATTTGATGTATGCTGCATTTATGCATTACGAGTCTTGGCATATATTGGTAAAGGTGAACGATGATCAGTTTGAGCCGACCCTTTCTTCACGAGGGTGTCCTGCCTGTTCTGCACAAGGCCGTTAGGCCGAGTGCGGAGCGGGCAGGACACCCTCGTGAAGAAACAGGAGGCTCAAACTGATCAGAGTTCATCTTTATATTTTTGTCAAGGTGTTTGAGTGGAAAATCAATCAATATTTCATCAATAATATTGAAATTAAACCCTTATTCACCTGTCTTCATCGCGAAATGCTGACCGCCGCCATCTTGGATGTGTACGTTTCAAAAGGGCTGAGCATGCACAATGGACCTATGACGTCATCGCGCGGATTTGTCACTGGTTATTCAACGCAGGGGTACAATACGCAGTCTCAGTGCTTTCTCTATGGAGCATCGATATTCACCTTGACATAATGCATCATGCCCATTGGTTGTCATGATGCATGAATGCAGCCCTGGTGTGTTACTCACCAGGGCTGCATTTATACACCGAGGTGACTCTACGGGCTGACATACTTCTGGAGGGTTTGCCTGATACACTCCTGCATCAGTTACCCTTATATATTCATGAACAGAGGCGACCCTACTTACTGACACACTTCTGATGCACCAATGCAGTGCTGGTGCATCTAGACTCACTAGCAATGCATTGGTGCATCATGCCCACAAAGAAGCATGAACCTGGAGGCATCATGCAGGTGTTAAAGGATTAAGTAAAAAAAAAAAGGGGGGGGGGGAAACAAACTGTCTGCATCATCAGAAAGCTTTGCGGGTGAAATAGAGTTAGCATAGAAACTACTCAAAACCTGATGTGGGCGAGAGCGGTCAGGTGTAAAACAGATACCATGCCAGTAGACAGGGAGGGGTGGAGGGAGTCAGTGCATTTAGAGTATAGACATTACCTCAGCTTTGTTCTTTCAATCATATGTTTCAGGAAAATGATTCACATACAGCATTTAAATTATATGGATTTCAGGGATGTGAAATGCCAAAATCAAAATTCTCTGAAGTGTGATATATGGCTTCGCGGCAATTCTCAATTAACATTCTAGGTATTGAAAGGGACACATTTATACCATCTATTAACAGTTGTTTGGTGCACAATCTTAAATTTGTCATCAGGATAGTGAAACATGCACCTTTTGTGAAGGGGTCAGACATGAAAAATTCAGTCGGTTTATCACCCCCATCCCATACATAAATGGTAAACTATTTTCTCAGTGGATTTTCGCTGCCCTAGTGAAGACTAAAATCTCGGATTTCCGAGATTTCTCGGAGATTTCACACCCTTGGATTTATATCTAGAAAATGTACATGTACAGAGAAAGGGCCCTCTTGGGTCCTTATGAAGCATGACGCAGTCCTGTTGAGTTACCCACTATCGCTGCATTTGTGCGAGTTACTCACAAGACTAGAGTCACGCATAATGCATAATGCGTACCGTCCCAAAAGGTCGGCATGATGCACCAATGAAGTGCTGGTGGATAGACTCACCTGCACTTCGTTGGTGCATCATGATGACCAATGGGCATGATGCATTGATACATCAGTGCATATATAGTGCATCATGGCTGAATGGTCTTACCTGACACAGTAGCAGTATTAAAAGTTGTGTAAGTCACCAGGAACCAGCGTACTCACCTGAAACATACAGAGAGAATATTATCATTAACATGTGACATGCACAGAGCACAGTACCATAATTTCTCTAGTATATGATTGTTTGATTTGTTTAACGTCCTAAGGCCTGTAGGACCTCATGGGAGTATCTCTAGTATAAGCTGCGGCTTATACTAGATACTAGAATCAGAGTAAAGGTGTGGTTTATAGAATGTTCCCAAAGTCAGGATGCGGCTTGTAAGGGGGTAATTATACGAAGTGCGCTCATACAAGAAGAGTGAGTGGGTAATAGATGTTTTTAACACCATTTCGACAGCTTAGGTCGAGAACTACATTCAGGGGCGTAGGAAAAGGGGGGGCCAGGGGGGCCTGGGCCCCCCCCCAATCATGAAGGAGGTGGGGCCTGAGTATGTCTGGCCCCCCCCCAATATTGTCCAAGAACTCATAAACACAATGGAAAAGAAGCTAAAACTTTACATCTCAAATTAGATTATTATGGTTATGTCATAGGGAGAATGGGGGTCTGAGCCTAAAGTCAGATCCAAAATTTACCAAAAATCACTTTTCTATATGAATTCTAAATACGCATATATAGACGCCATCATGCATCAGCCGACAATTCAAGGTGGTCGCGATGGTGCCCTCACCAGGCCCCCCCCCAATGAAGATTTGCTTCCTACGCCTCTGACATTACACAATTTCACAGAGGAATGTGTTGGTGCCCGAGCATGTGTGCACCACACACATCTGAGGGGATAGGAAAGAGGAGATATACTCTTCATGTGCTAGGGAAGCCTGCATACAAGAGAATTTACGACAGCACGGGGATGGGGAACATTGAAATTCAGGGCAGTAGCAGGGATTGCTTTTCTGTGCTAACTCTGGTGTTTCCTGACTGGGGTACAGAGCCCCTGTGTAGCTGACACTGCTGTATTACTTTGTATTGGTGGTCTATTTATCTAACCCCTGCATGACTGCATAGTGCTCTAATGTACCTTTTTAAAGACGGCTGGGCAAAGCTGTAGTGTATTATCCTTAAGGCTGATTGGCCGTGAATTATCTAGATGGATAATGCTCTCCCAGTAAAGGACAACCTTTAGGCTTTACTTTTGATATTTGTGTGTTATTAGGTGGCTGATATGTGATTTTTCTGTGTTATAACAGGAATAAGGCACTTGGTCATGGCCACGGTTGTGCTCTAGACTGTATTGAGATGTCTCAGGGCCTCTCCCCTTGATATCTCAATACAGTCTAGCGCACTCCCATGGCCATGCCCCGAGCATTATTCCTGAACTAACCCAATCTCACCGCATGACACATTCTAGGGAATACCCCCTCTCGTGTTTAGGGACGATGGTCCCCATTTAATAGGAAATATTACTACTGTAAAACCCCGGTCATAAGCCGGATTTTTTTTTTCTATTTTTGACTAACACTGGCTTGTAAATTTCTCCCAAAGTCTACCCCCGGCTTATGACCAGGGTTTTATTACTATAGAATAAAGAGAAAATGGTCAACATTTGACCCTAAAACCGGCTTATAATATTTCTTCAAACTCTACCCCCGGCTTATGACTGGGGTCAGCTTATGACCGGGGTCGGCTTATGACCGGGGTTTTACGGTATGCATGATAACTGCCTATAGATATTGGTACTACAGTAACCAGTGAGCAGAACTACTTTTACCCAGAATCCCTGAAAGCCAGTGACGACTCACGCTAGTGGTCGAGGTGGGGCCAGCTTGCCTGTTACCCTTTAAGGGCCACTGATGCAGGGGTGTGTGGTGGTGGTGGGTGGGCGGGGGTTAGATCAACTATTATGTTAGTGCTGGAATCCTGAATTAAGAATAGTGTATAGCAATAGGACCTAATCTGAATTTACAGATGTCCAGTCTCCATCCCTCTCCTGTACTGTGGTCAGAGATAGCTTAGTGAGAGGGTTAAGTCAACCCAGGTGAATATCTCACCAGGGGTACATTTATGCATCATGATGACCCTGCAGGGTCAGCATGATGCATGAATGAAGTGGCCACTGTTTTGGCATCTTACATAATCCATTTAATTTACCTCTCTCACAGGCCATATGTAGAATAATAAATAAAAAATCTGACATACTCTACTTAATCTCATTCAGCTTGTTGCCTGAATCACACAACACCTTTTTTCCCGTTTTCCATGTAATAGTAGAATGGATGACTAGCAGCATTATGTGGAGGTCAGAAACCTGACACAGACTGTGTTTACATTCTGTCTGTTACCTCAATAACATGACACTCTCCATGTCTGTGCAAACCACTACCGCATAGCCCCTTGCATCAGCAGGCCTATACAGGGTTACAGTCCGACAGGGGCAACACGGCCCTTTTAAACTCTGATATGGGCGACATGGCCCTTTTAAACTCTGACATGGCCCTTTTAAAATCTGACATGGGCAACAAAGCCCTTTTAAAATCCGACATGGGTGACACGGCCCTTTTAAAATCTGACATAGGCAACAAACCCCTTTTAAAATCTGACATGGATGACACGGCCCTTTTAAAATCAGACACGGCTTTTAAAATCTCACATGTGCGACATGGCCCTTTTAAAAGTCTCACATGGGCAACACAGCTCTTTTAAAATCTGACATTAGTGGCACGGCCCTTTTAAAATCTGACATTAGTGGCACGGCCCTTTTACAATCTGACATTAGTGGCACGGCCCTTTTACAATCTGACATTAGTGGCACTTAGAATGTTTCTATTAAGGCCCCTTAATTACAGGAGGTTTTCTATGAGTATTAACACACCTTTCGGAGAGCGACTCCTCTGCTATAGACTTGAAACTGACAGAAAGTGTATTCCTCAAATGGCTGCCAATCATACTGACCAAACTATTGGACTGCCGTAACACCTTGCAAATAAAGGCGCACCTCGCCTATAGGGCTTCCCTAGGCCACTTAAAAGGGTTTATATCGCCTCTTTCCTATCTCCTCGGATGTGTTTGGTGCACATATATGGGTGGTCACTGACACACTTCTCTGTGGAATTGTGTAGTGTAATTCTCACCATAAATATGACCTGAGTTGTCAAAATGGTGTTAAACATCTATTACTTCAGGCCAGAATGATAAGGTGTTACATCAACACAAAGATTAGCACCACAAAGATTTGGTACTTAACCCTACAGAGGCCAATACTGCATTCATGCATCAACAAACAGAGGTTATCCACCTACCACAGTCTGGAGTTGAGAGTGGAAGGAGTGACATCAACAGAAGCAAATGGCTACATCGAGAGTCTGCATGGAGAAGGAGCCGCTCGAGGCCATGCGGTGTCTGGTCCATGTTGGTAAACTGAAAGGTGAGATTTTAATGAGTTTTTGGGTTGGGCTTGGCTTAATACTAAAAGTATATGGAACATGTTAATTTGGACAGGCAGAGCAATGCAAACAGTAAAGTGCATGCAGCATTCCAGTCCTTGGCAGTAGTTGTAACGACAACAACAATAACAGGTAGATACTATTTTTATGGCACAGTCACCTTCAAACCAGGCAGTATGGTACATGTGTCCCCAGACAGCAGCGTTGTGAGTGGCAGTGGGTGCGCTCACAATTGGTGGCATGATCCTCCAGGACAAGGTGCTCAGGGTTAGCACAGAGGGTTTCCCCACAAAGATGGGAGACCTCCAGACCGTGAAGCAGCTGGAAGTCTCCCACATAGAGTTGGTACACTAGTCTGTGTGTAGAGTGAATTTTCTTTTCGACATGAGGGAGGGGAATAGCGAGCCTAATCCGACCATATTTACTAGATTTTGCCCCCTGCCAAACAAGACAAGCCTCCTGTGCAATGCACCGAGCATGGATCTGGGCCAATTGTGAGCTGCACCACTCTGCAAAGTCAATCTGAAAGACATTAAAACAGGCACCTCTAAAATCTAAAGACTATGCAGCACAAAGCGTCAGAAGAGAAAATCATCATGATTTATGAATAGAAATGAGTGAACAACAAGTGTTTAGTCAACACCACACACTAACCTGCTGTGCCATGTTGTCTGAGTAAAACTGAATCTCACCTGAAAGAATTAAGGGAGTGGTCATTATTTATTAACAGCAGGGGTGGTGGGTTTGAGGAGGGAGGGTTGCATAAAAAAATTTGATCCCCTCCCTCTTGAGGGGATGCGTAAAAGATTTGCCCTCTTTTTAGCCGAGGCACCCTTTGTACCTCCGTTGTGTGAGCGGAGTGGACCGGTTACTAGTCTAGATCCCTGAATTTAAAGACAGAGAACTGTGCCTATTAAAAAAACGACACGCACGGCAACACAGAGGGTTATTAATTCAACACGCGCCACGCGGCACTTTTAAATATCAACGGACATGGGGTTTCACAGCAGATTACATTAGATAAATTTTGACACAAAGACACAGCACTGTCCATAAAAATATCAACACGGCAACACAGTCATTTAAGGGAATGATCATTTTTTACAACAAGGGGGGCTTGTCTTTAAATTCAGGGATCTAGACTAGTAAAGATTTTGACCCCCCCTCTGGAGGGGGTAACTTTTTTTCGACCCCCCCCATAAGGGACAAAAATCGCGCGCGAACGTCCCCTTTTAGCCTATAGTAATGCGCGGGGTTTTCCACTGAAAACAGGTGAAATTATTTTGATCAGAGGTGAAAAAATTCTGACCCCCCGGTCAAGGGGTTGAAAAAATTCTGACCCCCCCTCAACTCAGCACCCATATAGGACACAGAACTGATGTGCCCAGCTGTTGAGGGTTGTAAAGATAAATCTGATGATCAAAAATTAAAATATATCACACTGGTCGGGGAAAAGTGCTGTTATCTCAGCTGTTTACGGTCCGATCTACTCAGTTCAAAGTTCCACGTGTAGGTAAATGGGTGGGGGACAAGAAAAATTCAATGAAACGAGTCTGGGAGGTAGACGAGCGCCGCCACGGGCGCCGTTTTGCCGATTTTCGACACTCGGAAATCGAAAAAAACAGGCTGTATGTCAACAAGTGGAGAGGGCACTCACTTTTCTTGATAAATCCTGAAGTGTGGATGTGTCTGTCAACTGGCAAACAAGTGGGAAAGAAGAGATAAAGACCTCCTGAAATTGAAGCTTGGCCTTGGCCTTGGCCTGTGCATCTTGGTGACTTCTGGGGATTTCTACCTGGCCATCACACTGGAGACAAACATTCATGCCGCCTCTGTTCCTGAGGGATGTGGTGGGACCATGCTGTCACACACTTCCGACTGTTTTCAGATGAGATCTCATCTGAATAATAATCTTCCATTTAAGTTTCCATAAGTTTCAGATGATCTCATCTGAATGTAATTCAAATTCATATGAGATCTGGCATATATCCTTGATTGGGGGCTCTGCCCCGGGAACCGCGACGGCGTCAACATTCGTCTCTGTGGAGGGCCAGGTAAGTTCTGCAAGAAGTGACCCTTTTGCTTGGCCTGTTGACATCAGATGTTGCCTCAGCAAAACATGGTTTCACTTTCAATTTCTGTTTGAAAATGTTTATGAAGGGGAGTTTAACTTCTGTTGGGGGTAGAAAGTGGAAAGGGGTCGTTGGTGATATTTATTGCAATGCGAGGATGTGAAATTGTGAGAAGATAGGGAGAATTGGGTGGTTGCCTCGCGCACACAGATGGGGGGCGTCTGCTAGGACGCAGTGGTAGGTGGCGTGGCCCTGGTGGTTGTGCCATAGCATTACCTCAAGGATGGAAAGAAACAAATTTTGCTGTTGGACGTTAATGGGGACCGGGTGAAGGGACGCACTGATATCAAATATGCACCGTCTGATGACAAAGTGTGAATATAGATGAAATATCCTTGTATTTTCAAGACTGAAAATGGCTGGGTTTAATTTTCAGATTTGTCACATTCTCCAAGCAGTCATGCTGCAGTGCCTGATGACCAGGGTAGCAGCCAGATTGTGCTTGGAGTGTCGAGTTTTCCTCAGGGCAGGGAGACAGAAAATTTTGAAATCATCAACACAAACCAGCCAGACTTTTTGTGTGAAGTACAAGGTGAGTTGCTGTTGTTCACTGTTGATGAAGTATTTGCCGTATGTGTTATGTAGACTTATTTGACAGGGGGGGGGGGGTCTTTCATAGGGCAGTGAGTCTATATTCGAGGGAGTCTATATTGGGGGGGGTGCCAGGTTCCTATAGGCCTGCCTGTACAATGGGTGTGGACCACTAAATTTGACATGGTGACATGGCAATTTCTTAAAATCGACATGTGACATGAGAGGTTCTTAGAGGTGACATGGGACATGGGGATTTAAGTGACATGTGACATAACCATTTCTTAAAATCGACATGTGACATGAGAGGTTCTTAGAGGTGACATGGGACATGGGGATTTAAGTGACATGTGACATAACCATTTCTTAAAATCGACATGTGACATGAGAGGTTCTTAGAGGTGACATGGGACATGGGGATTTAAGTGACATGTGACATAACCATTTCTTAAAATTGACATGTGACATGGGGGACCCCCCATCCACACCCCCTGTACATTGCTTGGAATTGATGTATGTGACACTACAACAATGTAGTGTCACATACATCAATGTTTGAATCTGACGTATATCCTAGACTTCTCTCCATTAAATGCCGGTTCCATTAATCCACCTCGAGGTGTATCCTAGTGCCCCTCCATTAAATGCCTGTTCCATTGATCCACCCCTAGGTGTATCCTAGAGCCCCTCCATTAAACGCCCCTTCCGTTGATCCACCCTGAGGTGTACCCTAGTGCCTCTCCATTAAACGCCTGTTCATTTATTACACCCTGAGGAGTATCCTCGACACACCTCCATTAAAAGCCCCTTCTCTTGATCTACCCGGAAGCGTACGCTAACATACCTCCATTAAACGCCTGTTCCATTAGTCCATCCCGAGGTGTACCCTTGCCCCCCTCCACTAAAAGTCTCTTCCACTCACCAACCCCAAAGTGTACCGTAGCGCCCCTCCATTAAACGCGTGTTCCATTAATCCATCCCGAGGTGTACCCTTGCGCCCCTCCAATAAATGCCTGTTCCATTGATCCATTCTGAGGTGTACCCTAACATACCTCCATTAAACGCCTGTTCCATTGATCCATCCCAAGGTGTACCCTAGCAGCCCTCCATCAAATGCCTGTTCCATTGATCCACCTTGAGGAGTATCCTCGACACACCTCCATTAAAAGCCCCTTCCGTTGATCCACCCCTGAGGTGTATGCTAACATACCTCCGTTAAACGCCTGTACCATTATTCCATCCCTGGGTGTACCCTAGCCCCCCTGCACTAAAAGTCTCTTCCACTTACCAACCCCGAAGTGTACCCTAGCGTACCTCCAGTAAACGCCCCTTCCATTGATTCACCCCAAGATGTACCTTAGGCGCACCTCCATTAAATGCCTGTTCCATTGATCCACCCCGAAGTGTACCCTAGCGCCCTTCCATTAAATGCCTGCTCCATTGATCCACCCCGAGTTGTACCCTAGCGTACCTCCATTAAATGCCTGTTCCATTGATCCATCCCGAGGTGTACCCTAACATACCTCCATTAAACGCCTGTTCCATTGATCCACCCTGAGGTGTACCCTAGTGGCCGTCCATTAAATGCCTGTTCCATTGATCCATCCCGAGGTGTACCCTAGTGCCCCTCCACTAAAAGTCTCTTCCACTCACCAACCCCAAAGATTACCCTAGCATACCTCCAGTAAACACCCCTTCCGTTGATTCACCCCGAGGTGTACCCTCAGCACGTCCACTAAAAACATGTTCCAGTGACCTACATTAAGGTGTACCCTCGCCACACCTTGATTCTAAGCCTAATCCACTCACTCACCTGCAGATGTACCCTCGCCGCACCTCCAATTGAGTCAAAGTCTTCATTTCTTTGTCAGATGTACTTTGAATCACGTAGAATAAGATTTTGCAAAGAAAAGTAGAGATAGGAAACCTCACATGATAAAAGGTCTGATATCCTCATTCATTTACCATTTTTGTTTTCATGTCCATTACATGGCATTCTGGGTAAATTTATCATTTTTCGGAAAAGAATGGGGTAAATTTCCTATCATTTCATAACAAAAGCAAATAAAATTCATTAGAACCATTTTTCTTAATCTTTTAAAAATATTGTTTAGATATTTTGCCTTTCAATAAGAGTAATTATTCAAAATGTCACAAAATGCTCAGTTTTAGATGAAATAATATTTCATGGTCATCAAGAACCCTCATGTGCCTTTGCCTACTATAAGTGAAGTCGTTGTGATGAAAATAATTCATCTGTGCAGGGAACTGCGCAGCGGGTACATATTCAAAGGGATCAACCCACCTTAAGTTAAAGCCCTCTTCCACTCAGCCACCCTGAGATGTACCCTCCATGCAACTCCATAAAAGGCCTCCTCCACTCAAACAGCCCAATGTGTATCCTCCACTCAGGTCCACTCAAAGCCTGTTCCACTCTCCCATCCCGACCTGTAACCTTAGCGCACATCCTCTATAAGCCTCATTCACTCACCTGTCCGCAGGTGTATCCTGGACGTACTTCCACTAAATGCCTCTTCCCTTGTTCCACCCTGAGGTGTACCCTTGGGGCACATCCACTAAAACCCTCATTCCCTCACCTACCCTCAGATGTACACTCGGCAGAGATTCATCAAAAGCTTGTTCCACTCACCCTACCTGAGGTGTATTAAAGCCTCTACCACTCAAACATCCCTCTGAAAAGGTCCTTCCCTTCCCAACGCCAAGGTGTATCCTCAGTGCACCTCCATCTTTGATCTTTAGTTTTGCTGAAAAAAAGCTAAATCTTTTAAGCCCCTCCCTTAAGAGCGTTTCACCCCACCCCCCCATCCCGATCATATAAAAATTATCTTTGTCTGGAGTCAGAACTGGGAATTGCCTAGAACTGTCTCTTTCTGAAATGAGATTTATTTTTTGGCTGCTAGGAATAATTGTCAGGATGTGATGGTGAATTCCAATTTTAAGCTCTCGTAAACCACCACTGATGAAATTGGCACTGATCTACATTAGACCTTGTTCCAAAATCTGTGCTATAACACTTGTACATGTATGTATACTCACCTGGTAAAGTTGTAAACCTAGCTTGTTGGCCCACAACTTTTATGCAGGGTCAGGTAAACCCGTATGGATAGTGGTGTGTGTCTGAGTTAACCACATACTGGGAATTGTCCACGTTACTTCTTTAAGTGATACGTAATAAGCCAATACAGAAATACAATGTCTCACAATATGCACTGTCAATGTCTCACAATATGCACTGTTTCTCTGCTGTGTGGATCTGTATGTTGAAGAAACAGGAAACCCAGAGTCAGAACACATGGCCTCGGGGTTTTCTCCTGTCTGTGTCTTTAATTTACATGATTTAATTTATTTAATTACCACGAGAACATGTCATATGGGGTTTCTCTCCTGTGTGGGTCATCAGATGCACCTGTGCATTCAAAGACATGGCTGGCATTTGACACAAGTTGCCTTGGTGAGGCTTATACTGCCTATTTACCCAGCACCGAGCGACAAAGGACCGGGGGCACTTTTGATACAAATATTCAATGCATTGACTCAAAACTCTTCCGGAGCACAGGTGAAGTATCACTGAATGTGAACAAATGGTCAGAAAGCCTTTGGCTATCCTGAAATCTTCAGAATAAGGATGTTAGATTGAGGAAATGGCCAACATGGGTGCAGAGTTCTACAAAAGTCATCAGTTTCTGAATTTTTCAACAGACTCTCCTATTCTTTATCAGTGTAATCGAGTTAGTTCATGTAAATACTGTGTATCGCCAACTTGCTCAAAAACATTCAGATTTTTTGGATGCATTTTTCTATTTTTGATCTCATCGGAAGCGGTCAAACTACTATTGTACCTCCGACTGGGTAAAACTGTCATAAACACTTAGAATGGGAAGCTTATAATTGAAAATATGAGGATTTACTCCATGAAACAAATATCAGAGCATGCAAGAGTCAGATTTGATTCATTTTCATTTTCACTTGCACACAAAATGGTTCGATTGTTGGACGTCAACCCGAGTGTAAGAAGCAGGCCCATCACTTTGGGAAGCATTGTGTTCAGTTTAATAGCGGTATGGATTTTAATATTTGTCCCTGACCTTGATTGTACCTGACTCCTTGTTTTTTTGTAGGATTTCCCTCACCAATATGCCTGTCGTCATGCCCAGTTCAACAATGCGACTTTAAAAAAAGTTTCCGGAACTGTGGTGTGTCCTGAGTGCAGCTCCCTCATTCTAAGGCTGTCGTGTTGTCCGGACTATGAAAGTTTCAGTGATTTACATGTTCTGCCTTGGTGAGGCTTATATCGCCTATTTACCCAGCACCAAGCGACAAAGGACTGGGGAACACTTTTGATACAAATATTCCATGCATTGACTTAAGACTCTGCAGGGATGCAGGTGAAGCACCACTGAATGTGTACAAACAGTCAGAAATCCTGAAATTTTCAGAACAATGACTTAAGATTGAAAAAATGGGTGCAGAGTTCGAAAAAAGTGATCACTTTCTGATTTTTTATGAAGACTTGTCTATTTTTTATTAGTGATATCTAATTGGTTCTTGCATCTATGATGTATCAACAACATGCACAGATCCTATCTAGATTTCTCGAATGCTTTTTTTCTATTTTTCATCTCGTGTCAGGTGTTTTTTGGTTGGCCAAAAGAATAGAAGATTTCTGGACCGAGAACTACTTTGTACCTCCATCTGGGTAAGACTGTCTTGAACACCTGGAATGAGATATGAACGATTGAAAATGTGAAGATTCACACAATGCACTCAGATTTGATTTATTTTCATATTCACTTGCATGGGAGGGGCTGTTCAGTGCACAGACTTTTTGCTCCAATATGGAAATGTACAGTCGGTAATGTCTACATGTCTTAGACTACAGCTCTATCAACATCTGGAACGTCTTCCACTCTCCTGGGTCCCTTAAAAACGCACATCATGGCCCTCACTGGAGAGAGTCCACAGAAGTGTTCTCAATGTGGAATTCAGTGTACAGGTGGACATTCCTTAAAAACACACATGATGGCCCACACAGGAGAGAGACCTCACACGTTTTCTCAATGTGGTGAACGGTTTGGATGTGCAGACCACTTAGACATACACATGGTGACCCACACAGGAGAGAGACTTCACAGGCGTTCTCAATGTGGTAAAGGTTTTTTATATGCAGACCACTCAAACATACATATGGTGACCCACACGGGAGAGAAAGCTCAAATGTCTTCTCAATGTGGAATTCAGTAAACATGGGGACACCACTTAAAAGCACACATAATGATCCACACGGGAGAGAAACCACACATTTCTTTAGTTGTGGCAAACAGTTTATTTGGGCAAGTATATAAAAGGCACACATGATGACTCGCGAAGGAGAGATACCACACAAGTGTTCTGTGATTTCTGACAGGTGGTCCCGGAAAACCCCTCACTGTGGGAACTAATTTGTCCCTTGAGCTTGAGCATTTAGATATATCATTGCTACATGAGTAAATCCTCGTTGTTGACATTTTCAGCTCTGGTCAAGAGTGTTAAGTCCCCTCCATTCTCCAGGATTTTACACTGTGTGAGCAGCCCAAATCAACCATGTTTCATGTTAGAACACATTAAGCAGCCTGCACACTTGTTTTCAGAATATTCCTTATGTTTACAGTGCATTTATGGACCGTACTCCTGGATCATTCACCCCAAACATATATATGACTGCTTGGATGAGTGGGTGACATGGCTTGGTTTTCAAAAAATGTCTCTAACCTGTTAGGTATATAATTACTACATGAACAAATCCTGGATATAATATTGACTGACTGTGGACATATTGGGTTCAAGTCAATGTGTAAGCTTACCACCATTCTCCAGGCATTTACACTAAATGAGCTGTCTTTTTCACTGAACCTAAATCATAAAATGTGCAAACACATACTGCATTATTCTCGAGTGACATGTTTCATTTCAGGAGACATTCAACACCATGCACACTTGTTTTCAGAATATTTCAAGTGTTTATGAGTGATTTATGGACCGTTCAGTGCTCCTGCATCGTTTACCTCAAGTGTATATGACCTTTGTTTTTCTGTAAGATTTCCCTCAGTGTAGCCTACTATCATGCCCAGTTCAACAATGACACTTTACAAACACATGTTTTCTCAGCTGTGTGGTGTCCCCAGTAAAGCCACCAGGTTTCAGGGCTGTGGCATTGTTGAAACTGTAAAAATTTCAGTAATTTACATATTCTGTCTCACAAGTACGCCCATTTAGCCAGCACCTCGTACCGAAGGACTGGGGTGCACTTTTGATAGAAATATACACTGCACTGACTTGCAGCACCTTAGGGACGTTGATGAAGTATCACTGAATGTGTACAAACAGACAGAGAACCTATGGCTATCTTGTATTTATCAGAATGATGACTTTAGTGTATGGAAAAGGCCAAAGCAGGGGCAGAATTCTACAAAGCTGGTCAATTTCAAAATTATTATGCAGATTTCTAGATATCTTATCAGTGATATCTAGCCAGTTCAAGTATCTACTATGTTTCAGCAAGGTGAAAAAAAAACTCATTTCAGGAGTTGTCCCCAGTACAGCTACCTGGAAATTTCAGTGATTTACATGTTCTGCCCTGGTGAGGCTTATACTGCCTATTTACCGAGCACCGAGTGACAAAGGAACCAGGGACACTTTTGACAGAAATATACAATGCATTGACACAAAACACAGGTAAAGTATCACTGAATGTGGACAAACACTCAGAGAGCATTTGGCTATGCTGAAATTTTCAGAATAATGACTTGAGTTTGAAGAAATGCCCAAAGTGGGCGTGGAGTTCTACAAAAATGATCAGCTTTTGATTTTTTCAACAGACACTCCCATTTTTAATCAGTGAAATCTAGTTGGTGCTTGTATATACTATATATCAGCAGTATGCAAAGCGATTTTCAGATTATTCGGATGCTTTGTTCTATTTTTCACCTGATGTCAAGTATTTTTGGTCGTGACCCAGAGGTACTTTGTACCTCCGACTGGGTAAAACTGTCTTCAACACTTAGAATGAGATACAAAATGATTGAAAGTGTGAAAATTCAAACCGTGCTGCATGTTTGAGAGGATGTAATCATTACATTCAATTTATATTCATTTTCACTCACATAAAAAGCGGCCCCAGTGTAAGAAGCTGGCCCATCACCGTGGGAACTACTGTGTTGAGTTAGTTGCATGGCTCATCTTTTAGAGGCATGATTACCTGATCATTCAGGATTTTGCCTTAATTTGGTACAAATAAACTTGCTCTTGACATATGACGAGATAATTTTAGTCTTGCCTAAACTGTTTAGATTTTTGATGGATTTACTTAGATTGCCCTTTGAGATATTACAACTGCCTCACAGTCTAGGACAGTGCAAGCTGTCCCACCATCAACGTAAAGTACTCGGTGCATTCAAATGAGGTATCTAGAGGCAGAGAAAATATTAACACAAGGCTCAGGGGAAGCACACATGTTTCCTCTTTGTAGCTTTTAGAGACTTCAAGTTTACTTAAATATGGTGCCCTCGGGTTACGTGTTGATTGCTGCACACATGATGACCCACACAGGGGAGAAACGTCACAAGCGTTCTCAATGTGGTAAGGGATTTGGATGTCCAGACTGCTTAGACATACACATGATGACCCACACAGGGGAGAAACGTCACAAGCGTTCTCAATGTGGTAAGGGATTTGGATGTCCAGCCCGCTTAGACATACACATGATGACCCACACAGGGGAGAAACGTCACAAGCGTTCTCAATGTGGTAAGGGATTTAGATGTCCAGACTGCTTAGACATACACATGCTGACCCACACAGGGGAGAAACCTGATAAGCGTTCTCAATGTGGTAAAAATGCCAAAATGTACCCTAATTTAATCCCCGCATCCACCTCTCAGATGTACCCTAATCTAAGACCAGTAAAGCCAGGGTTTCACCCTTACAAGTTATGGGATGTACTCTAATTCAATGCCAGTAAAACAAGGTTTCACCATTACTAGCTATCAGATGAACCCCAATTTAAAACCAGTAAAACCATGGTGACTGCCTCTCAGTTGTACCCCAACATATCTCTGGTAAAACAAGGTTTCACCTCAATTGCACTTCTCAAATGCACCCTGAATTAACACCACTAAAACCAGTTTTCAAACTGACCACCTCTCAGTTTTAGCCTAATTTTACTATGGAAAAAAACAGGTTTCACATAAACTGTGCATCTTAGATGTGTCTTAGTTTAACACCCATAAAATGTACCCTAATTCAACAATTCAAGATCATCCCTAAATGTGACTCCATTTTACCCTGATTCACCCTGAGTTCCTTCAACATGTACCCTAACATAACCCACTAAACCCTGAATTACAATCCTGTTTTAGGGGCAGTGAGATTGTTTTTACATTAGATAAACCCTTGGCTTGTTTTTTTTTCCAGTTTGGTGTGGCCGCTTTCTAGTAAAAAAAACAAACTAGGGAGACCATTAGGAATTCTGCCACAAGGGAAACTGTGTTCAGGTGAGTGTGAAAAATTAAAAAATGTGATCAGTTAGATAATATGATACATTGTATACAATAGGGGTTATAAAGGAGCCTATGACACTACAGAACATATAGCTTTTTATAAAGCTAGGCTTGAGGTTTATACATACCATATTTCCTCGAATAGAAGCCTGGCCTCAAATAGAAGCCTGCCCCATTTACAAGCCTGGTCAAAAGGGCCACTGGGTACAATAGAAGCCGGGCCCCGAATAGAAGCCTGGGTACGGTGTGGGAACCCAATCAAGATCAATCAGTATATTTGATTTTAGAGTGAAATTTTGTCATGTACCTTACACATATTAAATGTTAAATGACCACTGAGGCATATCTAAATGAGTATTACGTTATATTATGGTTTTAGTATTAGGAAATTACTGCAAATTTGTTTATATCATAGAATAAGACTAAGCAATATATCAAAGAAGGAGAGAAAATTTCCTAGTGAAATTAATACAAGCCTGCCTCAAATATAAGCCTGGTCAATATGCCCCTTGAAATCATTACAAGCCCGGGCTTTTAATTGAAATACAGTATGTGGTTGTTGAAGTATTATATTTCAATATAATTACAATATTTGGGTGAATACCTTTCTTCTAAAGGCTAGTAGAGTTAGTAGAATATGGTTAGCATAGAGGGCATGATAATTATAGATTTTGGTCGCTACTGTGGTCATCACCCAATCCCAAACACTATCATAGGTGAGATGAATCTGAATAGAAATACACAGAGATGGAGTGGTTTAGGCCTTCAGTATAATGTGATGGAACAGCCAGATTTAAAAAGAAAAAGTGTCTGTGAGTGAACTCTGATTTGAAAACAACAAATTTCTAAGATACAACAGGTGCCATTACTAAGGTCAAACAATTGACCGTGAGTGAGGTCTGAGGTTTCGGGGTTGACAACAAAGCATTTCTAGGGTGCAGAGGTTACCTGTGAGTGAACTTCAGTCTCTCAGGATAGAAAATGAGACATTTCTATATAGTGTGTTACAGGTACATGTGATTAGACTTTGGGGTCTCGGGATTCTCAACGAGCCTTTGCTAGGGTCTGACAGGTGTCTTTGAGTGTAATATGAGGTCTCTTAATTAAAAAGAAACCATTACTAGTGTGGAACAGTTGACTGCAAGTGAAGTGTGGGGTTTCGGGATTGAAAACACGCCATTAGGTGCCAGTTAGTGGTAGGATGAGTAAATATACATTAAGGAAACAGCCATGGAGGTACTGAATGACTCACAGAGTGGTGGGATGTGTGGATATACTTTTAGGTACTGGGTATGGAGGTACTGAGTGACTCACACAGTGGTGGGATGTGTAGATATACATTTAGGTAATGGGTATGGAGGTACTGAGTGACTCACACAGTGGTGGGATGTGTAGATTTACATTTAGGTAATGGGTATGGAGATACTGAGTGACTCACAAAGTGGTGGGATGTGTAGATTTACATTTAGGTAATGGGGATGAAGGTACTGAGTGACTCACAAAGTGGTAGGATGTGTAGATTTACATTTAGGTAATGGGTATGGAGGTACTGAGTGACTCACAGAGTTGTAGGATGTGTAGATTCATATTTAGGTAATGGGTATGGAGGTACTGAATGACTCACACAGCAGTGGGATGTGTAGATTTACATTTAGGTAATGGGTATGGAGGTACTGAGTGACTCACACAGTGGTAGGATGTGTAGATTTACATTTAGGTAATGGGTATGGAGGTACTGAGTGACTCACACAGTGGTGGGGTGAGTAGATTTACATTTTAGGTAATAATTATGGAGGTACTGAGTGACTCACAAAGTGGTGGGATGTGTAGATATACATTTAGGTTTTGGATAGGGAGGTACTGAGTGACTCACAGTGGTAGGATGTGTAGATTTTATCGTGTTCGCAACGCATGAAACGTCGCAGTGGCGACATCTAGGTATTTGGTTGCAACACCTTTTGTACACTGGAACTTTGTAAGTTTTCAAGATAGAGACTTCCGGCGATAACGGCGGGAACCGGGCATTCAGCAAACCAAGAATTGTGTCAATGTTATTTTTCCTCAAACTCATTCTGGCGATGAGAGATGCGAACAATGAATCTGCATGAGAGCTGTTGAATCAGGGAGGAAATTTATGCAAAAAAATTAGGTTTGGCAAAGTTCAATCTGCAAAAAAATTTGATACCCAAATCTGAAAGTGAGTCAAGCCAAAGTGAAATCTGGGTCTGTGACTGTAACCAACTGAAGTTGAATTGTTGCTGGCAAATGAAACTGTTCCCAATGCAAGTTAAATCTTCTCACTGGCTGAATTAAATTTGTGCCAAGTTCAATCTGCTGCCGTACTCTGCCCAAATTAAATTTGTGACACAAACTGTACCAAAATGGAGTTTGCTGTAGGTGGAAATGCCATTTGCCCCATTCCTCAATTTGACATTGTCGGGGAACCTGAGACCTTAAATCAGAGATGGACTCAGTGGAAGTCTGAGTTTGACATTTATCTAACAGCAGCTTAAGTAAAAAATGCCAAAGTTATGCACGCGCACATGTTGCTGTTTGGGGGTCCTGGTTTAAAGGAAGTGTACAACAACTTTTCTGATGCTTAAAAAACTGTGAGTCAAAACACTGACATTTACAAGGTTGCATCTGGTCTATTTGATGGCTGCTTCAATTTGAAAACCTGCATTCCCAAGGCCCGTCAAAATACGCGAGAGACATCCAGTGTCAACCATTGAGGAGACATTTCAGGAAATGAGTGGTGGTAAGGTATTCTCTAAACTTGATTTAAATATGGCCTATCACCAAGCCCATAACAACATTTGCTGGTCCGCAGGGATTGTACCAGTATAAGCGACTTGTGTTCGGTGTCAACATGGCAACAGAGAAATTCCAACAGTTGATCAGCCAGGTAATCAAGAATTGTCCTGGAGCATATAATATATCTGATGACATAATCCTAGTTGGAGCTCATCAGGCCGAACATGACCAGCGACTCGAACAAGTCATACGAAAACTGGATGATCATGGTCTTACCCTAAATGCGGCAAAGTGTGAAATCAACATGTCTGAAATCAAATACATGGGTCATGTTATAACAAAGGATGGGTTGCAAGTGTCAAGTGACAAAGTCAAAGCGGTTGTTAAAGCACCATATCCCAAGGATGCGGCGGAGACGCGGAGTTTCCTTGGTCTGGCGCAATTCTGTGCCAAGTTCATACCGCATTTTGCAGCCATCACAGCTCCACTCTGGGAACTTACAAGAGATAAAGCAGAGTGGAAATGGACATCTCTGGAGGAGAAAGCATTCAATGATGTGAAAGACTGCCTAACTCAAGCTCCAGTGATGGCCTACCTTACACCAGGAGCACCAACGCGAATCACTACCGATGCTTCACCGGTAGGTCTAGGTGCAATCCTTGAGCAGAAACAGGAAGATGGTACATATTGACCAGTATACTACGCCAGTAGGAAGCTCACAAGCATTGAGAGTCGCTACTCGCAGTTCGAACGAGAGGCGTAAGGGGTATACTGGGCTTGCCGTAAGTTTTATTTGTATTTGATAGGGATTGAATTTGAAATACTGACGAATCACAAACCCCTGGTATCAGTTTTAGGTGCAAAGTCCCAAGCCTCCTTCTGCTAGGATAGAGAGATGGTTGATGTACTTACAGCAGTACTCATATAATATAACACACATTCCAGGAAAAGAGAACAAAGCCGATGTGCTGAGTCGCCTACCAGTGCATGATAATGTAGTTACTGACAACAGATCTGGAATATCAACCAGTGACTATGCATACTCAGTAGGATACTGTGCCAATAGCACTCGTACCAAAGGAAGTCGAGAAACTGTCAGAAAGTGATGAAACACTTAAGTTGGTAAGAGAAGCGATCATATCAGGTGACTGGACCAAACTGAATGGCACTATATACAAGGCTCTGCAAGGTGATCTGTGGTTAGCGGGACAAGTTGTGATGCGTGGACATAGACTGGTACTGCCTGAGGTACTATGGGCCCGCACTGTTGAACTGGCACATGAAGGACACCAAGGCATAGTGCGAACAAAGAGCCGACTTCGAGAAAAATGCTGGTGGCCTGGAATGGATTCACAAGTTGAGAAGTTTGTAAAATCATGCTACCCATGTCAAGTTGTTGGAAAAGGAATGAGCCCTGAACCAGTCGACAGAGCTCCAAAATGGTCCATGGGTAGATGTCGTAGTGGATTTACTTGATGCTCCAGGTGGATATCATCTACTTGTGGTTGTTGATTATTTCTCAAGATGGCCCGAGGCTGAAAATGTAAATAAGTGCTTAGATTATATGTTCTACAACCATGGATACCCTGAAATGCTTCGAAGTGACAACGGACAGCCATTTGCCTCAGCAGAGTTTGAACAGTTTCTGTCTGAGCGAAACATCGAACACATCAAGGGTGTGCCATATTGGCCCCAAAGCAACGGGGAGGTTGAGAGATTGAGTTCTACCCTTCTAAAGATAATTAAGATTGCATGCATTGAAAAGAAAGACTGGATTGAAAGCCTAAAGGAGTTTCTGTTCCACTACCGTACAACTCCACACACCCTTACAAACATAAGTCCAGCTGAGTTAATGTGCAAAAGAAAGCTAAGGAACAACTTACCTGTAGTCAGGATGACTGATCATGAACAGAGTGAATCGAGTGGTCTTGATGTAGCGAGAGAACGTGATGCTCTCAAGAAGCTTAAAGAAAAGGAATATGCAGACTCACGCCGTTCCACGAAAGCAAGTGACCTTGATGTTGGAGATCAAGTGTTAGTCAAGGAGCAACATAGACCTGATAAACTAACACCACCATTTGATCCAACTCCACACCAGGTGATTGAGAAACAGGGAATGCTGTTATTGTTCAAAGTCCAGGTGGTCCACAGCGCATGAGAAATGCAGCTCATATGAAAAGGTTCAATCCACCTGAACCCCCAGCTGTTGAGACACCTAGTGTTACTATACCACCGACTACATCACATTTGGAGATACCTGTTAATACCACACCCACTCAACCTGTAGTGTCTCCATCGCCTAGACCCACTCGCAAAAGGCGCACTCCAAACTGGATGAATGACTTTGTGACTAAGTGAAACTATGATATACATATATGCTTACATATTACATATCTGTGCGAAGTGAACTCTGGTTAATTGAAGGTTATATATTCACACAAAGACTCAAACACAGTGACTTTATTATCATATACATATACAAGAAAAGACTCAAACAAAGTGACTTTATTATCATACATGTATTCATATCAAAAGTATAAACCTGAGTTTTACAAATAACAAGGGGAGGGATGTCATGTTCGCAACGCGCGAAACGTCGCAGTGGTGACCTCTAGGTATTTGGTTGCAACACCTTCTGTACACTGGAACTTTGTAAGTTTTCAAGATAGAGACTTCCGGCGATAACGGCGGGAACCGGGCATTCAGCAAACCAAGAATTGTGTCAATTGTGTCTTCCTAAAACTCCACAGATTTACATTTAGGTAATGAGTATGGAGGTACTGAGTGACTCACACAGTGGTAGGATGTGTAGATTTACATTTAAGTAATGGGTATGGAGGTACTGAATGACTCACACAGTGGTGGGATGTATAGATTCACATTTAGGTGTTAAATAGGGAAGTACTGAGTGACGCACAGAGTGGTGGGATGTGTAGATTTACATTTAGGTAATGGGTATGGAGGTACTGAGTGACTCACAAAGTGGTGGGATGTGTACTGATACATTTAGGTAATGGGTATGGAGGTACTGAGTGACTCACACAGTGGTGGGATGTGTAGATTCACATTTAGGTAATGGGTATGGAGGTACTGATTGACTCACACAGTGGTAGGATGTGTACTGATACATTTAGGTGATAGGTAGGCAGGCACTGAGTGACTCCCACAGTTCTATAGAGTTCTGTACCCGGTACATAAGTGTACCAGAGCTCTGTACCAGGTACATAAGTGTTCCAGAGCTCTGTACCCAGTACATAAGTGTACCAGAGCTCTGTACCTGGTACATAAGTGTCCCAGAGCTCTGTACCCGATACATAAGTGTCCCAGAGCTCTGTACCCGGCACATTAGTGTGACTCACAGAGTGGTAGGATGTGTAAATTTATATTTTAGGTAATACGTATGGAGGTACTGACTGACTCACACAGCAGTGGGATGTGTAGATTTACATTTAGGTAATGGGTATGGAGGTACTGAGTGACTCACACAGTGGTGGGACGTGTAGATTTACATTTAGGTAATGGGTATGGAGGTACTGAGTGACTCACACAGTGTCCCAGATCTCTGTACCAGGTATATGTATAAGTGTCAGGTACCAGGCTATCTTAGGTGAGATGTATCTGAATAGACATACACGGAGACGGGGTGGTTTAGGCCTTAGTATGATGTGATGGAACAGCCAGATTTAAAAACAGATTATGATGGGAAACACATAACTCCATGTTTTATTTATTAAAGAGAGCTGAATTTAGCTATATCTTTTTATTTAGGTATGCATCTTTCAGATTAAAAGTAGAAAGACATGTTATAATTCCAACCATATATGTGAACCATGTGGATTTCAAGGCTGTACCATCTCACTCACACTCCACCCTCCCCAATAAAGATGTAATATCAGCAAAATCATTCATCAAGAAAGTGGTAAACAATTAATGTTCTGGCAAGTGATGTTACCTGTTTCCCTTACAAAATGCATGTATACCATTTTGATATGAAAATAGAGAACAACTGGATGAAGAAAAGAGTAGTCTTTGCTACTGCGGGAATTGCTGCATGCCTGCCCTGAACCACACCCCTCCCCACTTAACAAATTAACAAAACATGTGGAGAATCATGTATCTGCATGTCCCTGTGCAAACCGTTTACCACATTGGAAACATATAAATGTGGTCTCTCTCCTGTGTGGTTCATCATATGTGTCTTTGAAGCTGCTGCCAACCTTTACTGCTTACCACACAGGGAACACATTTGAGGTTTTTCACCTGTGTGGATCATCATGTGTCTTTTTACATGTAGGTCCCTGTGGAAACTGTTTACCACATCGGGAACATACATGTGGTCTCTCCCCTGTTGT
The DNA here is from genome assembly GCA_949317995.1 of Acholoe squamosa. Lineage (NCBI taxonomy): Eukaryota > Metazoa > Annelida > Polychaeta > Phyllodocida > Polynoidae > Acholoe > Acholoe squamosa. Next base: position 5,937,228 of record OX439050.1, on the reverse strand, counting down.
ACCCTAAATTGCCTAACCTAAAACCATGTTTCAGGGGGCTGTGAGGTTTTCACATTAAATAAATCTTTGGCCCAATTGTTTTCCAGTTTTGGCTGTTTGGCGTTGGTGTGCGTTTTCTTTAAAAGACCAAGGGAGAATTCTGTGACTACAGATACTGTGTTCAGTTAATTGTGAAAAAGCAGAAATTTGTCATTTGTTATATAATAAAATGGTAAAGGTGAACGATGAGCAGTTTGAGCTGACCGTTTCTTCACGAGCGTGTCCTGCCCGTTCCACATGAGGCCGGTAGGCTGAGTGCGGAGCGGACAGGACACGCGAGTGAAGAAACAGGAAGCTCAAATTGCTCAGAGTTCATCTTTACATTTATGTCAAGGTGTTTGAGTGGAAATTCAATCGATATTTCATCAATATAATCCATAATTAACTCTTATTTACCCGAAAATGCCGTGTGCCGCCATCTTGGATGTTTACGTTTCAAAAAGGCTGCGCATGCGGGGTGGACCTATGACGTCATCGTGCGGTTTTCCGGCGGGTTATTTAACGCAGGGGTGCAATACGGGGGTTCAGTGCTTTCTCTATGGAACTACGATATTCACCTTGACATAAAAGTTAGTATTGGCATTTTATGTGATAAGGGTTTTATGCACTCAGATTTTCTTGGTACCAAATAATTTGCTTCAAATATCATGGATAAGGACAGAGATTATAGTTGTGTGTAAACAATCAATTAGGGAACCTAAATGTGTCAAATCTTCTCACCTGTGTGGGTCATCATGTGTGGCATTAGGGAATCTATATTCTTCAAATCTTCTCACCTGTGTGGCATTAGGGAACCTACTTTGGTCAAATCTTCTCACCTGTGTGGGTCATCATGTGTGGCATTAGGGAACCTACATGGGTCAAATTTTCTCACCTTTGTGGGTCATCATATGTCATGTGGGAAACCTGGTTTGACGCCTGAGTAGCCCTCAGATGTACCCTTATTCAGACCTATTAAAACCAGGTTTGAACCTGAGTGCCTCTAGATATACCCTAATTTAACACCAGTGGAACCAGGGATCAGCCTGAGTGCCTCTCAGATGTGACCCATCCTTACAAAGTGGTACTGAAGTCGCACATTTAGAAGCCTAGATATGGCCTTATTTTTCTAACATATGGGTAGATATCTTTCAGAATCCTTGCTTGCTAATCTGGATTTAAGCCCCAAATGCCTAAAAGACATAGCTATAGTTTTCATGGTTATATAGAATTACATAGGAATTATGTAGGATTTATAAATTATGTATGTTTAGTATGTCAATTATCCCAGTTTAATCAATTTTCAATTGATCAGACTAAATCTACCAGCAGAAGATCTGTAGAGGACCACCTAGTTCAAATATGAAAGTATTATATACCAAATGAAAGCTCTTGATGAGTTGTAAATGAGTATACCAATAACTTAACATTTTGTATGTGCGACTTCAGAACCATTTTGTCAGGATGGGTCACAGATGTACCTTAATTTAACTCCACTAAAACCAAATCAGCCAAATCACCTCTAATAAGTAGCCTCAATCAACTACAGTAAAACAATTTAATGTTTCAGTGCGACTACCACTCAGAGGTACCCTAATTTAACTCCAGCAAAACCCGGTTTGGCCCTGAGTGCCTCTCAGATGTACCTTAATTTAACACCAGTAAAACAAGGTTTCATTGTGACTACCACTCAGATGTAACTTAATTTAACACCAGTAAAACAAGGTTTCATTGTGACTAACTCTCAGATGTACCTTAATTTAACTCTAGCAAAACCCTATTTGGCCCTGAGTGCCTCTCAGATGTACCTTAATTTAACAACAGTAAAACAAGGTTTCATTGTGACTACCACTCAGATGTACCTTAATTTAACACCAGTAAAACAAGGTTTCATTGTGATTACCACTCAGATGTAACTTAATTTAACACCAGTAAAACAAGGTTTCATTGTGACTAACTCTCAGATGTACCTTAATTTAACACCAGTAAAACCCGGCTTGGCCCTGAGTGCCTCTCAGATGTACCTTAATTTAACACCAGTAAAACAAGGCCTCATTGTGACTACCACTCAAATGTACCCTAATTTAACACCAGTAAAACAAGGTTTCATTGTGACTACAGTCATGTCGCGATAATCCAGTGGCTGCCATCACCTCCAAATTGTATATCTTATCATATCTCAGAATTTAAAAAAAAAATCTACAAATTTATATCTCTGGTGAATATTGAATTTTGTTCAGAAGTAGCCTACTCCTTACTATCCTGTCTGCATGTGTGTGGTCTGTGGGGGTATTCATCAAAGCATTTGGCACATTTTAGTTAAAGCCTGGTCTTAATCCCTTTGAACTCTAATGAGCAATAATACTGCCAATACATTGTTTATGCAGCATACCCCACCCCACAGACACAGTGGACTGTGGGATTTGAGAAGCAAACTGTGACTACAACTCAGATGTGTGGGTCATCATGTAGAATTATTGTGCATGCATCAAGAGTTTTGTGCAGTAAGCATACATTTGAGGACTCATCATGGATCTCAACATGACATGTCCCCAGGTAACATTCAAGTGTAAAGGTTCATTGTGACTACCTTTCAGATGTACCTTAATTTAACACCAGTAAAACAAGGTTTCATTGTGACTACCACTGAGATGTGTGGGTCATCATGTAGAATTATTGTGCATGCATCAAGAGTTTTGTGCAGTAAGCATACATTTGTAGTCTCATCATGGATCTCAACATGACATGTCCCCAGGTAACATTCAAGTGTAAAGGATTTAAACAGGTGTTGGTTTTACACATTGTTCTTGAGATGAGAACACATACCAAGATTCAATTGCTTTACCCTCGCTACTTGGACCTGGCTGGAAACTAAATTCAAGTCATTTCTGTGTTCTGTTTGCAGTTTGGTGCCCTTCGGTAGGTTGGTAGCTTGATCGTAATGATGAGAGACAAAATCTTGACGCGGCAACTAAGAAGATTGTGTCCACACATGGTAAGTTGCAGAGTTCTCACATAGAAAATATGGAAACATGGCATGAATTTTAAAAATAAGAAGCTCCTGACCTCTAGCAACATGTTCTAGATATTACTGTCAATGAGGATTTCAAACCTCCAGATCCAATATAACATGTTTGAGTATTTCTTGGTGACTGATGGTTGAGTATTTCTTGATTGCTGATGGACCAGCAGATTGTAATACAACCAGCAGGTTACATGCTATGGTAGGTCACAACAACTAAGACTTGTGTTATTCCTTGCCTTTAAAGACAAGCAAAGTTGTAAACCAGGGAAGCTGGTATAACTGTTATAGGTCCCTGTGCATGGTGAGGCCTTAGAGGTGGTCCTTTGGTGATGTTGTGGAATAGGTTGTATACCAATCCTTGGTGATAGGACACACCTCTGCAGTAATTCACCAGATGGACACAGGTATATCATGAGAGCAAGCCAAACTAAGGCCAAACCTTCTACTATGAGTGGCGCAGGGTCAACCCCAATCCCCGCTTTACTTTATGCTGTCAGTCTGAGGACTGAACTCACCAGTGGTACTGATTAGGTATTAAAATAAAACAATGTGAAGATTATAGAGGCAAATTTTGCTGGATGACCAATGCTACTTTTTATTTTCATTTTCACAGGAATTGATCGACGACCTTGATGCCACAACTGTGGAAAAAATGAAGGAAGCCCTAAGAAAATGGCGGAGTCGGAAAAGTGAAGATCTCCGGGTGGAGTACCACAACGAGAGGGGGCTGTGTGTCATTGCTACAAAGGCATATAAAAAGTATGACTTCGTGCTGGAGTACGAAGGAGAGTTCGTGTCACAGGCAGAGAGATTGCGACGTGAGGTGTTCTATCAGAATAGTGACCCTGGGTCCTATATCGTAGATGCATGGTGGGACCATCACCAGGTGGCCATAGATGCCACTAACTCCTTGGGCACCTTTGGCCGCCTGGTCAATCATTGCCGTAACCCTAACCTCACCCCTTATCCTCGGCTGCTGGAGGTGGGACCTGGGCAGGCCCCAGGCATGGTACTGTACTGCCACAGACCGATAAGACCTGGTGATGAGGTGTTCTGGGATTACGGTGTCACAGACTCTGAAGTTCCATGGGCCGACTTCAAGAGAAGCACCATTGATAACGACAGGTATGCTGGAAAATTAGCTGGATCTACATAGCCAACTGGACAACATTTTAAATATGTGTTATTCTAGTGATAAGATAAGAAAGTCAATGTTATGTAATGTCTTGTCCTGCTGAAGTGCCCCCTGTTTTGCTTATGTTTGATTGATTGTTGAGAATTTCTTCCAGACAGCCCATGGTGTGTAATCCCAGAACACCCTTACCCCTGCCTGACTCAACCTGGGCCAATTGCTTCACAAAAGAGAAGAAGAAGAAGAAGAAGACAAGGGTCTGCCATGTTGTGCTCATCCGCCTTGACCTATCAGCTCTCCCTGGAGCCATGTGAGTACCGATGTTTTGTTTAAAATTCAGCTTATGATTCACAGATAGGTTTTATGCCGGATCTTTTTAATAAAAAGTTATATTACTAGAACTTCTGGCTCTTCAGTTGATAATACTGAGTACATCTTGCAGGACTTCAGTGACTAACAAGGTCTGTGAACTAGCTTAAGACTCTTTGACATCAGGAGAGGTCTCCCCCCAACTGCAACTCCAGTCAAATATGTAAGTCTGATATGTGGAAATGGCTAGATGCAGTTAAGGACAAGGGCTCCAGGTGACCCAAAAATTAATTGACAAAGGATTTTCTTGTAACTTGAAATATTTGTTCCTTATATGATGTGTAATTGAAATGTGGAATAAAAAGTTGGGATAGCACTACTTTCTTCAGTACTAGCCATCTTTTGTAGGATGCTTTAGCATTGAGTCAATGGGCTGACAGCTAGACATTTGGGATTTTGGAGGAACTTTGGTGAATAATTCGCAAACTGGACAAACAATTTTTTTCAAAAACTATAAATATGTCCATTGACATATATGTTAATCAAGATAGAAATGTAAAATCATGTGCTTTCAACGCTACTTTTTGCACAAGATGAGTGTGTATGCAAGGGGGGTGGGAACCCTCATGCATAAGCCTATGGACCACAGCCAGAGGAGTTCAGAGAAATTTCTTCAAACTTGCTAAAAATCCACATTTATATTATTAGGCATAACTTTTGAACTAATAATGATAGAAACTTGCTTCAAAAACTGACAGATTCCTCTTACTGAGAAGGATGCACTAGTTTCAGATATATCTGCTAGGCCCCTGCCGCTCTCTTCCTTAATACGACTCTAGAAGTAATGTGTCATACACATCTATAAAGCAGGTTCATACTGGCTTCAACAGGTTATGTTGATGTATATGAAGTATGAATATACATGTTATAAATAGTTTCATCATTTGTCAATCAATACAATGAAAAGAAGTGGCCAGTATTCATAAAGTCAACAAAACAAGGTAGTCATCATTTAAATTACAATGTCATTACCAAATTGATGATGATATTTATTTCTTGCAGTGCTCCTGTGACAAATGAATCATTTATATGTGGATTGCTCTTCAATCACTGTGTTTATATATAAAACATTTACATGTGCCTATTTAAGTGGTTCGGGCATTTTACAGCATTCCTGAGGCAACTGAGATGGGTGCACCAGCCCCAGACATCCAGGTCCCAAGGGAGGCCCAAGAAACCCAGGCCCAAAGGGAGGCCCCAGATACCCAGGCCTCAAGGGAGGCCCCAGATGCCCTGGCCCCAAGTGTGGTCCCAGATGCCCTGGCCCCAAGTGAGGCCACAGAATCCTTGGCCACAAGTGAGGATCCAGACACCATGGAACCAAGTGAGGTCCCTGACACCCCAACCCCAAACGAGGTCCTCCGCCAAATCACAGTTCGCCAAAAGTGCTGGTAATTTCTTTTCTTTCCTTGTGCTGGTATAGCTCATTGGACATTCATTGTTGGATGTGAAGTACTACATGAACTGTAGAGTTTGTTTAGCCAAAGAGCCATGACACCTTGTCTTGTTTTGAAAATTCTGTGTTTTAATTTTCTCCTCTATTACTGTACACATGATACATGGATCTTCTTTTTGTACACGTAGCACACCAGTCTCTCCAAACCGAACTACAGTCGCTAGGCCCCGTTTTGGTGGAAGGCTTTCATTAAAGTACAGGCGTGCGAAACTCAACATTCCGTAAGTTCTTTTAATCAGCTTGTTGATTTTCTAAATGCAAAAGCTCGGTTAGTCCCCTCATCGTGCCAGACTGTGTTGAGGCAAAACACAACAATCCATAAGCTTTTGCAAATCAGTCTGTTGGTTTTCCTGTGACAAAGAATCAGTTTGTCCCCATGTTGGTGTTGTGCCCATACATAGTTATTCAATTTTTTGTATGCATGAGTGATATTCCATGAAGACAGTTAAACAACATCACCTAAACTAATTGATGACCCTATCCAATGTTTCAATGTTTGCAGGTACCCCATAGTGAGGGAGAGTGAGGCCACACCAACTGTAGCTCCCCAGGTGGAGTTGTCCCATCCTGTTGAGAGGTCAGTAAAGTAAACATACATGTCTTTATGAGAGTGTACTAACCATGAAATGGTTGCCTACCATAACAACACTTGGTATTGTTGGCTTGGTATAAGATATCCAACTTACAGATGACCCATGTCAGTTGGCATTTCATACAATATAAATCAATTCCTGTTATATTTAAGATTTTGCCATTAACCACTTTGAAAATCTTTTTCATTTCCTATTTCTAGTATTCCAACCGCTTGGACTGAATGAGGCTATAGATGGGGCTTTTTTAAGTCATGCTATTTTCCATTTCTTACAGGTTCCCCAGTGTGATGGAATGTGACAGAGGCCCACCTTTAGCTGTCAAGTCACAACTATCTCTTCCTGGTGACAGGTCAGTAGATTCATGTTTATATGTTTCTATTTGTAAACCATTTCCATTACATTTATTGTGGTCTGATCCTATTGCAAAAGACATCAATTTTAATATACATATTTAAATGGGACACTGATGTGTTATTCAGGTTGTGTAATGGCATACAAAGCAGGCCTTATTGTAAGATAATTGCTGATCCTTTTCAACAGTATCATCATTAATAATTATACATTACTTTAATAAACACTGACATCTATCTGTTCACAGAACAAATACAGAGAAGGAACTGTTGTGGAAACAAAAAGCCTGTCTCTCTGATAACGAGACAGAATGGGCAACATTTAGACATGCAGGGAAAGAAAGGTGAGCCAGCTAACTTTGAATTACATCTGAATGAAGTCAATTCTGACATCTTTTAGTAGCAAATTGTTTCTTCTTGTATTAATCATTCATTCATTTACCCACATGGAACCCATTGAATCTTTCCATGTTTATTCTATTTTCTTCTATAAATCCAACTAAAAACCGTACCTGGTATGGCCTGTCCGGTTAGAATCTGACTGTCCTCCTCAGACATTGGGTTCTATTTCTTTTCCAGTGGTCCAGTGAGCAGTGAAGAGCTGGGTGACACCCTGGCCCTCCCCACTCCATTCTCGGCCTCATACTTTGATGACGATGAAGTGGATTCCCCAACACCTCGACTGTAAGTGTCAAGTTATAGCTATCATAGTGCATGAAAAGCTATTATTCATACATTGCCCTAAAAAAACACATAATAAGTGCATTCATATCTGTTTAAGGATTCTGGAGCCTTATCACTATTCCACATCTGCCAGAAACTCACAAAAACATGAATGAAGAAAAATGAGTATATGACTGGATCCGCCCAACTATGTTAGTTTCCATGGTCAAGGAGTAATTCAGGCAAAGTCAGTATTAAACTTTAAGACTTTATTTTATTGATAGCCCTGTATCTTGGCTTTATGAAAAGGTTCATTCAAGTCATTAACTCCCAGGGGGTCAGTTTTTATCACACTCGCAGTAAAACCATATCATTTTGTTTGCCCGACTGATCGAAATAATTTATAATACATGTAACTATTTCAATAAACCTCCTATCATTACCATATTGCATGTCCAAACTAATCTAATAGTCTAGTATAAGTGTACCAAAAAGTAGAACTGAGGCACATAAACTTTCAAAGTTATGACATTTCTCATTTTTCGATGATTTTCATTTTGATAAAAATTTTAACACACATTCTCAACTTTGATCTCACAGGCTTAAAACTCTTTGTACATGCATGAAAATCACTATATTACATCCTCACTATGTACACTTGCTTAAACCAACATCATTTGCCACTCATCAAATACATTCTGCATGTAGTCTGTAGCCAAAATAGACCCCCCGAAAAGCGAATTCCGGTCAGTCGGGCAAACGAGCAGTAGTACATAGGAGAACACCTCATAGAGGCACTTAAACCTGTCCTATCATCTTGCCATTATATACAGAGTAACTAGTGCACCTGGGCTACTGTTTAAAACCAATAACTCTACAATATCTACCCATCTTGGGTCTGTGCGGATGCAATAGAATGAAATAGAAATAATAGCGATCAGTCGCGCAAACGAGCGTTAAAACATAGATAAATGCTTGAGAAATACAAGTTACAGTGGGCAAAGTTAAACTGGTGATAACCACGATCAATGACATCTAATCAGTGCACTTGCTGCGGTACTTGAGGAGCTTTCAATCGGCTTGTTGGATAGTGATGGGATCGAGGTTGTAGAGGGCTTTCTTCGTGTGTCCATACCGACTTGGCCTAGGAAGCGAGATCCTGCCAAGAATGTTGAGGTGGTGGATTCTGGCTTCAATGGTCTCCTTCCCCCACATGAAGCTTGTCCCCAACTTGAAGCTTCTCTTTGCTGTTTTCATGATGTTCCGCAGCATATGGTGCACTAGATAGAAGCCATTGTCCTTGGCTACCACCTTACCGAAAAAACATATGTCATTACCGGAGTTGGTGCCGTCCAGGCTAGCAGTGACAAGGATGTCACCTACCTGGTACTCGTCCTGGACCAGCACCAACTTTCCAATAGTGTCCTTGGGCTGTACATCCTCCTGAGGGAGGGTCGAGGTCGGTGGATCCTGCCGTGCTCGCTTGGTGGTAGGGACGGCGACGGCGCACTCCGCGGCACGCTTTCATGCAGCACACGGGGCAACGTTCTCCTTGTCAGCCGTGGCAGGAGTTGGCACCCGGTCACTTCGAGTGCGCTTACGTGCCATGACTGGTGAGCCGTCCCTGGTGCGCTTGCAGACAGTGGTGCGCACAACAGGATCATAATCAGGGTCGCCGTCCGCCGCAGCAGGAGCCCTGGCAGGCCGCGTTTTCATCTGAACCAGGGCTTGCTTTGGCGGCGGAGTAGTGCTGTCATCCGCGTCGTCCACCGCAGCAGGGACACGTGCAGGCCGCGTTTTCTTCTGGCGTGTTTGCTTTGGTGGGGGAGACTTCTGCTTGTCAGAGAACTTAAGAACATGGTCTGTCCATCCAGAGCAGCCATTCACAGACCTAAGGTCGAGCCAGCAGCAGGGGTCGAAGCAGGATTTGTCACGGACAGAGAGTGACCTTCCTTCCTCCTTGACCACAGCAGCATGGACACTCATGGTGCCCTTTACTGATTTGTCTGCTGCTACTTGGCCGACAGTGAGGCAGGCGGAGCTGACATCCTGCAGAGGGACATGGATGTAGTGAACGCTGCCTTCCAGTTTGTTACCTTCGGCAGCGAACTCCTCTGCATTATTAATGACGGGATGTCCATCCTTGTGGCGTTTGACGATGTTGTCAGCGTTGCGCTTAGCAGCAGCGCCGACTCCATCGCAGGGGCCCTTTCCATGGCCCGCCTCGAAGTAGGTCCATGTTGCTCTGAGACCGTTGAGCAGTTCAGTGTGGCGCACCAGTACCGAGAACACTGAGATGTTTCGATACTGGCTGGAGGGGGAATCGGAAGCATAGTGCACCACCTTGACATGTGGCAGGTTCTCCCGGAGGAATGCTGCCAGGCAGCGGAGAAATGCCAAGATGATGCCAGTGTCGTGCTTCCGGTCGTCGGTGCAGAGAGCCACAGAGTAGTGGTTTGTGATGCCAGTGTCCTCATCACGGTAGTGGATGACTGCAGGGTGCAGGGTCACTGGCTCCTTCGCGTAGTAGGTACTCTGTGGGGACTCGGGGTATGATACCATCCAGTTTTCCGCAAAGTCCATCTGGATGGTAACCTCCAACGACGACATCCCCGCTCGCAGCTCGCGTACGATGCGGTGTTGATTGTGTGCACGGTCAACATGGGCAGACATGGTGAGGAACTCGAGTCGGGTCGTTTTGATGAAGTCCGCCCGTGATTGCACCATTGTACAAGGGCGGAGCTTCTTGATGGTGGACTGTTTCCTTGTTCCGTCTGCACCTGCCGACTCGTACAACACATCCTTGTTTTTCCACACTCGGTACTCAACAGTAGACTGCTCTGGGACTTTGTGACAGATTCGTTTTTCAAGGTCATCCATGGTCATATCAACAAACATCTTATCAGTCATCTTAATATTGACAGCATGAAGCCTGAGCGAGAAGTTTTGGTGCTTCTGGCACAAGCAGACCTTCTCACTCTGGAGGTCGATGGGGATGAACCAGGGGTGTTCGTCGCGTATCTCATAGAAGGTAGTGTGACAGACCGGCAAGTCAGGGTGTGTCTTCTGGTACCGCTTGTGAAGCACATAGATGAAGTCATTAAGGTACATCTTCTGGTACTTCACTTTTTGAAGGTCTTGGTCTCATGCTTGATGGGTGCCATGCTGGAGTTCTCCGGGTCAGACAAGAACGCCAGCACACTCTCTACCTTTGCCGCATGGTTCAACTGCCGGGTGCCAGGCTGGTCTGAAGGGGTTTTGGTGAGCGTCCGCCTGTCGATGCCAAAGGTCTCTGCCAAAGACATAGTGATGCGCTGTTCTTTGATAACAGCGGGCGAGAGCACCTTGGTCATAATAGACGCTTTGTCCTTGCTAGGAAGGTTGGCCAACCCTTCAATCACAGCCTTCACACCCCTGGCTTTGGCTGCCAACTTAGCTGAGTCCTGTGCAGCCACTGCAACGCGCTCCTCCATGTGCACTACAGTGGGTTCTCCATCCTGTGCGGCCACTGCAACGCGCTCCTCCATGTGCGCTACAGTGGGTTCTCCATCCTGTGCAGCCACTGCAATGCGCTCCTCCGTGTGCGCTACAGTGGGTTCTCCATCCTGTGCAGCCACTGCAACGCGCTCCTCCGTGTACGCTACAGTGGGTTCTCCATCCTGTGCAGCCACTGCAACGCGCTCCTCCGTGTACGCTACAGTGGGTTCTCCATCCTGTGCAGCCACTGCAACGCGCTCCTCCGTGTGCGCTACAGTGGGTTCACCATCCTGTGCAGCCACTGCAACGCGCTCCTCCGTGTGCGCTACAGTGGGTTCGGCTACGGGTGGACCGTTTGACTGGGCGTGGGCAAGCTGAGCCTGCAACTCCTCAATCTTTGTCTGTGCATCAGTCAGGTCCTTGGTGATTAACCCGTGTCGATAGTAGAAGCGGTTGGTTCTGGGAGAGTTGGTCTTCCTTCTCCGTATCGTCAGGCTTTTAGGAGTGGTCAGTATCGGTGTGGTGGGCGGTCCTACGGTTGTCATCTTTGTGGTCTGTCCGGCACGCGGGCTGCAAACAATGAACAATCATTAATTTTTAGTATCATCATGAAACATGTATTTATAAGGCTTTGACAATCTTTACATGGTAATTCTTCGTATATCGATCAGTCGCGCAAACAAGCGTTAAACATAGATAAATACATGATAGATAGACTAATTCATTTCCCATCATAATTCTACTACACCGATTGATATCACATATTCATATACAATTGAAATGCTTGTAAACAATGCATAAATCTTAATTCTAAGCGAAACAGTTAAACAAGCAAGGAACCATTAACCATTAAACAAGTAAGATCAAATGCATTTATATTTAGATAATTACATTCACTTAGAGGTGTCTTTGCGGACGGTGGCGCTGTAAGTTGATAACAGTTTATGAAATTGGGAATAAATCACACATTGAATTGGACTAAATTAATTAATGCCAATGTACTTTTAAATTTCTCTTACTATTAAAGATTATTTACAAATAACACAAAAAGAAGGAACTATGATATATAAATACTTACGCGATGTCCTCTAGCAGGGACACGTTGTACTCCGCTGGGGAGTCCTCCCGGACGCGGTCGCTGCGGCGCCTCTCAGGTGAGGTGCGCCGGGCAGCCTGGCGGACCGGCCGGGTGGACTCCGCCAGCGGGGCTGCCGCGTCCCCCTCCTGTGTTGGGGCCTCCGCAGGCGGCGGTGGTGCAGGCACTGCGGGGGCCTCCTCCTCATCGGACAGCAGGAGAGGGTGCTCGGGGGCATCACCTGCCAGCGTCCGCTCGTCCTCGTCGGAGGACACAGACTGGGGGTCCTCGGCAGTCTCCTGATGTATAGAACAAGGAAAACATAACAGTCCAATTATTGATGATACACCAATGCAGTGTTCAACTTTCCGCTTTAAGTATAGTTCTACTTAGATAACCAATTACCAAATGACACTTTTAATTAACTAGTTGCCTGATGGATAGAACAAGGAATAAATACCAGGAAATCCTGGTATATCAGGAAAAGTGACATCTCTGCACTTAGATTTATACCAATTACCGAATGACACTTTTAATTCATACTCACTCCGTACGTGTCATATGACACCGGCTCAAGGTGGGGGCTTGGGGCTCGGGGAGTGAACAGCGAGCTGTGCACCAGCAGGCCGCGCCCGCGCCCGCGTCCACGTCGAGGCGCTGGTCGACCTGCAGGTGTCTGCCTCGCCGTTGACTTCCCGAGTCCCTTGCCCTTGCCCTGAGCCGGTGTCTGGGCTGCAGCGGGAGTCGAAGGAGTGGCGGCAGTGGCATCAGTGATGGCATCGTTGGCGGTGGCATCGGTGGCGGCAGTGGCAGCAGCTGGCTTCACCACCTTGGCCGGGGGTGCAGCCTGCCCCGAGGTGCCCTCCCCTCCAGCCGCCCTCGCCGCATCTTCACGGGCCATCTCCTGGTCTACAAACTGTGTAAGAAAAGGGTCAGAATACAAAATCATTTGTCAGTAATAAAATACTGGTGAGTTACTCGCAAGCATTGTATGGCTAATATGTTGACCCAAGCTATAATAGAACTCCAGTCAAATATTTACAATTAATAAAGAGTTATTTTACATTATAATTTCAAACTATAATTTAAATTAATATATCATCATATATATAAGATATAAGATACCTCTCCGCTAGTCATCTTTGTCCAGGCGGCAGGCTCCCTCCCTTCCTTTCCTGCCTTCTCCTCCTCCCGCGCATTCTGAACGCGGAACTTCGACATCCGGCGCGTCCGCTCACGCTCCCGCGGAGTCTTCTCGGCATCGCGCTTTGCCTTCGATGCCCTCTTCTCCGCGTTCCGTCTCGCCAGGAACGCTTCCTCCCCCTCCTTCTCCCTCTGTCTCTCCTCGTACCCAGCCTGTACGAGATGGTGAGGGACCTTCTCCCCCTCTGGTTTCCTCTTTCTACCCATAGTCTGAAGAAAGATAGAAAGTTGATTAAAAAAGGTGTACAAAACACAGTATGAATATAGCACAATTTAATCATAAAAGTAGGTCTAAAGTCAGAATAATTGGTGAATATATGATGCTTGAAGGCCTGGCAAGTATGACGGTGCGTTGTACGATCCAGTGAATAAATACATGGCCGATATGTAAAAATTTATCAAAAAATCCCCCCAGCCCCAGATTCGATGAAATATTTTTTCTCAGGAATGACTGGATGACCATTCTATATGACAGAGGTACTGTAGGTGCACATTTTGTTAAATCTTGGGGGGCCTGAGTGCAGTGGAAGTATTTTTTATATGCAAAAAACATGCTCTGTAGCTCGACTGATCGAAATGAATTCTTCCATAAATCATGGTAATTATTGTCAAACCTATATGTTTTCTGTCCAGGATGTTGGACAATAGTCCCAAATAAGATATTAACACCAAAAAAGTGTAAGTTTGTGTATATTGACCAAATAGGAGAGGATTTTAGATTCTTGTTTGCCCGACTGACCAAAATAATGGTTGGTGGTTCAAAATGCTCCCTGTGCCAATATAACCAAACCCAGCAGCGATGTATCACAATAAAACAATGAGAAATACATAGAGGATGGTTCATAACCACAGAAAAGTATGTAAATAGTGGGAATTTTTGGAGAAAATCGATCGAAATGGTACCTAAAACAGTGCCAGCAGGGGGGAAAAAATGATTTGGGATGGCTGGGGGCTTCCAAAATGGCGGAGAAGGTACCAAACCTGCACTAAATCGAAGCCAGGGCCTTATTCTATCGTATTAACCACTGTTATTCATCTCTTTGCCCATATATGTGCCACTATAGGCCATAATATCATTTTGGTCAGTCGGGCTACCGAAAAAATCAGTCGCGCAAACAAGGGCATTTCGACCTCCCCGGGGTGCCCAGCTTGGCTGCACGGCCCCCATTATCGCCCGGGCTGATCGTTAGGGACGTATTCTTCACTATTTACACACTTTCGGTACACAAAAAGCACATCAAAACATTCGATCGGCATTTAAAAACAACGCTATTTTGGCATATAAGAATGGCTATGGTGAAAAAAATTTGAAACACATCTGCTCCAAACCACATTGAAATGATAGATATGACCCCCTACTATGGAATAAATAATATTATGATGATCTGTTACTGCTTGACTAGTTGATATATGGCCTAGAATGAGGTGGAAATTGAAAAAAAAGGTCATTTTGGACCATTTTTCAACTTTGGGCCACCACATCTCAAAAAATAATGGACCGACATACACAAATTTGAGTTTTTTTTGAAGCCCCAAGTGTTTTCTCTCAAATGAGACCAAAAAAAAAGAAATATGGTTAAGTACTTTTTATTCTACAGCCTCCTGTATCCAAAAAGACCCCAAAATCCCAAAAGTGACATCGTTCAATGGATCCAGTCATATTATAAGTGCATGTTAATGTAGGAATGTCCCATTGTCTATTGAACAATTGTTTATCATGAACAGTCATTGTGGCCTAAAACTAATTTGCTTTAATATATCGTACTTAGAGTGGACCCTGATACATTATTCAGGTTTGGTATATGGCAGGAGGAGTTGCACGTCAGAGCTTACTGTAAGATATTTGCTTTTTGTTATTGTTTCTATTGATCAATCCTATATGGTCCTAATAAAAAACAAATATACATAACTATCATGAACACTGACGTTTTTCTGTTGACAGAGTGAATACAGATAAGCCCATGTCAAAGAAACAAAAAGCCTGTCTCCGAGCAAAGAAGCAAAGGGAACTCCAGAACAAAATGGGACAAGGAAGCAAAAGAAGGCTCTAGACAACCTGGTGAGAAGAATATTGGATTTAAACATTGCTTTGACAACCCCATTTTCATGATGACTTCTTTTAGTAGGAATTCTATTAAATAAGGAGAGGCTGGCAGACCCATGGCCATATCTGCTATGGTAAGGGAGGGCAGCAAGCTTCTCTGGTGCAAGCTATGACATCACAAGAGACCATATGCATCTAAATGCAGAAGGCATAGCACTAGCTACATATAAATGAGTGTTGCTGATGGGTGTATTTTGAAAGTAATTGTATATTTTAACACTCAATAGCCCCTTATGTTATCCCATAAGATACATGATATTGTACTCTTTACTTTTATAAAAACATACATAATCTTGCAACAGCCTCTGTGATGTAACAATGCTTCATTTTGTGTATTTTGTCTCTTGTGATGTCATAGAATGCATCAAGGAATCCTGCTGCCTGCTGCACATTGAGGATTGTTATTAATGTGTTTATTAATTTGACTTTCCCCCCTTCCAGACCCAGAAGATGAGATTAGAGCGGAAGAGGATGGGAAGGATATGGCAGCTAAAGAACAGTCAGATTGCAAGCTGGTGAGGTGAGTAATTATCACACTATGCTAGCAGTTAACAAAGAAAACCACGGCTTTGAAATTAAAATATTCATGGATATGCTTTATTGTATCTCAAAATTATGTTCTCATGAGAAGCCCATTCCTAGTTCACCTTGTGAATATACACAGAAATATCTCTGTTTCATGTAGATTATTTCAATGTTTCCAATTGATATCTAGTTCCTACCTTGATAGGCATCTAATGAAACTCACAATGAATAATGTACTTGATGTTCCGTACCCATGTATTATCTTATTACAGATCTGCGGTATTTCAGAGGTTGGCTGCTGCACCTAATGCATCTGTTGTCTTCTACTGTAAGCAGAAGCCTTGCCTTATGTGTCTAGTGGCTGTGCAAGTTGACAGGAAGTCTACCGAGTGGATGAATTAGCTGCAGCCAATACTGCTACTGGGCATGGACTGTGCCACAGTCAACATGTTCATCAATACTGCTACTGGGAGTGGACTGGGCCGCACTCAACATGTTTATCAATACTGCTACTGGGAGTGGACTGGGTCGCACTCAACATGTTCATCAATACTGCTACTGGGAGTGAACTGGGCCGCACTCAACATGTTCATCAATACTGCTACTGGGAGTGAACTGGGCCGCACTCAACATGTTCATCAATACTGCTACTGGGAGTGGACTGTGCCACAGTCCACATGTTCATCAATACTGCTACTGGGAGTGGACTGGGCGGCAGTCAACATGTTTATCAATACTGCTACTGGGAGTGGACTGTGCCACAGTCAACATGTTCATCAATACTGCTACTGGGAGTGAACTGGGCCACAGTCAACATGTTCATCAATACTGCTACTAGGAGTGGACTGTGCCACAGTCAACATGTTCATCAATACTGCTACTGGGAGTGAACTGGGCCACACTCAACATGTTCATCAATACTGCTACTAGGAGTGGACTGAGCCACACTCAACATGTTTATCAATACTGCTACTGGGAGTGGACTGGGCCGCACTCAATATGTTCATCAATACTGCTACTGGGAGTGAACTGGGCCACAGTTAATTTGTTCATCAATACTGCTACTGGGCATGGACTGAGCCACAGTCAACATGTTCATCAATACTGCTACTGGGAGTAAACTGGGCCACAGTCAACATGTTCATCAATACTGCTACTGGGAGTGGACTGGGCCGCACTCAACATGTTCATCAATACTGCTACTGGGAGTGGACTGGGTCGCACTCAACATGTTCATCAATACTGCTACTGGGCGTGAACTGGGCCGCACTCAACATGTTCATCAATACTGCTACTGGGAGTGGACTGTGCCGCACTCAACATGTTCATCAATACTGCTACTGGGCATGGACTGTGCCGCACTCAACATGTTCATCAATACTGCTACTGGGAGTGAACTGGGCCACAGTCAACATGTTCATCAATACTGCTACTGGGAGTGGACTGGGCCGCAGTCAACATGTTCATCAATACTGCTACTGGGAGTGGACTGGGTTGCACTCAACATGTTCATCAATACTGCTACTGGGCATGGACTGTGCCGCACTCAACATGTTCATCAATACTGCTACTGGGACTGAACTGGGCCACACTCAACATGTTCATCAATATTGCTACTGTAAATGGACTGAGCCACAGTCAACATATTCATCAATACTGCTACTGGGAGTGGACTGTGCCACAGTCAACATGTTCATCAATACTGCTACTGGGAGTGAACTGGGCCACACTCAACATGTTCATCAATACTGCTACTGGGAGTGGACTGAGCCACAGTCAACATGTTCATCAATACTGCTACTGGGAGTGGACTGAGCCACAGTCAACATGTTCATCAATACTGCTACTAGGAGTGGACTGTGCCACACTCAACATGTTCATCAATACTGCTACTGGGAGTGGACTGGGCAACAGTCAACATGTTCATCAATACTGCTACTGGGCATGGACTGAGCCACAGTCAACATGTTCATCAATACTGCTACTGGGAGTGGACTGGGCCACAGTCAACATGTTCATCAATACTGCTACTAGGAGTGAACTGGGCCACAGTCAACATGTTCATCAATACTGCTACTAGGAGTGGACTGAGCCACACTCAACATGTTTATCAATACTGCTACTGGGAGTGGACTGGGCCGCACTCAATATGTTCATCAATACTGCTACTGGGAGTGAACTGGGCCACAGTTAATATGTTCATCAATACTGCTACTGGGCATGGACTGTTCCACACTCAACATGTTCATCAATACTGCTACTGGGAGTGAACTGGGCCACAGTCAACATGTTCATCAATACTGCTACTGGGCATGGACTGGGCTGCACTCAACATGTTCATCAATACTGCTACTGGGAGTGGACTGGGCCACAGTCAACATGTTCATCAATACTGCTACTGGGCATGGGCTGTGCCGCACTCAACTTGTTCATCAATACTGCTACTGGGAGTGGACTGGGCCACAGTCAACATGTTCATCAATACTGCTACTGGGACTGAACTGGGCCACAGTCAACATGTTCATCAATATTGCTACTGTAAATGGACTGAGCCACAGTCAACATATTCATCAATACTGCTACTAGGAGTGGACTGTGCCGCACTCAACATGTTCATCAATACTGCTACTGGGAGTGGACTGTGCCACAGTCAACATGTTCATCAATACTGCTACTAGGAGTGAACTGGGCCACAGTCAACATGTTCATCAATACTGCTACTGGGAGTGGACTGGGCCACAGTCAACATGTCCATCAATACTGCTACTGGGAGTGAACTGGGCCACAGTCAACATGTTCATCAATATTGCTACTGGGAGTGGACTGTGCGGCACTCAACATGTTCATCAATACTGCTACTGGGAGTGGACTGAGCCACAGTCCAGATGTTCATCAATACTGCTACTGGGAGTGGACTGGGCCACAGTCCGTATGTTCATCAATACTGCTACTGGGAGTGGACTGGGCCGCAGTCAACATGTTCATCAATACTGCTACTAGGAGTGGACTGTGCCACACTCAACATGTTCATCAATACTGCTACTGGGAGTGGACTGGGCCACAGTCAACATGTTCATCAATACTGCTACTGGGCATGGACTGAGCCACAGTCAACATGTTAATCATTACTGCTACTAGGAGTGGACTGGGCCGCACTCAACATGTTCATCAATACTGCTGCTGGGAGTGAACTGGGCCACAGTCAACATGTTCATCAATACTGCTACTGGGAGTGGACTGGGCCACAGTCAACATGTTCATCAATACTGCTACTAGGAGTGAACTGGGCCACAGTCAACATGTTCATCAATACTGCTACTGGGAGTGGACTGGGCCACAGTCAACATGTCCATCAATACTGCTACAGGGAGTGAACTGGGCCACAGTCAACATGTTCATCAATATTGCTACTGGGAGTGGACTGTGCGGCACTCAACATGTTCATCAATACTGCTACTGGGAGTGGACTGAGCCACAGTCCAGATGTTCATCAATACTGCTACTGGGAGTGGACTGGGCCACAGTCCACATGTTCATCAATACTGCTACTGGGAGTGGACTGGGCCGCAGTCAACATGTTCATCAATACTGCTACTGGGAGTGGACTGGGCCGCACTCAACATGTTCATCAATACTGCTACTGGGAGTGGACTGGGCTGCACTCAACATGTTCATCAATACTGCTACTGGGCATGGACTGGGCCGCACTCAACATGTTCATCAATACTTCTACTGGGAGTGGACTGGGCTGCACTCAACATGTTCATCAATACTGCTACTGGGAGTGGACTGGGCCACAGTCAACATGTTCATCAATACTGCTACTGGGCATGGGCTGTGCCGCACTCAACTTGTTCATCAATACTGCTACTGGGAGTGGACTGGGCCACAGTCAACATGTTCATCAATACTGCTACTGGGACTGAACTGGGCCACAGTCAACATGTTCATCAATATTGCTACTGTAAATGGACTGAGCCACAGTCAACATATTCATCAATACTGCTACTGGGAGTGGACTGGGCCGCACTCAACATGTTCATCAATACTGCTACTGGGAGTGGACTGGGCTGCACTCAACATGTTCATCAATACTGCTACTGGGCATGGACTGGGCCGCACTCAACATGTTCATCAATACTTCTACTGGGAGTGGACTGGGCCACACTCAACATGTTCATCAATACTGCTACTGGGAGTGGACTGGGCCGCACTCAACATGTTCATCAATACTGCTACTGGGAGTGGACTGGGCCGCACTCAACATGTTCATCAATACTGCTGCTGGGAGTGGACTGGGCCGCAGTCAACATGTTCATCAATACTGCTACTGGGCATGGATTGGGCCGCACTCAACATGTTCATCAATACTGCTACTGGGAGTGGACTAGGCTGCACTCAACATGTTCATCAATACTGCTACTAGGAGTGGACTGGGCCGCACTCAACATGTTCATCAATACTGCAACTGGGAGTGGACTGGCCCACAGTCAACATGTTTATCAATACTGCTACTGGGCATGGACTGTTCCACACTCAACATGTTCATCAATACTGCTACTGGGAGTGAACTGGGCCACAGTCAACATGTTCATCAATACTGCTACTGTGCGTGGACTGTGCCACAGTCAACATGTTCATCAATACTGCTACTGGGCATGGACTGGGCTGCACTCAACATGTTCATCAATACTGCTACTGGGCATGGACTGTGCCACAGTCAACATGTTCATCAATACTGCTACTGGGCATGGACTGGGCTGCACTCAACATGTTCATCAATACTGCTACTGGGAGTGGACTGGGCCACAGTCAACATGTTCATCAATACTGCTACTGGGCATGGGCTGTGCCGCACTCAACTTGTTCATCAATACTGCTACTGGGAGTGGACTGGGCCACAGTCAACATGTTCATCAATACTGCTACTGGGACTGAACTGGGCCACAGTCAACATGTTCATCAATATTGCTACTGTAAATGGACTGAGCCACAGTCAACATATTCATCAATACTGCTACTAGGAGTGGACTGTGCCGCACTCAACATGTTCATCAATACTGCTACTGGGAGTGGACTGTGCCACAGTCAACATGTTCATCAATACTGCTACTAGGAGTGAACTGGGCCACAGTCAACATGTTCATCAATACTGCTACTGGGAGTGGACTGGGCCACAGTCAACATGTCCATCAATACTGCTACTGGGAGTGAACTGGGCCACAGTCAACATGTTCATCAATATTGCTACTGGGAGTGGACTGTGCGGCACTCAACATGTTCATCAATACTGCTACTGGGAGTGGACTGAGCCACAGTCCAGATGTTCATCAATACTGCTACTGGGAGTGGACTGGGCCACAGTCCGTATGTTCATCAATACTGCTACTGGGAGTGGACTGGGCCGCAGTCAACATGTTCATCAATACTGCTACTAGGAGTGGACTGTGCCACACTCAACATGTTCATCAATACTGCTACTGGGAGTGGACTGGGCCACAGTCAACATGTTCATCAATACTGCTACTGGGCATGGACTGAGCCACAGTCAACATGTTAATCATTACTGCTACTAGGAGTGGACTGGGCCGCACTCAACATGTTCATCAATACTGCTGCTGGGAGTGAACTGGGCCACAGTCAACATGTTCATCAATACTGCTACTGGGAGTGGACTGGGCCACAGTCAACATGTTCATCAATACTGCTACTAGGAGTGAACTGGGCCACAGTCAACATGTTCATCAATACTGCTACTGGGAGTGGACTGGGCCACAGTCAACATGTCCATCAATACTGCTACTGGGAGTGAACTGGGCCACAGTCAACATGTTCATCAATATTGCTACTGGGAGTGGACTGTGCGGCACTCAACATGTTCATCAATACTGCTACTGGGAGTGGACTGAGCCACAGTCCAGATGTTCATCAATACTGCTACTGGGAGTGGACTGGGCCACAGTCCACATGTTCATCAATACTGCTACTGGGAGTGGACTGGGCCGCAGTCAACATGTTCATCAATACTGCTACTGGGAGTGGACTGGGCCGCACTCAACATGTTCATCAATACTGCTACTGGGAGTGGACTGGGCTGCACTCAACATGTTCATCAATACTGCTACTGGGCATGGACTGGGCCGCACTCAACATGTTCATCAATACTTCTACTGGGAGTGGACTGGGCTGCACTCAACATGTTCATCAATACTGCTACTGGGAGTGGACTGGGCCACAGTCAACATGTTCATCAATACTGCTACTGGGCATGGGCTGTGCCGCACTCAACTTGTTCATCAATACTGCTACTGGGAGTGGACTGGGCCACAGTCAACATGTTCATCAATACTGCTACTGGGACTGAACTGGGCCACAGTCAACATGTTCATCAATATTGCTACTGTAAATGGACTGAGCCACAGTCAACATATTCATCAATACTGCTACTGGGAGTGGACTGGGCCGCACTCAACATGTTCATCAATACTGCTACTGGGAGTGGACTGGGCTGCACTCAACATGTTCATCAATACTGCTACTGGGCATGGACTGGGCCGCACTCAACATGTTCATCAATACTTCTACTGGGAGTGGACTGGGCCACACTCAACATGTTCATCAATACTGCTACTGGGAGTGGACTGGGCCGCACTCAACATGTTCATCAATACTGCTACTGGGAGTGGACTGGGCCGCACTCAACATGTTCATCAATACTGCTGCTGGGAGTGGACTGGGCCGCAGTCAACATGTTCATCAATACTGCTACTGGGCATGGATTGGGCCGCACTCAACATGTTCATCAATACTGCTACTGGGAGTGGACTAGGCTGCACTCAACATGTTCATCAATACTGCTACTAGGAGTGGACTGGGCCGCACTCAACATGTTCATCAATACTGCAACTGGGAGTGGACTGGCCCACAGTCAACATGTTTATCAATACTGCTACTGGGCATGGACTGTTCCACACTCAACATGTTCATCAATACTGCTACTGGGAGTGAACTGGGCCACAGTCAACATGTTCATCAATACTGCTACTGTGCGTGGACTGTGCCACAGTCAACATGTTCATCAATACTGCTACTGGGCATGGACTGGGCTGCACTCAACATGTTCATCAATACTGCTACTGGGCATGGACTGTGCCACAGTCAACATGTTCATCAATACTGCTACTGGGAGTGGACTGGGCCGCACTCAACATGTTCATCAATACTGCTACTGGGAGTGGACTGGGCCGCACTCAACATGTTCATCAATACTGCTACTGGGAGTGGACTGGGCCGCACTCAACATATTCATCAATACTGCTACTGGGAGTGAACTGGGCCACAGTCAACATGTTCATCATTGGTTACCTGTCATTGTAGGACACACAATGAGACAAATCATCCAACCTTACTTCAGCTAGTCATCTTTAGTGATATGATCTGCGAAAATGGGGCTTAGTGCAGGGGTTCCTAAGACCCGTTTTCCCATGTCACTTGTGTTATAACTGTTATCACATCATCAGCAACATCATATTTATAAAGCTCAGCAGATTCCCTTTATGCCATTAATTTTATGGACATTACTGGGTAGCTATTACCAGAAGTTGGAGTCAAGAGTAAATAGGACACCTGGCCAATCTGTGGGTCTATAGTAATGGTTTACACTGACTGACAAAGATGTTCAGGGATGTTGGGAGAGTCTTACAGATTTTGAACATGAAGTAATGTTGTTTTTAAAGACTGATCGAACTTTATAGTGTTCACACCTGGAGGGACACTGAATGAGCTGTCATGGTATTTATAATTTTAACAGACAAGTGTTTCTCACTAGTGACTGAAGCAAAATGTCAAAGTCATACAGATATATATTTAGGCCATGCAAATTTCTATATGTGTTAATTACAATAATGAATGGTAGCTATTGGTAGTGTCCATGATATCTAAGATCATTCAGTTGGGAATATGTCAAAATGTCTTGCATGGGTAGCTGACTGCCGAATGTTTATCATATTTCTAAGGTGGAGTGAACAGAAGTGAGTGCAGAGCAATTAATGCTACTCAAATTGATTTATTTTGTGGTATCTATGTTATACATTTTGATGTTGTTCAGCCTGGCCTGCAAGTTGAAGACTCTATATCGATTTAAGTTGTAAGTATTATTGTGTGGTACCGTTCTGACACATTTTAATAGTGTCCAACCTAGGATGCTAGTTAACAGAAGGAAACTCTATGTATTTTCTTTTAAGTAGGACAGAGGTACATATTCAGAAAGTATGGCATTTTGACATTTCTTACAACTGGCTCACAGTCATGTATGTCTGAGCCATATTCTGTTTATTAACACTATATCCATGCATTTACTTCAGCATTAGGTTAGACCTTTGTATGTCATCACTGTGCATATATTGATGTATGTATGGTTGTGTCAGTGGACTATGGTGGGCCCATCTGTAAAGGTAAACCTAGTAGTTTATGGTGAACTAATCTCTTAAGCAGTTGAAAAAATGTCATGTTAAAGCATTAAGAAAGACACCTGACCAAACTGTTCTTAGACAAACAAAATAAAGATATTAACAAGTTGCCATGAAGTTTTGTATATGAGATCTTAAGATTCATTTTGTTTATATTTATATAGTATTCAAGTTTCAAAGACATATATACTACATTTGGAATATACCTAGAGGAACCAGTAGCTGAAGTAGAACATAACTAAAAATGACATGTATAATTGGGAGTACTGGTGCGAATACAATGAGACAAATGGACAACTTATCTGGATAGATTTAATAACTCATGGTTTAATTATTCTGCCTGTTTTAGCTACCAGTAAAGCCAGGAACAAAGTCTGAAGGTGGCAATAAACTAGTTGTCATGCATAACACAGCTTTATTCATCAGGCTCCACAAGAATATCGATCATGGCCACAATATGGACAGCAAGTTGATGGGGGATTTTCCATAAAAAAAACTTTTCATATAGACTGTATTGCACAGAGATAACAATACTCCTGGAGTATGGGGCTACCATGATATAGGATACTGGGACTCAATAGAAAACTGTCTCTGGGAGCATAGTTCCCTACCAAGTGGAGGGACGAGGAAGACACCTATGGGCACTTTGATTTAACCACTCTAGAGTGACCATCGGGACACCAGTAGGCTGACTGTCCTTTTCTCGGCTCATTGCCAAACCTTTTTATAATTATGGTTCCACACTGACCGTAGCGCCCCCTAGTTATACAATATAACACTTATCTAGGAAAGGGAATCCACAGTTTCTATATAAAGTGACTTCATTTCCCATTCTCCTCTCTCTCTGTCCTCAATGCCTCTAAACGTAGCTTCCAGACCTTAGTGTCCAGACTTTGAGCTTTGGGTGGGAATATGATGCCATTGGTAGTCCAAGTATACATTCTCCTTGTATGAAGTGCAATATCAGGCACAGTCTGCAGTGGCATCCAGCATCGTTCATTCCCATTGTAGCACTTATCTGCATATATATATAATTCTGCAGGAGCTCAAAGTTTTCCATCATGTTTCCCAAGTTGTTATCGGAAAGGGGATATCAGTTTCTGAAGAACTACAACCTATATAGGCACAGGGAAGCAATTGGAGAAATGCAGAACTAGGTTGGGAAAGTAGGTAAACAATGTCACTTTTGCTGATGACAACTTCACGAAGTCAGGCCTACTCTTTTGTAAAGCTGAGGGTGTAAAATGGCCTGAAAAGATGTCACTTTGTTTGGAACAAAAGAGGAATATTTCATGGGCTGGGCTTATACAGTTGATGAGGAATTTGTAAAATCTATAGAGGTGTTAATTATAACTAACTGATTTTGTACAGATGATGACTGGGCAGATGGCCATTGGAAGTTGGAGCTACGCCCGGGAGCTACGTCGCCACAAAATGGCAGAGCAAGAATTCCTCCCACCCACCTTGAATCTTGATAAACTCGACTTTCACTGATGACTGACTATGCTAATTCAGCACAAGGCCACCTAGAAAATACATGACTATCTGCAGGTCTTTGGACTACAGTCTACACATCTGACATTGGTTCAAAATACCTTACTTTACCTTAAAAGGTAGAGGCCCATTTTTCTCCTGGCCTGGGTTACATTGGCACAGCAGCAGTTCAAACTCTGAGTCATAGACACACACTGAGTGTATACCTTGGGGTTGCAGAGTGGAAGAAGCTTTTCATGAGGTGTACCCAGGGTACACCTGTGAGTGGGGGAGTAAAAGAGGCTTTTAATGAAGGTCTGCTGAGAGTACGCCTCAGGGTGGGTAAGGGAATGATGGTTTTAGTTGACATGCACAAAGGGTACATCTCAGGGTAGATCAATGGAACAGGCATTAAATGGAGGTGTGTCAAGGGTACAGTTGCGGATGGGTGAATGAAAGGGACTTTTAGTGGAGGTGTGCCAGGATACACCTTGGGGTGGATCAACTAAAGAGGCATTCGATGGGCTTGCACCTAGGGTACACCTCGGGTTGGTAAATGGAAGGGACTTTTCAGTGCAGTTGTGCCATGGGTACACCTTGGGGTGGATCAAAGGAAGAGGCATTTAATGGAGGGGCGCTAGGGTACACCTCAGGGTGGATCAATGGAACAGGCATTTAATGGAGGTACGCTAGGGTACACCTCAGGGTGGATCAATGGAACAGGCGTTTAATGGAGGTATGTTAGGGTACACCTCAGGATGGATCAATGGAACAGGCATTTACTGGAGGTATGTTAGGGTACACCTCAGGATGAATCAATGGAACAGGCATTTAATGGAAGGGTGCTAGGGTACACCTCTGGGTGGATCAATGGAACAGGCATTTATTGGAGGGGTGCTAGGGTACACCTCGGGGTGGATCAATGGAACAGGTATTTAATGGAGGTAAACCTAGGGTAAACCTTGGGGTGAATCAATGGAAGGGGTGTTTAATGGAGGTATGCTAGGGTACACTTTGGGGTTGGAGAGTGGAAGAGACTTTTAGTGGAGGGCTGCTAGGGTACACCTCAGGATGAATCAATGGAACAGGCATTGAATGGAGTGCCGCTAGGGAACACCTCTGGATGGATCAATGAAACAGGCATTTGATGGAGGGGTGCTAGGGTACACCTCAGGGTGGAACAGGCATTTAATGGAGAGGTGTTAGGGTACACCTCTGGATGGATCAATGAAACAGGCATTTGATGGAGGGGCACTAGGGTACACCTCAGGGTGGATCAATGGAACAGGCGTTTACTGGAGGTATGTTAGGGTACACCTCAGGATGGATCAATGGAACAGGCATTTAATGGAAGGGCGCTAGGGTACACTTCAGGGTGGATCAATGGAACAGGCATTTAATGGAGGTGCGCTAGGGTACACCTTGGGGTGAATCAATGGAAGGGGCGTTTACTGGAGGTATGCTAGGGTACACTTTGGGGTTGGAGAGTGGAAGAGACTTTTAGGTGAGGGCTACTAGGCTACACCTCAGGATGGATCAATGGAACAGGCATTTAATGGAGGGGTGCTAGGGTACACCTCAGGGTAGATCAATGGAACAGTTATTTAATGGAGGGGCGCTAGGGTACACCTCAGGGTAGATCAATGGAACAGTTATTTAATGGAGGGGCACTATGGTACACCTCAGGGTATATCAATGGAACAGGCATTTAATGGAGGGGCGCTAGGGTACACCTCAGGATGGATCCATGGAACAGGCATTTAAAGGAGGCGTGCTAGGGTACACCTCAGGATGGATCCATGGAACAGGCATTTAATGGAGGGGTGCTAGGGTACACCTCAGGATGGATCCATGGAACAGGCATTTAATGGAGGGGTGCTAGGGTACACCTCAGGGTAGATCAATGGAACAGGTATTTAATGGAGGGGCGCTAGGGTACACCTCAGGATGGACCAATGGAACAGGCATTTAATGGAGGGGCGCTAGGGTACACCTCAGGATAGATCCATGGAACAGGCATTTAATGGAGGGGTGCTAGGGTACACCTCAAGGTGGAACAGGCATTTAATGGAGAGGTGTTAGGGTACACCTCTGGATGGATCAATGAAACAGGCATTTGATGGAGGGGCACTAGGGTACACCTCAGGGTGGATCAATGGAACAGGCGTTTACTGGAGGTATGTTAGGGTACACCTCAGGATGGATCAATGGAACAGGCATTTAATGGAAGGGCGCTAGGGTACACTTCAGGGTGGATCAATGGAACAGGCATTTAATGGAGGTGCGCTAGGGTACACCTTGGGGTGAATCAATGGAAGGGGCGTTTACTGGAGGTATGCTAGGGTACACTTTGGGGTTGGAGAGTGGAAGAGACTTTTAGGTGAGGGCTACTAGGCTACACCTCAGGATGGATCAATGGAACAGGCATTTAATGGAGGGCCGCTAGGGTACACCTCAGGGTGGATCAATGGAACAGGCGTTTACTGGAGGTAGGCTAGGGTACACCTCGGGGTGGATCAATGGAACAGGCATTTAATGGAGGGGTGCTAGGGTACACCTCAGGACGGATCAATGGAACAGGCATTTAATGGAGGGGCGCTAGGGTACACCTCAGGGTGGATCAATGGAACAGGCATTTAAAGGAGGGGTGCTAGGGTACACCTCAGGGTGGATCAATGGAACAGGCATTTAATGGAGGTACGCTAGGGTACACCTTTGGCTGGTCAATGGAACAGTCGTTTAATGGAGGTGTGCCAAGGGCACACCTCTTGGTGGATCAATGGAACAGGCATTTAATGGAGGTGCACCGAGGGTACACTCCAGGGTTGATCAATGGAAGAGGCGTTTAATGGAGGAGCGCTAGGGTACACCTCTAACACCCCTAACCAATATGTTAAAGGTGCACTGACCTGAGAACCTGTCTGCTGACTTTTGCAATGTGGCATCATTGCTGATTCAGAGCTCCTCTAAAGGTTAACCCAACCCCCTACTAAGAACTGGTTAGGCTAAATGACCCACCCCCTCCCCAAATTGGATATACCGTATTCGACCTAATTAGTGCACTGTGCGCTAACAAAGTATCTAAAATGTATGTCTAGTACACAATACCTTTTAAATTAAAACCCAGTGATTCATTTTGTCTTTGCCACAATAGATATAGTACGGAAGACCTCATCTCATTAGGCCCACTCATTGTAGGGCATGTGCAAGTCTAGTGTCATCACACATACGTCACGGCATAGGCGCTCTCTAGCCCCGACCCTCTGTAGCCTTGCCACTCCCTTAGCCCATTTGTCATGCCTCACCCCCCCACAGGGCACCTCTTACCAGTCCTCCTTACCCCCCCCCCCGCCCCCCCACACACACACACATACACCTCCTACTAACACCGTGGACATTGTCCAAGTTATTTTAATATACCTGTAAGGTCAGTGAGGCCGTCTGTGATGGTACATAGTGATTTCTTGTTACTGCATCATCATCATTAACCATGACAATACAATTCACGTCAGCTAAGCTGAGATTACCTCAACATCTCTTAACCCATCAAATACACAACTTCTCGTATATATGCATCAACACAACCATGATGCATTCTTGTATTGGTCATTTAATCAAAACTTCATTTTAGAAGAAAAGAGATAGACACAATTAGAAGTAAGGCTTGGTACTTGTTTATTTTAACTTGGATTTTTCAAGTAATGGAAGTTTGCCTCTTTCAACAATATATCATCAGTCCAGCCACACTCTCCAACTGTCACTCAGGGGATATCATAAATCATACCTTGATAATTTATATTAGATAAAACTGGAAAAAACAAAGATAAATCTTTCTCCTTCATGCACATACTATCATACTATGATAGATTCCCACTTGACACATATTGACTTCTATAATGAACACAGATCTCATGAACCACCTTGACACATATTGACTTCTATAGTGAAGTGTATGCATGGGACGTAGCAACTTACCTGACACATATTGACATCTGTGGTGAAGACAAATCTCATTATCTCACTTGACACATATTGATTTTTATTTTTTTCTGTAGTTAGAACTCTTGGTCATTCCATAAAAAGGGTAAATATGGCACAGTTAACCGTTTAAGGGCTGCTGATGCAGGAGTGCATTATGCCCATTGGTCATCATGATGCACCAATGAAGTGCTGGTAAGACTATTTGCAAGCACTTCATTGGAGCATCATGACGACCCTCCGGGACTGCACCAACCCCCTAGGGTCAACATTATGCGTGAATGTAAACTCGCCAGGGCTGCATTCATGCATCATTCTGACCAATGGGCATGATGCATTAATGCATTCAAGGCCCTTAAAGGGTTAAGTCAAATGAACTTCTGTAAGAGTAAACAGGACCTAAAATCATGCCACATATAACATGTAAAGTCAGTTCCATTACAAAACCAATAATATACCTTTGTTGAAAAGCTCATGTCTCATTCACTGATTCTATTGTTAACATCATAATTCAAGACATTTTAGAAATGTTATATCATAACTATTTTGTTTTCAGATATCAAAGAAATCTGTAGTATCCATTTGCAATCAAATCTTCACTCTGTATTTTTTCTCCCCTAAGGCTGACAATAAATGATGTTGTGTCTCTTCATGTGTGACTATTTGGAAACATTTTGTATATTGTACCTAGCAGAGGCATTTATTCATAAAGATAGTTGTGCAACATAGAACTGTATCAAATATACATAATCTCCCGCGTGTAAGGAGTGTCTTGCATATAGGATGCACCTAAAGTTGATGGAAAGTCAATAAGGAACATCAAAGGGATGCCACCCAGACTTTGGGATGATTCTACAATGCGCAGGGAGCCTCTGAGTCATGTATTTATATATAAGACGCCCTTTATACACGGTAGTTAATAAAAAAGGATGGTTTACTCTAGCAATATACTGCCTAACACACTTAAACATGTATACATCATATCACAATCCTTCTAAAAGGATACACCTCCCACCATTATCTAAATACCTAGGGCAATAGAGAACTATGGTAGAGTCCTAACAAAACTAGTTTTAACTTAATACACAAAAACTTTGGCGCATTACGGTGTTATGTATGAAGAAATGGTTAAGTGGTCAATACGGAGAACGAGGAGACAAAACTTGTCACAAATCTTCATATCTTCACTTATAAAGTGCATATATAAGACACACCAAGACTCCTATTTATAACATGTGTAATACTTATGTCATGGCTTAATTCAGTCACTCATCACTGGGGACAAAGGGGGTAAACTATAACTTGCTTTACATCAAAGAATCACATCACAAATCACAAACATAAGATTGGAAGCAGCAAGAAAAATCACATAATGAAACACCAAAGATCTCAAACTCAGACTTGTGGTGGGACATATGACAAAGGAAGGTAGGTAAAATGCAGAATACCGCCGGTATCATATCCACACTCGAAATTGATGATTCTCATATTCCATCACTATTTACACTATAATAGCTCATTTAAATTTGTTTAATGCTCCCATTACAACTGTAGCAAATGCATATGCATACTACTATTTTTGGCATTTGCAGTCATTCCTTATTTTATAGAAAACACAGGGAAAAAACACATGATCATAATTGAGTTGATTCATGCATAAAACAGATAGGCATATGGGTCGTAGTTAGATCACATACGGTGCACTGTGGGCAATGAGGACCACCTGTGGCATGAGGAGATGAATTTTCCTCCCAGTCCAATTTTTTTCTCTCGCTTATTCATCATCGAAATAAATTTTCAACCTTACGAGGTTGTTTGGAGGGAAAAAGTAGTGCAGATCCATATCCCACAAGGCATTGGTAGAGCAGATCCATAACCCACAAAGCTCTCTGGGTCGAAAATCCCCCTGCAGGCTGGACTGGTAGATTTTCCCACACTTTTTGATGACTTCTTATGGACAGGTTACAGTGCCGGTGCAAGAAAGGTCTTAATTTAAGATGCTTTGCGAGGATCAGGAGGTGGTCAGGAAAAGCTCTATATAGGAGCAAAAAGAGATCTGAAACCAGTCCTGAATCTGCTAGGAGTAGATCTCTATGGGAGTTATCAAAGTTTGATTTTAGGGGTAAAATGAAGAGTTTGCAATTTGATGCTTTTAAAGTGGGAAATCAATGTAATTTTGATGAAATAACATATTAGGTATGTAAAAGGGACTGCTAGGTGTTAGTACATTGAAAAGTCTTATTCATTTTTTTTTCAGTTTGATGCTTAAAATTAAAGATGAAAATGGAACTTTTCACCACTGGAAGAAAGCTCTGAGAACTGGCTCTAAAGCCTCAGGGGTAACCCTGAGCCAACAACAAGAAGGGACTTTTCCATCAATAACATCAGTAGTATAATAGCAAACAGGTCTACAATAAAACAAACATATATGTAAAAGGTTTTGAATTACTTTTTTCAAGAATTTTTCTCACATATTCATCTCTCAGTCATCTCTTCATTAAAGAATACAATTATTTTACAATTGAAGTAGGGCAGTAACACATGACTGTAAAACTTATTCCATAAACTGGTCTCAATAACAATTTCTTACCAGATATAACAGTTTATAGTATAATTATTGGGATTAAAGCCATGCTTTTGATCCTAAATATCAAAATCTGTTAAGGTGATGCATTTTGCAAGTGACAAGGGTGGATGCTACACTAGTTACTTCACAAGGATCCTGTTTTTTTAACGGCGGGCTGTTGAGACGGTGCCTTTACTGTTGGCATAGGGTACACTGACATTATACAACTAATACAGAATGTGCGTTTCTGTTCTCTTGTCGATTTCCAGAAAATTTTCAATGAACAATACAGACTTACATCACAAATATAATACAGGACTTACATTTGGGATAACAGCTCATGAACATGATGATGACTACCCTTATATGTTGTACAGAAAATGATCATTATATTGTGAATAATGAGATGATTTTAATGGACCAATTTTACAGAAATCATCTTTGACACAGTGTCTTAACTACAATGAATTGGGACCAGACAAAGTTGCTCCTTGCAAGGAAAATCTTTTAGAACTATTAGAAACCTTGTACGTCTGATCTATGGATCTCATATATTAACAAACACTCATTTCTCAATCTAGTCGTTGAGCCATAACATTCTTTTAGTAAGCTTACATTGTGGCATATTAAACCAGACAATGCCTTTCATAGATACATGTTCATGGAAACCACATCACTTTGCTGGACATCTGGGTCATCCAACTCTACAGGGGTGTTGGAAGCAAAATGACTTTGAGGGGACCAAAGGATATGTTGGCATTTTTTATGCATATCTAATGAAGCATTTTGAGAGATTGGGGGCCATCCAGCAAGGACAATCATGAATATTTAGACATTTGTCGTGCTATTTTAGGTCAATTTATGAGCAAATGGTCATCGTGATCACACCAGATATTCCACACTATGGGGCAGCTGCAACATTTGTAACCACACTGATAGTATTCACTATGACACTCTCACTGTATTATACATTATAATAAATAGATTTAATCAATTCAGATTTTTGTACAAAATTATCCAAGTATATGCCTTAAAATGGGACTTTGGTGCATATAATATTGGCATGTTGAACTGTTCCTCACCCATACAATCTTAATGCAGTCATTGTGACTATTTTGGCAGCAGGGTAAATATATCAATGAGTTAAATATGGTATGGTTTTCCATGTGGTTTACTATTCACACAAGCATTGAAACATTTTGTGGCACTCATATCACGTTGAACGCATTCACGGCTGTAACACGCTTATAATTTTCAATGTTGACCATCTTTTCTTTTCAAGTTATTTTATGAGTAAAAGCCAACAAAGTGAACCTTTAATGATGGCATGATGCCTCATTGCTTCATCTTCCTTTTTGATGCAATGCAGCACATGAATAACTTCTCAGCACTGCATTCGTGCATCATGCCAAAACTCCAGGATTAGACCGAACATCTAGGGTTGGCATGATGCATAACCGCGGTCTTGGCAGGTTACTCGCAAATGGTAATGCAACTTGATGGATCAGACCTGCATCTATGCATTATGTTGACCTGACTGGGTTGATTCCGTTATGAAGAGTTGGCATGGAATCTAATGTAACGTTGGATATTAAACTCACCAGCGCTAGTTTTGTGAACATGAACCTTGAGGCACCATGTGGCCCTATGGCAACACCAAAAAGAAAGTTGGTCTACAGATTTTTTTTTTAAATGAAATGGTACAAGCCAGTAGATTTTTCAAAGAATTCTTTGTGGTCTAATAGTTTTTTTCCCTTGAAAGAATGGTGCGCAAGGAAATGTATTTTATAAAATTGTTATTTCTAAAGGTTCTCCTTGTGTTCTTATATGACAAAGATAAATCTTGCAGAAAATGAGATAAGGAAGATATTTTCAAAGAAAAGAAAACAACAATTTGTACTATCAAAAATATAGAGAACACCAGCTGTAGACCAACCTTTTATTTGGTGTGGCCTAATAAAGGATTAAAGATCCTCACATTGCCTCTCATTCACACCCAGGTATTTACACACTAATCTCTTACTCTAGCACCTATAAAACTAAAACAGCTACAATGTATATATCTACATCTCAAGTATAAAAACACCCAATGACTCCTGGGTTATCCCCTAGAACGACGATGATGATAAAACGTACTTGCGCTCGCCCTGCGCAAGGCGTGGGGCTATTTCAGGAAGCGGATATTGACATAATATAGTTCATAACAACAAGTCCTATCCTTGCCAGTCCGTACTGATGTATACTGGCCGTTGGAATTAAAATGGTGGTGGTAACGACGGAAACCCTGTTTTTCTATTCCCAATAGTACATTGTACCACGCCAGGAAGTTCTCCTTATGGCTGGGCCGGTTAATGGTATAGACCTCGGAGGTATGGATTTCAAACACAAATTGTTTAACGTTCTTCAGCGAATGCTCCTCCAGCATGGTTCTAAAACTCTCCCACTCGTTGAACTCAATGTCCACCTTCAGGTAGTCAATGATATGCTGAAAAAATAGAATAAACAGGCTTTATTTAAATTTGTTATTAATTATTCATGAAGCATAAGTTAGGTTAAAGACTAAAATGTAGAAACAGCATTACCGGTGGCATAAAAATCTATCATGACATGTATTAGTTCAGTTCTGTTATTCACTATTATAAAAGTTCTTTATATTAACTTTTCTACTTTGGTACTCTACTCTAAAAAATTAAGGAATAAGAACTTAAGAAAGCTTCAGGACAATATATATTGTACATATAGTAATCAATCTTTGGTAACCTGGGATTTACAAGTAATTTTGAGTAGTTTTAATGAATTTTGTAATCTTTGTATGGTGATTTACTTGACAACTTTAAAACTTTGAAGCCATCTTACATTACTGTGGCCAAGGCGTTTGAGGATGGACCCAAAGGTGCGTAGCTGCCACGCCTGGTTGTTGATGCCGTCAGAGGGACCCAGACCCAGGTTGAAGAAATGGACTTTGGAGGAATGCATGTGGTCCCCAACATTCATACTGCAAGTCAAGGCAAGTTTACATTTAGATAATAACATGTCTGAGGTGGGGGTGTAAAAGATTTTGACCCCTCTTGAGGGGGGGCTTAAAAATGTAGGCTCTTTTTAGCAAAAAGAAGCCCACGTGCTACTATAGATCAAAGAGGGGCGTAAAAATCTTACATGCACCTTTTGCAAATATTTTAACCGCTCCTGAAGGGGCATGTAAAAGATTTAGGAATATCCAAATGATAACCCATCACCATCCCTGTTGGTAAATATTGACAACTCCCTTAATTCAACTCTTTATGTTAGATAGAGTTCATTAAAATTTGTACTTATTTGAAACTGAAAAACTATACTTGTTGTTTTGTCATACATTTTGTTTTATATACAATAATAACAAAAATTATTGCTTTGAATAGGAACCCAGTGTAGTCCCCAGATGGATTATACTTGGTTCCGATACACTATGACAATCGGGAACTATCAGGAGACTACGATGGATTTCATCCGATTGGATAGATTAATTTGCTACAAGCCCTAAATATTTATTTAAATTCTTTAGCCCTCCTGATCATCCACATTGTGAAAATCGGACAAAATAATCTCTGGTGGTATCCATGGTTTTAAATTTACCTCAGCGGTTTGAAAGTTTTATGAACACAAGCAGAGTTACAAAGCAGGGTACTAGAGATGGTCATGCAAGTTAGTTGGATTAGGCTTGTGTTTGCGATTTATGTGATGATGCCTTTTCATTAGAACAGTGGCAGCCATTTTCTGTGACTATGATGCCTTGCTTAACTGCAAGGTTTTACAAGTATTCACCAAATCTTCCTCATTTTCATAGGAAATATGGCAAAGCTCATGTATATTTATATTGTGATATCTTGGATTTTTGAATTTTTCAGGAAATAAAAGAGATTTTTTTTTTTATATACAGGAGTATCATGGATGAAATTATTCTGTGTTTCGTATTGTACAATTATTTAACAATGTTGAGTGGTGCAATTTGTGCTTGAATGTGCTCTTTTGTGTAGTCATGATACAGGGATGAAGGTGATCTAGTGATGCAACATGATGCAAAGTAAATACAATGTGCCTTATTTTTTGCCGCCTTAATATGTTAATATGATGCCTTATATTGAAATGTATAGGTCTTTGGAACTTGAAAATCCCTGAAAAAAGGGAAACTGTGAAGACTTCCATCCATAAGAAATGTACCACAAAAATGACCCAATTGTAATGGGATATATTCCTTCACACTAACACTAGTTTCGATTCTGCTAATCCCACCACTAGCTTGGAGGGACTGTGGGATAGCTGGCTGGGACTACTTTCACCATACTCCCAGCACTGCGGCGTAGGAATAATAATCTTGTCAGATATAGGTCAAGCAAAACATGGCCGGTCCCAAGCCAGCGAGGGAATTAGGTCATTCTGATTTGGGGACAGTTTGATATTCACTTTGGTTAAATACTCATTTCCTCCTCTATCTTGTCCTTAAATCCACCACCAAATTCTGTTAAGCCCATACAGTGCACTATGGTCCTTTGGTCACCATAATGCATGAATGCAGCCCTGGTGAGTAGCACTGCTGTGCTGCATTCTTCAATCATGCCAACCATACAGGCTTGATACACTCCTGCAGGGTTGGTATCAAGCATAAATGCAGTTCTGGCTGATAGATTCTTTGGCACTGCATACGTGCATTACGGCGACCAAGGAAGATTGACATCAAGCTGCTCATAGAGCATTTACTCTTTAAGGACTGCTGATGCAGGAGTGCATCATGCCCATTGGTCGTCATGATGCACTAGTGAAGTGCTGGCAAGTCTCCTCGCAGCATTTCATTGGTACAACATGCCGACCCTCTGGGAGTGTATCAACCCTGTAGGGTCGGCATGATGCATTCATGCAGCCCTGGTGAGTTACTCGCCAGAGCTGCATTCATGCATCATGATGACCAATGGGCATGAATGATGCATTACTGCATCAGCCGCCCTAAAAGAGCTTACACAAGCAATAAATTGCAGGCATTTTCAAGGGTGTGAAGCAAAATAAAACAAGCAAAAGGCACATGCAGAACAGACGGGTTCAAATAAGTCATACTCAGATAAGCTGCCATCTTCATCTGGGACGAACATGCTGCAACAAATCGAGGGAGGAGCGACAGGCCATTAATGCCTACCTAAAACACATCATAACACTTTAACCCTTAACCCATCAAGAGCTGCTGATGCAGGAGTGCATCATGCTCATTGGTGGTCATGATGCACCAATGAAGTGCTGGTGAGACATTAGAGCATCATGCCGACCCTACAGCGGTTTATTTATCAACCCTGTAGGGTCAGCATGATGCTCAAATGAACTGCTGTTGAGTCTGCTCACCAGGGCTGCATTCACAGGCCCAAAAGGATACAAAGACCTAGTGCATTATACACTTCTTTAGGCATAACTTTCAATAAGGAAAAGAAAGTGCAGCAGATCAGATGTGCCAAAATGCTGTTATATTTCTTGGGGTAGATATAAATCAAGTAAAATATGATCCTTTCTTTAGCACTATTCAAAAAAAGGTTTTTCTGCAGTACAATTTTACAAACACATCAAGGCTATCTGAATATTCAATGTCAACTGATATTTTGGAAATACTTGTAACTGAGAATTTTTAATGGTCTGAACAATTGAAATGACATCATATTCTTCTAAAGATTTTGAATTGCATTATTTTCAGAATACAGAGACTGACTCCTTTCCCCCCCCCCTCAGTTTTCTTTCTTCATTACTCTCAATAAAAAACCTGGACAGCTATTAAATGAGGAAGTAGTACACTAAAACCCTTATAGATAAAGGACACTTGGACCAACACAACATTGAATATAGAACTATTGGACCAAAGTTAGATTTACTTATCATAAAACACAGTATACTACCAATGAAAGTCACTTACATCTAGACACTGGGTACATAACTATTAAATTCACTTCTAAAACCTTAGGGGCGGTAAAGACCATGCATATTTGTTGTCATGATGCACGAATGCATCAGTAGCAAGTAAATTGCTATTGCCGCATTAATTCAGGGTTCCCACTATTTAAGGGTCATGGTTTAAACTGACTTTTACCTGACATTTATCGGCTTTTACCTGAGCAAATATTGGATAATTCGCGGGGTTCACAAAAAAATTCATTGACTCTGAAGCGAGGATGTTAAAGAAATTTTGCAAATTTGTGTGAAATATTGACAATCAACCCCTTAAAAGGGGTTGATTGTTTATATCTATAGTCAAGATGTCATTTTTAACTGACTTTTCCCCAAATATCTTCTTAACTGACTTTTAACTGACCTTTAAAGAAAAATGGGTTTAACTGACTTTTAACTGACCAATGGGAACCCTGAATTAATGCAAATGATCGGCATATTTGTCGTCATGATGCATGAATGCATCAGTAGCAAGTAAATCGCTATTGTCACATTAATGCAAATGATCAGCTCAGAAAGGTTTAATTGGTGTGATGCAATTAATATATGATGAATCCCGCAATAGTATGCAATTAAGGCATCATGTTGACCATACTGGGTTGATGCACTTTCAAAAGTCTTAGTATGATACACTTATGAAGTGCAAGTATAGAGCTCCAATCCAATGATTGCATCCTGGAGACCATGAACCTTGAGGCACATTCTTATACAAGGTTGAGCCAAACATTATATTTCTCATTTCCAAGCTAATATAATAGTACATTATAGGGTAGGTGGCCTTAAACACTGAGGTCATGCAGTATGCAAGCAATGTATAAATTGACACATGCAGTTTATATTTATACATTTTGTAAGGCTGTTTTGTATTTTTCTTTGTAGAGTCTTTTTTTTTTACTTTTTGCCATTGGTTTATATTTCATTTCTTTAGGTCTTTACATGGGAATGTCTTAAACACAAAAAGAAAGAGAAATATTGCACTCAAATTTCTTTCCAGTTTGTATAATGCTTAAAAATTACACAGTGCCTTTACAGCATTAAGTGGTTCAGTATTGTAGAAACTGCATATGATAACACACAAATTTAAAACCTCAATAAAACTTGAAGAGCACATAATTAACACAAGAAAATGTTAATGTACTATACCTGGGGTCAAACGCCTTAACCTCGCATCCATATGTGCTGGAGATGGCATCGTCAAAGCTAAAATCATTGTTTATCCTGAAATACAAGTCATAGAGATAAAGTTACATTATACCGTAATTTTAGACATTATAGTTTATCAATGCATGCTCCTTTGTTGATGATTGGTCATAGATTTCACTTTTCATACTTCTTATCTACATCCATCATGCTAAATGCCGTAAAACTTTGGCTGGAATTAGATTTTGGATAAGGGAGTGGTCATTTTTTTAACAAAAGGGGAGCGGTGGTGGATTTCCAGGTGGGCGCCTTTTTGGCCCTCCCCCTAGGAGGGGTCGGAAAATTTTCACCCCTCCCCCTTTGTGCTATAGCAATGCATTGGCATTTCACTAAGAAAGGGTGAAATTTGTTTCCCCTCCCCCCAAGAGGGGTCTGAATTTTTTTGCTTCTCCCCCCCAAAAAAACCACCACTTCTCCCGTTGTTAAAAAATGACCACTCCCTAAGGGCTAAAAATTCAAACAGTTTTCTCTATAATTTGTAGCAATCAAACAGGAGTAGATTTTGACGAAAATGTTAGAAGCTGTTTTTTTACAATAAAAACGAAGAACAACTGCCTTATGACCAAGATTTAACTTAACGGTAGTACTTACCCAAAGGAATAAACAAGACAGTTGCGTTTAGGTTTGTAGGGTGTGGAGACGCAGATATCCCAGCCTCCGTCAGCGTAGTTCCCCATCCTCTCCATGTCTCCACAATGCATGTGGTCTATGGTCACCAACCTGTGGGGATATGTCAAACATCATTGCTCAACTCTTTAAGGGCTGCTGATGCACCTTTGAAGTGCTGGGAGGCAGACTCGCCAGCACACCATTAGAGCATCGTGCTGACACTCCAGGTGTGTAAATGTAAACCCTGTAGGGTCTGCATGAAAAAAAAAACTAATAAAAAAAATTACAAACTTGAATATCACACTTCTCTCTTGTATTAGGGCTGGGTTTGTGGTAGTTTAATATTGACCATGATAGGGTGTGTGGTGTTCATAGGCCTAATACTCACTGGTTTTATATATGGAAATCTTTTATCTTTATATACATGATAACTCCATAGATATTGTTTTCACTATACATTGTATATCATAGTACCATGTGTACACTGTACACACACCTCCCCCTTAGTCACACATACCACTGGTAGGGGTCGTCCCAGTCGCCACAATAGCTACCTGCTGCGTCCTACCTCTAACCTCAGACCAGCATAGGCTGCTAACCAATGCACTAGTATCATTAAGACTGTGGCACCCTCACTCATATCACCAATACTGGTATATATATATATATATATATATATATATATATATATATATATATATATATATATATAAGGTTATCTTCCTTAATGATAGAAGTGCTTCTCTGCAGCACCCTCACTCATATCACCAATACTGGTATATATAGGGTTATCTTACTGGTAGAAGCGCTCCTCTGCAGTACCCTCACTCATATCACCGATACTGGTATATATAGGGTTATCTTACTGGTAGAAGCGCTCCTCTGCGGCACCCTCACCCATATCACCAATACTGGTATATATAGGGTTATCTTACTGGTAGAAGCGCTTCTCTGTAGCACCCTCACCCATATCACCACTACTGGTATATATAGGGTTATCTTATTTACTGGTAGAAGCGCTCCTCTGCGGCACCCTCACTCATATCACCGATACTGGTATATATAGGGTTATCTTACTTACTGGTAGAAGCGCTCCTGTGCGGTACCCTCACTCATATCACCAATACTGGTATATATAGGGTTATCTTACTTACTGGTAGAAGCGCTCCTCTGCGGTACCCTCACTCATATCACCAATACTGGTATATATAGGGTTATCTTACTTACTGGTAGAAGCGCTTCTCTGTGGTACCCTCACTCATATCACCAATACTGGTATATATAGGGTTATCTTACTTACTGGTAGAAGCGCTCCTCTGCGGTACCCTCACCCATATCACCAATACTGGTATATATAGGGTTATCTTAATTACTGGTAGAAGCGCTCTTCTGCGGCACCCTCACTCATATCACCAATGCTGGTATATATAGGGTTATCTTACTTACTGGTAGAAGCGCTCTTCTGCGGTACCCTAACCCATATCACCAATACTAGTATATATAGGGTTATCTTACTGGTAGAAGCGCTCCTCTGCGGCACCCTCACTCATATCACCAATACTGGTATATATAGGGTTATCTTACTTACTGGTAGAAGCGCTCCTCTGCGGTACCCTCACTCATATCACCAATACTGGTATATATAGGGTTATCTTAATTACTGGTAGAAGCGCTCCTCTGCGGTACCCTCACTCATATCACCAATACTGGTATATATAGGGTTATCTTAATTACTGGTAGAAGCGCTCCTCTGCGGCACCCTCACTCATATCACCAATACTGGTATATATAGGGTTATCTTACTTACTGGTAGAAGCGCTCCTCTGCGGCACCCTCACTCATATCACCGATACTGGTATATATAGGGTTATCTTACTTACTGGTAGAAGCGCTCCTCTGCGGCACCCTCACTCATATCACCAATACTGGTATATATAGGGTTAT
Organism: Acholoe squamosa; assembly: GCA_949317995.1. NCBI lineage: Eukaryota > Metazoa > Annelida > Polychaeta > Phyllodocida > Polynoidae > Acholoe > Acholoe squamosa. Next base: position 5,895,045 of record OX439050.1, on the reverse strand, counting down.
CTTAATTACTGGTAGAAGCGCTCCTCTGCGGTACCCTCACTCATATCAACAATACTGGTATATATAGGGTTATCTTACTTACTGGTAGAAGCGCTCCTCTGGGGCACCCTCACTCATATCACCAATACTGGTATATATAGGGTTATCTTACTGGTAGAAGCGCTCCTCTGCGGTACCCTCACTCATATCACCACTACTGGTATATATAGGGTTATCTTACTGGTAGAAGCGCTCCTCTGCGGTACCCTCACTCATATCACCAAAACTGGTATATATGGTTATCTTACTTACTGGTAGAAGCGCTCCTCTGCGGCACCCTCACTCATATCACCGATACTGGTATATATAGGGTTATCTTAATTACTGGTAGAAGCGCTCCTCTGCGGTACCCTCACTCATATCACCAATACTGGTATTTATAGGGTTATCTTACTTACTGGTAGAAGCGCTCCTCTGCGGTACCCTCACTCATATCACCACTACTGGTATATATAGGGTTATCTTACTGGTAGAAGCGCTTCTCTGTAGCACCCTCACTCATATCACCAATACTGGTATATATAGGGTTATCTTACTTACTGGTAGAAGCGCTCCTCTGCGGCACCCTCACTCATATCACCAATACTGGTGGGCTTGCCTTCCATACCACTAGCCCGCTTATCTGTAGGGTCGATAAAAGGTCGCAGCATGTAGTTGCCATCCAACATGACGCCTTGGTAACGCCGAACTGTTTCTGCTGGGTCCAGTCCCTCCCAAATGTCATTCTCATCAAATGTCTTCGATGGTAGTGGAGTGGCCCCTTTTCCTCTTGATTCATTGCTGGAAGAAAATTTCCTGATTTTAATGATTTTTCTCAGTAATTTTGATATATTCAAACACAATTATCAGTTACAATGCATGTGTGTATGATTAAACAACACATCTTGATTTAATTATCAGTGGAGGGTGATGGACATGTTCATAATGTAACTTCTTTCATTTAACTGCATGAGTGGCTTGCGGCATCTTATTTACAAAACCTACCAAAAATTGGAAAGGTGCTCAAACAATAAATATTAAACAATTAAGATCACTACTAGAACTGCAAACACTAAAACGAAAGGTGTCGTTGAAAAAGGAGTTTTCTTATAATTAGGGCGTCTTATATACTAGAATTCATAATTAGCTGTCGGGCTGCATGGCAAGATTAAAACACATAAATCTAAAACTCTGTAGAAGTACAGCACTGAAACACACAATGATGCTCAATGGTTTAAAAGATAAAAACACACAGATGGATACAGTATATCCCAAGAAAGTCCATGTAAGGACAAGTTCACATCAGTGCACCATTTCTAGGGGCCATCCACAAATGACGTCATGCTGGAGGGTCAAGAATTTTGCATGACACCATTTATGGATGGCCCCCTAGGACCAATGCTATCCCTGTCAGGGCTGCAAATTAACCCTTGAAAGGCAGCTGATGCAGCAGTGCATCATGCCCATTTGTAGTCATGATGCACCAATGAAGTGCTGGCGAGCAGTCTTGCCAGCACTTCATTGGTGCATCATGGCGACCAATGGCCATGATGCATTCATGCTTCATGCCAACCAAGATTCCACCAAGATACCCATGGATTAGGTGTCCTTTGAAAGTTCAATGTAGGTTGAGGAGAGGAAGCATTGACAAATACAAGCCTGGGAAGAACTGCTAATAACATGCTGCATATGGGAAATGAACCTTAAAATATGTACGGTAGGATCCAGGATTTTGAAAAGGCACACCCTCATTTAGCCCCTAATTCTGGCTAAATTCTAGGCTAAAGAGAAATAAATATACTACAGAGGAAAAAGGAGGGGGTGCTCCTGTCTTAATCAACCACTGGATTGTGATTGTATTTTCAATGTACACAGGAAAATGCTGCACATTGCCAAAGCGTGTTGTAATTTTGTAGTGATAGATGTGCAGAACCAAACTGGCGCTTTCAAAATTCGGAAGTTCTGACATTTGCCACTGCCCTATCCATTACAATTAGCAATTAGACAGCAGTGGGTCCCTGGCTTTATATATACTTAGACAATACTAGGAAAGCAAGAATTAAATTGGATTCCACAACCATCTGCAATGTTTCAATGAAGAAAGTGGTAAATGGTGAGGGTTGGGAAAAGAGTGGCTCGATTTATCAAACATCATATATATATCATGAGAGCAGACTAACCAGGCAGAATGTGCACTGTGAAAGTCTTCAGTTAACATGTTGAAAGGAAATAAAAAGAAAGAAAACCTCTTTGGGACCATGCATCACTGGTATCCTTTAGTTTGAATTCTAACATCATGGTTGCACTCATACTACAAGAAGAGGTCTAGTGGGCACTCACAACACTACAGACTCAGCATGCCTGTTAATCATGACATGCAAGATTTTATGGTACTCTGACAAATTGGGTTTGCAAAGTTTTCCTTTGTGGATATTATCAAGATGTGACATAGGCATGTGATAAACAGAACTGTGTGTTACAATACCCTAGAGTGAAGTGCTGGAGAAACTTAGTTGATTTGCAGTGGTGCGCATACCCTTCTTTTTGCCAGTACTTAACTGTTTATTTGCATATTTTTGACCCCAAAATTTGCTCAAAAACCGGGGGAATGCCTCCTCCTTTTGAGCTGCGTCCCCTCATTTGCCACATCATGGATCCGCCACTGATTTTTGTACATGGCTAACTATCAATTGCATAATTGCACCAATTTCAACACACACATATTTTTGTACAATTCTGAGTCTGAATAAGTCAATCAGTAGTATGTATTCTACCTTCCTGAATTTTATAGTGCTTTTCCATCTAAGAATCTGGATGGATTAGCAAAATTCAAGCAACCAGCTCTCTAGCCTATCAGAGAAATCATCACAAACACGCCTATGCAGATTTCTAAGTCTTAAAAAGGCAGCAAAATTTTTTATAGATTTCTGAAAAAGCAATATGGTTTAAGAAGATTTTCAAAAGTGAAAAGCATTCAAGCTCTTCCTAGTTTTGAACCACAGCCACAGGCCGGCTGGCGAACACCATTCCCATGCCGATCGGCAGTTTCTAAGGCGATTCACAGCATCAAACCAGAGTGCAGTGTCTGCAGCCCACCCTCTAGAGGGCCGAATTTACCAGATAACTGTGCTTCTACACTAGTGATATGAGAAGATAGATGCCCACCTGCGACTAACACCTTCGTCTTTCTCCTGCCTCGAAGATACCTTCCCATTTCGTCCATGCTCATACCCAAAGTGCCCTTGCTGGACAAAATCATCAATCTTTGGCAGCTTGTTCAAAATGGATCCATCGAGTTTCAGCGAGAGCTTACTATTAAGTGCCTGACCATTTTTGTCAGTATTGCCTTCGACTAGTTGTGGAAACTGTCCTGGTGTTTCGGTTCTTTGCTGCTCATGACTAGAGTTTGATTTTTCAATAAATTGAGCCTGGGGAGGATCGCCTTTGCTCCGAGCAGCTAAATTCTTGTTCATTTTTTTCAAGTAAGCTTTGAGATGGGCCCCTTGGACTGAGAGGGGGTTACGATGAACCTTAATATGGTTAGTAATATCTGTGTTTGCAGCGGCATCTGGGGAGGGATGGGACGCGACCGATTTAGGGGTCGGTGTTTGTGGACTGAGCCTGAAAGAAAAACAAACAGGATCAGTTTTACGATAATCAGATAGCAGCTATTGCACTGAATGGGTGATGATGTACCATCAGGTCTTTTGCATCAGACCTGAAAGTTTGAACTCTTTAATTACTTCATATCAAAAATTTATGAATGAAATCAAAGGAAGCAAAGAGCTATTAATTAGGAAATTACAGATATATGAGGAGATGAGAAATTCTTATACCTACTTATGAGACAAACCTTAATTCTAGGGGTATACAAGACATAAATACCATTCAATAGTCATTTCATTAGGGATACCTTTCCGTGAACTTTTTAATAGTCCTCAATAGGCCAAATGACCAGTATTTGTCTCTATAAACTATCAATTATGACTGCATATTATGATATAGTTTTTACAATAACCAAAAAATTGGGGACCAACCAAAACAATATGGTGGCCTCCTTGTGTGTGTGGTGGCTACCTGGGAGGGGGTCAGGTGACCTAGATGAGACTATGCAGGCCTGCCCCCTATGTGAGTCCCAGTGTAGCAGACACCTGAGTAGCAGAACCGCTACAATATACCATTATAATAACTAGTAGCTAGATAATTATAACACCTAAAAGGTTATGGGATAAAATCATATAGGTTGGTAAATCTTCATTCTAGATAAATGTATTAAGCTCACACAACGCAGGTTCTCAAATAATCAAAAATATATTTGCAATTCTTAGGGCATTCACTGGGGTCATTAAGTTTTTTAATATTGATTATTTTGACATTGAATAGCACTGGACCTAGAAAATCAAGAACTAAATAATTCCATAACCATCAGCATGAAAAGGAATACAGCTATCACTTTTGTCTAAGGCATAGACAATTAAAAAGGAACTAAACTGAAAGAAAAGAAAATTAACTTCATGATATGTGGCACAAAAAGTTGTTTGTACATATTGTATATAAATCCATCACCTTATTTATGTATTGAGTAAGCATTATATTGAGCTAACCATGAAACCCGCTAATCAGCTATGCCACATGCTACCAATACTGAGTGGTCGTTACCTGACAAAATGAAATGGGCAGGGGAGGCAAGAATGACCGTATTCTCCTGCATATATATATGGTTTTCCCTGCATTTGCAAGGGGGATCAAGACCTTTCTTTTGATATGTTACACTCCCCCTCAGTCATACTAGGGCATAGAGGGGTCGAGGGTCCGAGCTCTAGCTACACATAGCTTTTAAAATTTTGAAAATGCATTCAGTTGAACAGTTATGAACTTTTCCTTTTATTTTAAATATATTCTAAAACTCTAGGTGCATCTATCCACAGGATGCACCTTACATGTGGGAGATTACGGTTATATAAAACCTCCCTTAGAAGCCGACCAAAATTTCAGGCCAAATCCGGCTTATAGAATATTTGAAATCTGGGAGGACAGCTTCTGGCAGAGGTTTTTGATCAAGTATATATTCCAGTTTAAGTAAAGTTAAATATAGGCAGAAGCTTCATTTTCAGGCATGATACAGCAGTGATGATTTTGTGATTCACAGGCACTGCATTGGTGCATCCAGCTTATACAGTGTGCATGATGCAGAAATGAATGCAGTATGTAAATCTACTTACCAGGGCTGCATTCATGTTTGATAATATCTAAATCGCACAGTGCTTAGAAACTCCAAACCTCCATGACAGTTTAGAAAATCTCATGTCTGTTGGTGGCGGGGTTGGTGGGTGAGGAGCTCTCCAGTGTAGAGGGGAGGAAGCACAGATTTCTGACCTACTTTGGCACCTCTACTTAGGCATGTCTTCCCGCTCAGCTGGGGAGGTGGCAGAATGAGAACGGAATGAGAATGCAGGAGATCCGCTCTAAAATATCTAATATCAGTCATATGATTTTCAAAATCCGTGAATGTGTAGCTAACATGTTAGACTATTCAAGGAACTTAGAAATTCTGACATATTTTGAATATCAATGACTGAAAATGTGTGGTCTTGGTTGGGAACGCCAACTCCACCCATTATTGTGCTACAGAAACTCTCATGGAGGTACAGAGGAAAGAGTTTAGGTTTCTAAGTTCTTGGAGGTATGGAGAAGAGAGTTTAGCCTTTTAAGCTAAATGGCACACTGATCTAAGGCTCTAAGTGGCCCCTCATCTTCCAAGGCCTGATGTCCCATTAATACTTCATGACCATGGCTCCATGCCCATTGGTTGTCATGATACATGAATGCTACCATAATGAGTAACTCGCCCGGACTGCATTCACACAATATGACAACCCTGTCTGGCCAGTATGATGCATGAATGCAGTCCTGGCATTTTTAATTTACCAGGGCTGCATTCATACACCATTCCAACCAACGGATACGATGCATTAAGATTTTGAATAATTAAGCTGTGGAGACTATGTAGCATGCACGATATACCTCAGTGTCTATAAACTGATGAAAACAAAGCCCGGACAAAGTGTGTGCTTGTCCTAATATGGTGGCAGTACTAGAAATGTGTGTGAGGAATAATCGACATTTAACGCACCCTTGGAGGAAATCCCTAGCTGATATTGGGTCTATGTGCAACTTTTTTAACAATCTGAAAAGAATCAACTTATTATTCAACAACAGATCCTTTTAACCCCTCATGGGCAAAATAAAAATCCAAGATTTCATGTTAACCCTTTACGGACAGTATGATGCCTCAAGGATTCATGTTAATCCTTCAAGATCAAGATGATGCCTCAAGGCTTCATGTTAACCCTGTAAGGACAGCATGATGCCTCAAGGCTTCATGTTAACCCTGTAAGGACAGCATGATGCCACAAGACTTCAGGTTAACCCTGTAAGGACAGCTTGATGGCTCAAGGCTTCATGTTATCCCTGTAAGGACAGCATGGTGCCTCAAGGCTTTATGTTAACCCTGTAAGAACAGCATGATGCCTCAGGGCTTCATGTTAACCCTGTTAGTAACCTGTTTGTCAATAAAGCAATTACAATATACAGAGACACCGAGGGGGCATATCAAGGGGACATAAGTAACATTGAGGGCTTAGTCAATCGGCGCTTGTCAGTTGCCAATCTATGAAGTTTTCATGGCATATTCCGTTGCAGAATCTTTAGGCGATGGACAGTGATCTGACAAATGTTGATCTAGCCTGTATAGCCTTGTGCATAAGACACATCTCATAAGTTGAACAAAGACAGAGGTAATTTTGGAGGAGGAATGGCTAACTCTTCTAAAGAGAAGGCATAAAAAGTCAGACATGGTTTATCCATAAAGTAAGGGTACAGCCTATACATGCAGTGTGGCTAACACACAAGGCTTTATAGGAGGAGAGTCGAATAAGTGTCCATAAGCCAAAAGTCATTGAAGGAATGGCCTCTTTATTGGACATATTGGCACCTGATCAGGATCTTTATAACCAGAATCCCCCTTATTGGACTTGAGGATGAAACTACTACTTAAACATATATACACACCATGCAGAAAACCATAAAGCATTAACCTTTAAAGGCTGATGCCCATTGTTTGTCATCATGCATGAATACAGCCCTGGCGAATAACTTTCCAGGACTACATTTATGCATCATGCTAACCCTACAGGGTTGATACACTGCTGAAGGGTCGGCATGATGCTCCAATGAAGTGCTGACAAGCAGACTCACCAGCACTTCATATTTGTACCATGATGACCAATGGGCATGATGGATGCACTCCTGCACTAGCAGCCCTTAAAGGGGCATGCAGAAAGCTTACATACAGCACCACACTACTACAACTACAGCCAGGTTACAGCGCTTCCTTTAGTCTTACCGTTTAACACGAGATGTGTTTTGACATCGATTGAATATTCTTTCTAAGGCAAACCTAAAACACATGCAAGGTCATTGGTAATAGTAGTAAACCAATTTTAGCAAACAACGAACAAAGCTGTTCAACAACTAACAAGGTCTAGGAAGTGAAAAAGCTGACATGCTACAAACTTTAAAAGAGGACACAAGTGTGGAGAATAAAATATTTTTAGCCATATCCTAAAACTTTAATCAATTTTTTAAAAGGGCACACCCTCAACCTAGAAATCTTTGCTTCGTTGTCCACTCAGGCTGCAAAAATGGGTGCGTGCGCTTTTCAAAGTATGTATGCTTTTTAGAATGAATACCATATAATGCTTTCTTCAAGTCTTGAAAACTGATGTTATCCTCCTTTTTTCGGAAAAATGTCTAAATCTTTTATAAACTTGAACTCAAAACAAGCCTATCATCATAGATTTTAGTTATAAACATGGAATTGTTCAAACCTATATGGAATGGTAATTGTTAACAATAAAAATCACCCTCTCACCAGAAGCAAACAAATAGGCATCAATGAAGTGAAGTAGAAAATCTGAAGTCAATTAAACACAATGCAAGAATATTTCTTTAACAATTCAAGAACATTACTTTAATAATTAAAGAATATTTCGTAAGTTCTAAAGCAAAATCAAAATATAGAAATCTGAGGTACTGTAATACCTCACTTATACACTAGGATAGACCTTTGGTGCGCCTTATAGAAGCGGAATGAATATGGGGAGGTATTTGTCTAAAATCTCCCTCATATTCCACCACCCCCATAAAGTGGAAAAGGTGGTGGGGGATGCCCCAAGAAGGCCATCACTCTTTGAATTTTGAAAATCTGTTGATTAGGCTATCATTATCATTATATCATTTCAATTTTTCCCTCTTATATCTGCAACGTCTGAGTGTGTCTCATATGTAAGGTGTGCTTTATATGCAGGATATTATGGTACATAAAGCCAGCAATATACACAGATATTGTATTGTCATCCTTATCTGTAATGCATGACAAATAGGATCATGCCAGGCTTAATAACTAATGCCAAGACAACTGAAAATGTCTACTTACTGTTTTTTCTCTTCTTCGAATAATCGCTGTTTGAGTTTCAAGTTTTCTAAGTCATCCTCTATCTTTTTACGCAAGCCGGCCTGCCGGCTTTTTTCAACTTTAAACTGCAAGAATACAGCAGGTTTTGAATAATTGTTACACATATAAAATCTGCAAAAGCAATTTTTGAAATTATATTTTTGGATTATCTACATATCTAAAAGAAAAACTTAAACTTACTCAGATGTAGAACCTGCAGGGTTATAAAAATGTTATAGGAGCCTAAGCATGGCCCTGTTTGTCATCAGGAATTCTGCACTGCCCTGCCATTTCCCTTACTTCAAATTTCAACTCTTTATTTAAAGATCTTTTTTTTTCAAAAATTCTTTCAGAAAACGTTCAGTATACATTTGTTGCCAGATGATATTTGGACAACACATCTCCAGCACCATGGATACTGGTTGTCGCTGTGAGGTCATGGTGAGGCTTTGTCAAAAGCAAAGGACTATTGATCATATAAAAAAAAAAAAACCTGCTGTAATTCGTTATAAAGAGATTTCACTGTACCTGGAACATTTCACTGTCGAGACGTTTGCGTGCAGCTGCTATGTATGCGGCCTCTTTACGATTCTGTATGGCCTGTAGGCGTAGGACCTGAGCTGTCCTACTACTGCCCAGGTTCTCAAGGTTTGTGTCAAGTGGAGGGTCCACTGTCGTGTCACCATCTTCTGATGGACCATTCTCATCATTTGACAGCACATCACTCTGCAAGGAAACCAAAGCCATTGTATTGTAATTCAATGTGTCTATCCTTTTTGCTATTGTGTTTTAATTGCATGTGTTTTTTGTTGTTGTCTTTTTTGCCATTTGGATATGTTTTTGGCAAATACTTTTTTAGTTAACAGTGCAATGTTATCATTCAAACAAAATAAATTACATGACCAGGTGTGTATGAAGTATTTAAAGGCTGATTAGTAGCATCAATGTTGAGAAAGCAAGTCTAGTCATTTCTAAAAGTGTGACAAAATGTTATGATAAATTTCTATCATCTGAAATTTTCTCTGTTGAATCATAAGCCATCAAGGAAACCTAGACTGAGAAGAGTAAATTTAGGTTCAAACAACCAAGAATAATTTTGTTTTAAAACAATAAAAATGTCACAATCGTAGCACAAGTGCTAAGTACCTGTCCTCGATGACAATTTGCTAATCTTCGTAGGACATAATGTGCAATATATTACAAAGTGAAATAAAATGTAATGCTATGCAGCCATATATCAGCGTGGTGCAATAGTGCAGTCCTGGTGAGTAGACTACAGCACTGCACTGGTCCATCATGAACCTGGGGGCATTACACAGCCCAGAAGGTTGGCATGATCACATGGGGGAAATCCCAAGCTAGCAGTATACCACTTGTAGCCTATAGTGTGTTCTATATGTACATGTAGGGAGGATACATATATAAAGAAAATGCCCATATATAGGTGCACACTGGTGTTAGTTCAGCAGGGTGTAGATTAAAATAGACAGGTATATGCAGAGATATAATTAACACAAGTGCAATCCATGCCTGCCATAGCTCTTCACATACCTAATTAACAATTGGCTAATTTATGTTGTAGTTTTATATAGGCTGTAATAATTTATGTGTGAGGGCTTGGGAGTGGGAGGGGGTAGTCAGTCAGCAGATTATAGTGTACCCAGTACAAAACACTCAAGGCATGATTGCCTGCACACAATGCTGCTACAATAAGCTGTACGTTTGGCAAGAGGTGTGAAAGTGTCCTGCCTCTGCCTAGGGGCTCTGCCCAACCCAGCATTGTTAGAGGCGCACTGTGGCAGACCAGGGCACAGTCAGAGGTGCCTGACCATTACTCTGCAAATTCCGTGTGCTTCTAAAAGTACCTGACCACTCGAGTGGACAGGTACAATAATGTCAATAAAGTCAGAGTGTATGAAAATCCTGAAGATGCACATAGAAACTCTGAATTCTTTGTAAATTACTACAAATCTTTGACCTGAGAAAGGAAAGTTGTGTAAGCCTAGGCATTTCTAATTCAGAAATTCCTGAAATCAGACAAAATTCTGTAAACTTACATCTCTTGATCTTATATTGACAAACAGTGGTGCTTAAGGCCATGTGGCCATTTTATGAACAACAGCTAAAATCTTGTTAAGCGGAATCTGCCAGTTTTTCAGCTCATTCCAATCATTATTTATTCAATAAGTAGCCCTAAATAGACATTTTTTTTCTTTTCCTGAAGTATTGAAGCATTGTTCTACAGACAGAATATCCACCCCGCTCTACCCCCCTCCAGATGAGGCCCATAGACCTAATGCTTAAGCCTAGGCATTTCTAATTCATGTGCATCCAGAGCAGGAAGTTGCTCTGGAACTCTATGATGTTACTTGACCATTTTAACTGTTATATATTTTTACACTTATCTTTAGTTTTTAGAAGAATTCCTTGTCTAGTTTATAATTTATTGAGCAAAACTCACCAGAATTCATTCATATTCAGGTGCTCGCCAATTGGAGTCCATAGTGAAGCCATCCTTATACATTGGCCAGCCCTGTGTAAACTAGTGCTGGGACCCCAACTTTTTTATTTCATATTTTGATTCCAAAAGTTATAAAGAACTTGTAGAGCAAGTTTAAAGAAAATTCCTCGTAAATTATTTTTGAGCCACCTGTAGCCACCTGTAGACTGGGTCCTAATTTATATGTTCTCAGGCATGGGACTGGGTTTCGAAGAAATTTCCAAGAGGGTGATTAAATGAATCTTCCGGGTGTTATTTGAGAGCAATTTTATTGGATGAGGCCCTTCAACCATTTAAGACCCCAAACCCCATTCATGTTAAACTTTTTTCTCAGTGGATCTGTGCAAGTCACAAAAGTGACCATTTGACCTTAAGATTTCTGGATATTTCCATAAGAATCCCATGCCTGTGTTCTACATTCCTCTATTTGATTTCCTTAAGACTAGTCATTCTATCCACCATGTAAGATTATCTCATCTTTTCTTCCAATAGAATGAACAGAAAAAAAAGGAGAAAATTGGTTGTGCAAAGTTCATTTTCTTTTGTGTTGATGATACACCGCTGCAGTGCTAGCAAGCAACTTTTGAGCATAGCACTCATACAAAATCTATGCTAACCCTTCAAGAGCGCATCAACCCCGTAGAGTCAGCATGATGCATGGACGCATCTCAATCATTTATGTCATGGCTTTTCATGGCTGATACGATCGTTACTATAGATTAGTACTAGAACCTCCGTATTCAATGGGGGGACATTGAATACAATATGTCTGTATTCAATGGGTGGCCGCCATCTTGGATTTTAAACAGATCTGAGCTGTTTTTCTCTATTTATAAGTAAAGTAACCCCCTAGGCCATGACATAAATGCAAATGTCCACTTCCATGGGATTTTTTACATCGTATTCCCAGAGGTGGGACTGGCGTATCCCACAAAGCCATGGTCATGGACATTTGCTTATGTATCATTATGACAAAAGATGCATGATGCATAAATGCAGTATGTAGCTTGTTATTAAGGTAAGCTTAAGTCTAAATTTATAACAATACCTCATAAACACCGAGCTGCGCATTGTCAAACCAATCAAGTTCACCTCTCGAGGAGAGCTAACAACAGGAAGAAAACAGAAAAAGGAAGAAAACATCAAAAAGAAAGTTCCTTTATGTTAAACAGCAAATCAAATGACAGAGGGCACATATGTTAGCAAGGTAGAAAGCAAATATATACAATAATTAGGCTCAGCAAAATGAAATATCTTTATGGTCCCAATATGGTATATGATATTAAATGGATGATATTCATGGTACTCCAGTATCTAGCCTGAAAATTATGCCTTTTTTCCTAGTCTAAAAGAAGGGCCAATAGGGGTGTGGGCACTTACTGCATAGCATACTGTAGTGCTTTAATTATATATTTCATTTTGCATGCCATGAATAGTAATAAATTTGTCCCAAAAATGCTGCTCTCTACAGCTTTTGTTTTCAATCAGTGCATCATGACTAATAAGCTTGATGTAATTCTGTAGGTTCAGCATGATGTACTAATGAAGTGCTGATCAGTACAATAATATTGCTAATTCATTGGCATGGTATTTATATATTTTTTCATGTTGAGTTTCCTAAAATATCTATTTACAAACAAAAACAGTAAAATAAATGATGGAAAAGAGTGGATAAATGCAGCACAGCACACAATACAACGAGTCACAATATCAGGGCGGTTTAATAGTGAAGCGTCTAGTCCCACACAGAGATTGGATAAGGGGAATTGATTGATTATTTGATTGATTGGTTCGGTTCAAAGCACCCTTTTTTTTTGTCAAGATATTGACTTGCCTGGGGCCTGGTTTAGCTCTATATAAAATGGTTATAGGAGGGTGCTGTGTGGCAGCACCACTGAGCATATGCATCCCCTTTATTGTCATTCCTGCATCTGTAGCCCCTGTTTAAAACCCTTCAAGAGCCACTCCTGGAGTGTATTCATGCCTGGCGGTCGTCATAATGAACCGATTCATTGGAGATTTGTGCCGAACCTCTGGGTGTATATCAGTCCTGAAGAGTTGACATGATGCGTAAATGGAGCGCAGGCGATATACATCCCAGGCCTGCATCTATGTATCATGACCAGCAATGGGCATCATGCACTACTGCATCAGCGGCCCTTAAAGTGTATAAATAAGACCCACCTTCCTATTGTTAGGGTGAGAGGGGAGAATCTTGGTACGTATTTCTGTGTTACTCAGTTGGTACACGATGACCGAGACCACCGAGCCAACCAGCAGCAGCGCCAGCACGACGATACGACTCCGCATCATGGCCACATAGCACTGTGAAAATAGGGGGAAAATATAAAATAGGGTAATACAATACTACAAATATAGAATAATAATTAGATCAATACAGAATAGTAATAGGGATGAAAGTAATCAAGAACAAAAACTCCTGAAATCTGGGGAGAAGCTGAGGACTTCTATCCTGTGTTTTGTACAGAAAGGAATGAAATATGCTTTTATCACATTGTATCAAGAAATATACATGCTGTAGTAGGATTGTTTTTGCATTTGCTTTGGTAATTAAGTGGTACTTTTTTTGTACCATAGTATCTATTTGTGAGGTATGTATGGAAGTGCTGTCACATGTGCAGTGATTTCACTGCAGATTTGTGCTGAAATAAAAGTGTTTAAAATGGTATTGTTTGCAATCATGTGAGGTATTGGGACTGTGTGGGAAGTTGAACAAATGGAAAAACCTTTCTTGAGTCCCCCACAAGCAAAGCTTTTACAATTCAATAGCTCATTTGAAGCACCTGTCAGGAAAGCAATATAATTCCTGTAGCATTAGTTCTGCCCGCACACAAATACCTTTTGGAGATCAAAGTATACCGCAAGCAGTATTGACAGCATGCACCCTCATAGCATATTAATCGTTATATATGTATATACTGGTAAATGGTAAGTTACAGGGTCGTGGGAACAGTGGGGGCTGTGTCCCCCCCCCCTGAAAACTTGGTAAACAGAGTATACACTGCTGTAGTGAACTTGTACTCACGAAGTGACCTAAAATATGAGGAGAAAATCTTTAAAATTTTACTTAACCCCCAAAACTCTATAAAATAATTGAGTAGCTATAGTCAGAATCAGCAACAAGCCCTGCCAGCTCTGCTTCACTCCCCTCAATGTCAAGTTGCTTCTAAGTTCCAACACCCCTGGGTACGGCAAAATGAGACATAACAGAGGGTTCCAGGGGCGGATCCAGAACGGGTGGTCTAGGGGGGGCACAGCCAAGAAAATTTGGTCTAGGGGGGGGAGTACAAGTGGGTTTTAGGGCCACGTTTCCTATAGGCTGGCCCAATTTCAGGGGGTCTAGGGGGGGCACATGCCCCCTAGCCCCCCCTGGATCCGCCCGTGGGTTCCACATCTAGTCCAAGTGCCAGGTGCACAGAACTCCATAACAAAGTAGTATGTCCACCTCAGCCAATTTTATACTGGAGAAACTCAAGAGCAACCAAACCCATTCTGATACAAGTAAAAATTTAACATAATTAATGTTTTCTTTTAAATCATTAGACTGTTGATCTTGACATGTACATACAGTGCCCAACAGGTATAAATTTTACTTAATTTTGAGAGATTTTTGGAAATGAATGTATGAATAATAATTCATAATCAACTGAAAAGAGAGGGGAAAGTGATATTATATCCCCAATTTTTTATTTGCTTCTGGAGGAAGACCGGCTTAAGTCTGAGTAAGACGGTTAGTGCAGTGGAGTGTAAGCTCAAGGAGAAATGAATAAGGTACACTGTGACACTAACCACTCTGGTGCACATTAACGCACATCCTGACATACGCATGATCCTGGTCAGGCTGAAAATGGGAAAAGAAAACCATGCATAATGCATATTAATAAGACACACAGTTATCCACATTGGCTACTTGAAACAAATAGTTTTAATAGAACTGGATTCTAAGACAATGCAACATCACATATCACTTGAAAATGGCAGCTGTTCTTTTGCCGTAAACACCCGTGTATATGAGGGATTATGGGTGTGGCTTATAAGGTCCTCCTGTACTTGGGGTGCAGCTTGTAGGAGTGTAAGTTGACACTATAGAACAGTACTAGACTGCCTAGATGCCCCATATACAGCTTACAGCTTTCTCTCAAATTCAGGGTGTGGCTTATACATGGGAATTTATGGTGCAATCAAAAGCTGATACGATTTGTCCCAAAATATTGAAAGTTATCTTCATGTACCAATGCAGTATACCATCCCTGCTAGCACAACTCATCCAAATAAGATGGGTTTTAACGTAAAAATGATGTAAATTACACAAGTAGTGCTAGCCGGGATAGTATCATTTTGGAGCATGGGCGCAGGTTTTACATGTACTGTCATAGAAGAGATCAATGACATCTCAGCTTACTGTTATCACCACATATAAGGCCAAAAATATTGCTTGTTTCAGGTCACCTGACCCTGCCAAGCAAAACACGACAGACCCTAGAATTTTTTTTAAAGAACTTACATATTTTTGTCTAATTTTTAGTCAATTTGGTCTTCTGCAAGTCACTGTCAATCACTGAAACTTGCTGGGTGTCTTGACCTACCCTACCTACCAGGATAATCTTTTACAGCATGTTTCCTGAAACAAACATTTAATTTTTTTGGGCCTAACTTGAACACCCATCTCAGCTCACACTGTGGGCTCATCATGTTGCATGGCCTGCACCCTTTAAGGGGCAGCTGATGCATTAATGCAGCATGCCCATTGGCTGACATGATGCATTAATGCAGCATGCCCATTGGCTGACATGATGCATTAATGCAGCATGCCCATTGGCTGACATTGTGCCGGGGCTACATTCGTGCATCGTGGACTGTATGAGCTCTGTAGGGTTGGCATGATGCACCAATGAAGTAGGGTCGTCATGATGCATGAATGAAGCCATTGTGGGTAACTGGCCAGGGCTACATTTGTGCATTGTGCCAACCCTATAGGGTTGATACACAAGAAGGGTCGGCATAATGCTCCAATGAGGTGCTGGAGAGCAGTCTCACCAGCACTTCATTGGTGCATCATGTCAACCGATGGACAAGTTCACTCCGGTATCAATGGCCCTTAAAGGGTTCAGAGGCTGTGGCTTTGATCGCTTCTTGTCGCCACAAATAATATATTTGTCGTCTGCTGGAATAGTTCCCACTTTCCCCACTAGATGGCGTCACAACAGAGGACGCAGCGTTCCATAGCCAGGAGATTTAGTGAAAGGGGGAGAATTGACGTTTTCTGGTGCTTCTGGTAAAGTAGTCCAGACCAGGCATATGGATTTTGTCATGCGGAAGGACACAGTTCTAGCAAATAGGTTGTGTGGTCAGCAATGACAATATTTGGACACAATCCTATTTTCTCACAGAACAAAGCTCCTCGGGCTTCCCTAGCCCACTTAAAAGGGTCTATATCTCCTCTTTCCTATCCCCTCAGGATGTGTGTGGTGCACATATGCGCGGGCACTGACACATTCCTCTGTTAAATTATCAACCTGTGAAGCACGGGATAGCCAATTAGTGCCGCTAAAGTGCTGTAAAACACAAATCAATCAATCAAGAGCAAAGCTCCATTGGGAACAGGGGCTGCAGTATGTTGTAAGGTGCTGTGAATAGCTAGTACATTCTCATCTCAGAATGTGGACGGCCACCAAGAGGAAACTCTTTTTAATCCTAGCGGCACAGGCAAATCAGAAAAAAAAATATTTTGACCAATATTGTGGATGAAAAGGGGTATTAGCAATGATGTGATGATTAAGTCGCTATAACCAATACCAGGCCTGCATTCATACATCATGCCGTTCCTATGGGGCTGATGCTAAATGCATAATTGTCATATACCCATTTCTCATTATCATTTACAAATGTTAGGATTGTAATAAGTCCTATGTGACCAACATTGTACCACCCTACAATAGTAGCTTTGCACTGAAGTTCCTGCATTAGTAACATTTTCTCATTAAAGCACGAGCTGTCGGTTCACTTTACCCTTTAAAGGCTCCTTGTGGTGCATGAATGCATCATGCCCATTGGTAGTCATGATGCATGAATGAAGTCATGCCCGAATGACTCAACTTGTTGACATGTTGACAGATAGGAATGATGCATTAATGCACTATCGGTCTAATGAGTAACCGCTGTATTAAAAGGCTAAGAGCAGCAGAGGGACTAACCGCAGAAGGTGGGCAAGATGTATGATTGAAGCACAGGGGAGTTACCCATGTATCATGCCAATCCTACAGAATCGATAGACTGCCAGCGGGTTGGCATAATGCACCAATGACTGACCATTCATTGGTGCACCATGCTGACCAATTTAGTATAGGTACGGTGCACTAGCAGTCCTTAGAGAGTTAAAGTACCTCTCAGCATGCTATCTTCCCCTCTGTCATGAGTTTGCCCTATTATCTACATACTAATTCATAGTGCTGCAGGACTGAGTAATGAGGCCTACTCAGAGTACCCTATGTCCTCATTTATGAGTATAAAAAATGTGCCGGTAAACTGCTCGTCCAAACAGCTAAACAGGTATTTATATGCTGCTTGCCCGACACAGCAGTGAGTGTATCTATGGATGACCACATCTATGAGATGACCGAATCTGTGGTGCATCATGCTGACCAATGGGCATGATGCACTAGTGCATTAGCCGCCCTTACAGTGTACCTCTCAGCATGCCATTTTCTCCCCTGTCATGGGTTCTGCCTCTTATCTCCATACTAAGTCATACTGCTGAAGGACTGAGTAATAGTATTGTAAACCCCACACTTTTGTGTTGTTGTTATTTTTGCTCAAAAATTATTTCATGTCAGGTGTGTCTGAATTCTACTTGAGTATGACCCTAGCAATCCCTAAGAGGGGCAAGGATATATTACACCGAATAAAATACTACCTAATCGCCTGCATGTCTTGTACATGGAGATAATAGTTTTCCCTGGATTTGCAAGGGGGACACCAAAACCTTTCTTTTGATATGTTACACTCCTCCCTGGTCATAATAGGACATAGGCAGTCCTAGCTACACACAGCTTTTTGAATTTTCAAAATTCATTCAGCAAAACAAAAGTTATGACATCTTTAATTTCTTTTCACCAAGTCCTTAAATTTTAGGTGTGTCTTATACATGGGGTGCATCTTATACGTGGGTAGTCTATGGGTGTGTCAGGCGTTTACGGTATATGTCAAGGGCTTTTAATGCATGAGGATTTATGGTAGCCATTTATCAATATAGGGTAATGGAGCTTCTGTAGATTGCTAAGTCTCACGAGATTGGCCCAAATTAATCAAATTACTTCATGATATTATGCCATCATGTGACAATATCACATGGTCCCCACTGAAATTTCAATTTCAAATTCCATGTATTTTCCCTGTGCCATCGTAGATTTCTCACAAGTAAAGCATGTTTTCAGTGATATTTTCTCTTCATCTTGAGTTTAAAAACAAAGCTGGCTTCCCCCCCCCCTTTTATTATCACACATTTATTCTGTGCAGTGGGGATCCTGATTCAGGCCAAATCAGCAATGCAAATTCTAAACTTCCGCTGTGTTTGGCACAATTTGGTGAGAATTGACAAGATGCACTGACAATAGTCCATAAAATCAGCACCAATAGTAGCTGGGTAAGACTGACTGGCTAGGAACAGAACACTGCGTGCTAAATGAAGAAGTACAGTAGAACTGTGTTTAACCCTTTAAAGGCTGCTGATGCATTAATGCATCATGCCGATTGGTCGTCATGATGCATGAATGCAGCCCTGGTGAGTAACTCGCTATGGCTACATTCATGCATTATGCCGACCCTACAGGATTGATAAACAAACTCTTGGAGGGTCAACATGATGCTCCAATGAAGTCTCAGCAGCACTTCATTGGTGCATCATGACAACCATTGGGCATGATGCATTAATGCATCAGCAGCCCTTAAAGGGTTAAATAAATGTGGGTAACATTGCGAGCTGCACATTTCTCACCTGACACTGCCCCTAGCCTGCCTACTCTAGTCACATGGTAGAGATCACATGATAACGCTAATTTAATCCCTACCCCCTACCTTCCACTCACGGAGGAGGGACAGAAAGAGTGTGGTTACTGCACTCAGCCCATCTACCAATCACAGCCCCACCAATCAAAATTATTAACCCTTCAATGGCCGTTAATTCAGGAGTGCTTCATGCCCATTGGTCATCATGATGCAACCGTGAAGTGCTGGCCACTCTGACCATTCAGAGATGTATCAGTCCCATCTGGTCCCCATCATGGAGGCTACTATCAGTGCTTATCTCACAGATTAAGCAATGGCGCATCCAATGGATGACTTGGAACCTCGCTATACCGTGGTCACTGTGGAAAAAAGGAAGGTGTCGAATGCAAAGTCCTTGTCCCAAAGTTGCCAGAGATTATTTTCATGGAGATCCCTTGTATCACATGTGGGGCTTCATTGTAGAAACTACACTGCTTCACTACAATACAATTACATCGGTTCACTGTTCAGTTCTTTTTAGGACACCTGGAAGATTCAACAATTATTTTTTTACAGTGTAGCTATGTAGAACACCATCAGACAGGGCCCCTACTATGGATATGATGTAGATCCCTATGAGGCTATTATATCTAAACTTCTATGAGGCCTAATCCCAGCCGTCCATCTATAGCCCTCCCTATCTAACTCTGGTAACTTCTATGAGGCCTAATCCCAGCCGTCCATCTATAGCCCTCCCTATCTAACTCTGGTAACTTCTATGAGGCCTAATCCCAGCCGTCCATCTATAGCCCTCCCTATCTAAATCTGGTAACTTCTATGAGGCCTAATCCCAGCCGTCCATCTATAGCCCTCCCTATCTAAATCTGGTAACTTCTATGAGGCCTAATCCCAGCCATCCACCTATAGCCCTCCCTATCTAACTCTGGTAACTTCTATGAGGCCTAATCCCAGCCGTCCACCTATCGGGAACAGAGCCATTCCTGTATGGAGGTGGCCATATTAAAATCAGTTATGTAACTGACCCTCAACGACCATCTTGGATCTGGCAGAGGATTGTGGGTAATCTCTTATCTTCCCCTCCACCCACAGAAAACAATGGGAATTGATAAGACTGATAAGCTGCCCCTGCCTCTATCTTAACCACCTTAAGTACCTGTCCATTGTTATAGGTGTGAATGGAGGGGATTACCTGGATAGGGAGACAATGGTTTGGTTTTACTCAGCCAGGATTATATGTGCCCCTTAGAAAACTTCTAAAGTTTAATTTCTCCTGTTTTTGCAGTACTAAGTCTAAATAAAGCTTATATTGTTTAAGTTTAAAGTATTTGCTATCCAATGGTATATATTTTTAGAATATAGCTTTATATAGACTATTAGGAAGGGCCAACCAAAGTAAACTGTACAAAGAGGCCAGCTGCTATTCTAGCTCCCGACTACATGAGCCACCTAGCTAATTAGTTTGGTACTAGCAATGGCTCTGCTCCCTATAGCCCTCGCTATCTAACTCTGGTAACTTCTATGATCGAGGCCTAAACCCAACCGTCCACCTATAGCCCTCCCTATCTAACTCTGGTAACTTCTATGAGGTCTAAACCCAACCATCCCCTATAGCCCTCCCTATCTAACTCTGGTTACTTCTATGAGGCCTAAACCCAACCATCCCCCTATAGCCCTCCCTATCTAACTCTAGTAACTTCTATGATCGAGGCCTAAACCCAGCTGTCCACCTGTAGCCCTCCCTATCTAACTCTTGTAACTTCTATGAAGCCTTCTATGGAGCACTTCATTGGTGCATCATGCCGACCAATGAGCATGATGCATTAATTGCATCAGCGGCCCTTAAAGGCTGCATGATGTATCCAGGTTTATGTAGCTTTGCCATAAGACCCAATGAAAAATGGTGTGTTCAGGTTATGTAACCTATCCTATTTTTTGGGTTGTACCCTATTTTCTTTTTCATTTTTGGGAAAACATTAGATTTCTTTGGTGCTTATGGAGATAATGAAAGATATTGGTACAGGAGGGTACAGAAATTTTCCGCCAGCTGTTAAGTAGCTACAGGAATCTCAAAGATATAATGCATCTACCAGGCAAACTGATATGGCTTCAGAAGAAGGTATTTCCTGAGAAAACTGTGGACCTGAATTGAAAACTATGGGCCATTGGCTCTTGAGCCAGTGTTAGCATCTACCCCTGCTATGGAACTAGTACAAGACTTTAAGATGAATTTTGTGCCGAACCCTGAACAAAATAACTAAAGCTGAAAATCACAGGAATGCCCCATCTATATATCAGGTTTGAACTCTCAAAAGTACCGAGTCTTCCCTAGTGTGTTTCCATTTAAAAAAAAAACACGACAAAATCCAATATGTTCACCAAATAATCAGAATATCATCTCCCATAACAACAATATTGCTCCTACAAGGATATAAACACCACCCACCCCCACTAAATTGGGTCCAAGGAATCCACTGGTATGATCAGTTTGTTGCTAGGTCAAGTTGTTGCTTAGCAACAACAGTTTTGCATAGCAACCAATGCTTAGAAGGGGATTTTAACCCCCAAAATGCCAGTATACAAGATTCCAAGGTAATTAAACACCACCTACCCAATAAATTTGGTCCAAGAAATCCACTGGTGTGGTTGGTTTGTTGCTAGGTAAAGTTGCTGCTTAGCAACAGCAGTTTTGAATAACAACCAATGCTTAGAAGGGAATCCTAACCACCAAAATGCCAGTATGCAATATTCCAAGGGACTTAAACACCAACTACCCCAACTAAATTGGGTCCACGGAATCCACTGGTGTGATTGGTTTGTTGGTAGGTCTAGCAGTTGCTAAGCAACAGCAGTTTTGCATAGCAATCCATCTCTATATAGAAGCAAATATCTATAGCATAAACCCCAAAATGCTAGTAATCAAGATTCCAAGATGAATCTGGGCCTGCAGAATAATGAAATCTGCAGGACCAAATAGCCTGCAAGAGGAAAAAGCTTTTTCAGATACTCCCTTACACAGGCCGTGTGCACGGGGGCTAACTATATTGGGGGCACTGATGTGTAGCCAGCAAGCCCAAATTGGTAGAAATCCCTCTGACCAAGGGTTACATTTTGCCAAAATCCTCTCACTAAGAGTGACTTTTTTGAAATTTCAATGTGACGCGGCAAAATTAGTGTCAATTTTCTAAATTTTCATTAAAAAATCCATGATTAATGGTCATTTTTTATAAAAATCCCTCTCACCAAGGGTCACTCATGGCAAAAATCCTTCTTGTTGCCGCACTTCTATGTCAGTACAAAGTCAAGTGCCCCCCCACCCAGGATGTGCTGCATCTACCGGACTAAAGTAAAGGCTGGATGTAATGGATGCACCCAGATTCACTTTATTGTCACAAGTGGAGCTCCTTGGTGGCCTTTGGGTGAGTTACGCCTCGCTGGTACCGATCCTGATCCATTTATGACCATCTCTGTCCTACAGGAATCAGTGGGGAATTACCTTCACTCTCCAAGCTTCACCTAAGGATCTACATGTATATGCCATAGGATATGCCAAGCATGGGCTAGGAGAGTGTGTGGATATTGTCATACTAGTGATTGGCATGATCAAGTTGTCATATGAGAAATATCATATGACTAGTGGTGTATAGTGTAATTATCTCAAGGCTCTTATAAATAGTGTTATTTCCAGTTGTCACTGGTTTATTCAGCTTTAGGCAACATGTAAGAAATATCAATCATACAGTAGTTAGTATGTAGGTAATTTGTACATACAGTAAACATACAGTAATTTATAAAGTACAATGTTCAGTTCCACTCCACCTGTGAGGTAATAACAATACAATGTCCAGCATAGTTCTAGGTGGGTTCCCACACCTAGCTCCTGGCCTGCTGCTTAGAGGAATAATGTAATAATGAATAACTTTACCCTCTGGTGGATGTCTTGGGGAAGATAGCCTCTGGCCACTAATGATGGAAACCCATGCCTGTCTAGCATAGTTTCACCATAGTGCAGTGGTCTAGCAGGTAGCAGGAGATGACTGGAGATGTTACCTCTGGAGTGGTTCTTGGTGTTCTGTCCTCCTGGAGGTGCAGACAGGCTATTTGTAGCAAATCTTGGAAAAGCACCTCCAGACTGACTGGAGCCAGCAGCATCTGCCTAACTCTACAATTGTTTGAGGGGAGTCTTTCATGTGTCACAGGGGGACAAAGGACCCCCATGTGCGCCGCTGTGTCCCCCATTGTCTTGGTCGGTTCTGCAACTTCAGACCCTCATAACTCGGTCGTTTATGCGTTTATAACCGCCATTTTGCGCATGCGCGGAGTTGAATATGCCAAGTTTATAATGCCTGCTGGATAGGCGCGTAACTCGCGCCGGTTCGTCTGTAGTGCACTCAGAGGTCGATTCAGTCTCCATGGTGTAACTTCCTTAATAATGGGAGTTCCGCCTTGATCTTGAGCTCATTTTGACCGTCTAATTATGGGCTTTCCATAAATGCTTTGATATTTGACCTAGCTCGCTCAGGAGCGACGCTAGAGCGACCGGACTGTTATGGCGTCGTGCTTATGTAACCCATTGTTCAGTCCTTAGAGTGCTCAGACACTCATGATGGCGTCTGTGGTGCCCAGGCACCTCTAACGGCCGTTTGCATTCACTTACAAGTTATTAGTTTGTGCACTGAACCATGAGGTCGCACACTGAGACCCTCATTTTTATTATATTGTGCAATGGACCATTAGGTCGGACCCTTTGATGTCACAAACTCTGTCTAACTGACTCTGGCTGGTGTGCAGTGGGGCATGAACGCTCTTATACAAAGTTTGAGCGCTCTTATAGCTCTTAGAACCAACCTATGTATTAATTTCATAGATATTCTTTGATTAATACAAAATATGTTAGAATTTATGGAATAATAAAATGGTATATCATAGAATACTCCCTCTCCCCCGAGAGAATGCGAAACTCCGTCATTTCGCCGAGGGAATGTACAATTTATACAATTTTTACCTTATTTTGGAGTTATATACTGTTTGTAAGAGGATTTGAAGTAATGGGGAGTGCTTCAAATGCAATTTTTGTGGTAGAGCTTTGTCAGTATAAACAATTTTCTCCTGGGTATAAGTACATTTCCGAGTTTCTATATCTTACCATACCTGAGCTTATTTGCTTATGTAACATCAATTTTGGGTACAGTTTTCCATTTTTATGTACAACATACAATTTGGCAAATAGTGTGCCTTTTTTTGGCGTTCAATGTTCAATTTAGCGTGCAAATTGAACATAAAAGACAATTTTAGTGTGCAAATTTACAATTTCGCATGTAATTGCGTTCAATTGACAATTTCAGTATACAAATATATAATTTTTGCGTACATTTGGCAATTTAAGTGTGCAAATATATAATTTTCGCGTACATTTGACAATTTTAGTGTGCAAATATATAATTTTCGCGTACATTTGACAATTTTAGTGTGCAAATATATAATTTCGCGTGCATTTGGCAATTTTTGGTGTACAAATATATAATTTTTGCGTACATTTGACAGTTTTAGTATGCCAAAATATAATTTTGCGTTCAATCGATAGTTTCTGTATGTACATATATAATTTTGCGTACAGCTTGGATACACATAGAAATGTTGATTTTCTAAAAATCTGACTTCAGTGTATGAATTGGGTACAGACATACAGTATAATGTGCAACATACAATTCAAATGTAAATTGGAAACAAACTTACAATCTAGTGTGCAAACATACAATTTTAGTGTGCAAATTGGGTACAAGCGTACAATCTAGTTTACACTATACAATTTTTGGGATTGAGACAAATTTTTCCGAGGACCGGAAAAACAAAGTACTTCATGTACAATAGGCTTGTTTGTCTCTGAGTTACTCTTTGATTTTGCTATATGGGTGTATTAGTTGGCAATTTCGGCAGTGGGCCGCTGCTTAATTGACTTTTCCCTAGCCTTCTTGAGTATGTGTCCCTGAAAGAGATTATCTGGTGAGTATCTTAAGTAAACATTTTTCATGTCAACAATTTTCCTCAACATTTTTTTTTTTTTTTTTTTTTTTACATTCATTTTTCCAAGAATTTTCTTGGATACCTAAAGTGTGTTACCTTAAGTAAACCTTGGTATAGTATACAAGTGCTAGTGGGTACAAAAACTGTCTTAGTTATCTACCTGCATTCATGTATATTAATGTTAGATTTGAACAATTTACAATTTGCAATTTTGCAATTTGCGCGTGTATGCGCGCATTAATCATCGATTTTGTGAGAATACCATATATTTTCATATTATACATCAACAAGTGGCTGTGTATATATTTTTCTCTAAATCAATTTTTCAATACTTTGATAATTTCATTGACAGTGGAGGTGTGTGTCATGTGTGAGATGTGTCATCTCGGTATCTCCTGGTGGTGGACTGGGGGCAGTCTAGGCTGTGGGCAGCCTAGGCTGTTTCCACAGTCACCAGGGAGGGCTGGTGGTTTAGAAAATTAGCAATAGTCTGCATGTTTGACCTTGCGGTCTCCTCCTGGTGTTCGTCAATAATTATATCTGTTGTATTTTCCAGTGCTGTCATGGTCACCGGGCTGGTGCCACAATCATTCTGGAGAAGCATGGAGTAGTACAGTCCTTTGTTTTTAAGGGCTGGTATAGTACTGAACCTAGTGCGCCAAGGTAGGTGTATCACCTGAGGGAGGTGATAAGCAAATTCTCCTCTCTGTGTTGTTATAACTGCTGGTCCATTCCAGGTAAATATAGCCTTAGGTAGTGGGAAGGTTTTAACCACTATATCCTTATAGGTAGGGGCAGCTGCTGATTTAATCTCATCAAATTCATGTGGTATTGGCCTCAAGGGTAGCGCGAAGTTTGAGTCTCCACAATATATTTTAAAATATATTGTGGGGTTTGTGCGCTTGGCCACATTTTTCTTGCCACAGTGTGTCTGTGCAAATTTCTTAAGGTACTTCATTATTCTGTAGGCTGAGTAGATGGTCAGGGTGAATAATATAGCAATTATCAGGGTGTGGGTTTCCTGAATTGTGAGGAAAGGGGTGTGGGTTTCCTCTGTAGGGGTTAATTTGGTAGGATTCTTATCTGGGAGCAATTTGTGTAGGGGCAGCTCGGTGACTAGTCTAAATGCTTTGGCTGTAGGCAGGTAGGCTACAGTTCCTCCTAGTCTGTACAGTTTGAGTAGTATGTATACTATAAAAATGTGAGCTGATATCCCTAGGATGAGTCCTAAGCTTTGGAAGATTGGATGCTCTGTAACTCGACGTAGGTGTGATTCTACGTAACGTGTTTCCATTGCCTTATCGAGGTTGGAGGCATCTTTTAATAATGTTTTGGCAAAGGGCTCTAGATTTAGTTGAGTAATATCATCCATGGTTGGATTTTCCTGTAGTTTCTCTAAGGTTCTAGAAAGGTTTACTACTGGGAAATTTGGAAGATTCTCTCTTTCATCTGGTTTGGTTTCAGAAATTCGGTTAAGTGCTGCCATGAATGGTAAATTAATTGTCTTGAGAATGTAATGAAATGATAAGGTTGAGTTACAGGGCAACCTTGTGTTTGGAAGAGAAAATTCTCCTACGCTGATTGTGCACCCACAGGGTACACCTATGATTGAGTAGGACTGGGCTTTTCGAGTCTCAGACGTTTTACCATGGCAGTTGATAAAGTAATGGGGTTCATTAGTAGTGACCAGATACTCATCTTCAGAAATGGAAATAGCATGGGTGGTAGGTGCTTGCAGTGGTGAAACTGTAAACTTGCAATGTTCCTTAATCTGTTGAGCCTGGTTAGTAAAAATGGCTACAGGGCATGTAGGCCTGTGTTTATAAATTCTACCATTTACATCTCTGCATACCTTTACTGTAGTACCTTCACATGCCTGCATATCTGCTGAGTCCAACTCGATGAATAATGATTCGTCGTAAGATACTGCTAGAAACTCAGTTGTGGTTTGCAATTTGGTGACTCCTCTGGTGGGGGTCTCCTGTGTGTCTATAGGCATGGGTGATGTAATCATTTGGTACAGTTTGAAGGTTGAGGTGGTAGATTGAATTATAATGTCCAGATGAATATATATATGGTGAGCTGAGTAAGTGTATGAGGTCAGCTTCTGTGAATAATAGAAATCTAAGTCATTAATTGCGACTTGTGCTCCAGGGTGTGTAATCCTAAGTTTGTTATTAATGTCAATTAGGTATCTAGCAAGGTCTGAGGGTGGTACTATATCAGGGGTTAGGATCCCTGATGATAGCATCCTCAGGGCTGCATTTGTCCTTTGCAGTGATTGAACTGTATTCATTCTTGCTGCTATGATAATTAGTGCATCATTTAATACTTGCATTTTTTCCCTTTGAGTTTTCTCGTGCCTTGAATATGAGTCAAGTGACCTGGACATGTTAGAGGCCCACAGGTTGACGGTGTCACCTATGGTGTTGATTGTGCTGTCCAGTACCTTCTTATCTTGGATGTATGCTTTAACAAACTTATCTTGTCTGTCTGTGATCTTTTCAATGAGATTAGCTGCTTCCTGGTCCTGTTTAGCAAATTTTCTTAGTATTTCATCTATGTTCTTGAGCTGTCCCATTACTTGGTTTACATCTTCTACTGTGGCTAGACCTAGCACACCGCGAAACAGGGGTGCTAGAAAACCCAGTATGGCCTCTCTTTTGGCCTTGTCCAATGTGTTTATGGGGTTGGATAGGAACAATTTGATGGAGGCTAGTGTTTCATTTATCTCCTTGTCTGCAATTTCCAGCAAGGTGTCTAGCTCCTTAGCTTGTTGGATAATTTGGCCAGAGGTATGATCTTGTAGAGTAGGAGTGGTCAACTGGAGTATTCTATCCCTTATGGATCCTTGGGTAACGGGTGCCCGAGGTATCTTGTAGGGAATAGCTAACAACAGTGTTGTGGTTGTATGTCCATTGACCAATGGTTGAGGGCTAGGTTTGAATACTACTCCTATGTTTTGTCTCACCACAGGTGTATAACCTGCAGTAAGTGGTTTTATAGTATGTAATAACAGCATAGTTAGCAGTATGGGTGAAACTCTCAGTCTCCCCATGGTGCTTGTGTAAAGCAAGTTTGCTGTTTAAAGTCTTGTCAAATTTGTAGTGCTGGTAAAGTCTAAGTGTATGGTGTAACACTTTAAATGAAGTGGTTCAAACTGTACCTTTGCAAGATTGAGCTGTCTTGGCAATATGTCCGGTGAGTCTATAGAGATTGACCAGTAAATGGTAAGGTCAGGTTGAAGGTGAAGTAGGTGTGTTCTTTATCCTAGTGCAGTCTCTCCTAATGGAGAAGTGGGCTGGCTAATTCCCAAGTGGGGTCCTGTAGACTTGTATTCCAGACTGCAGCTGGATGAAGACTGATGGTGGGCTATGGTCCACAGTGCTTCTTATGTAGCCTACCCTACCCACATCCATTGTGGGCCTGGTATTGTTTCTCTGGAGACCATGCATAATCTCCAGTGTCTGCTAACTGTGGGGTCTATTGTGTAGTCTGTGTACTGGTAATTAGCTCCTCCTGTCATCCAGGACAGCCATTCATGACTGTCTAGACAGTTGTCTGAGGGTAGCTTATAAGGTCAATTGATCTCTATAGACTGCTGTGTTGGCATAGCGCGCTCTTTCATGTGGGGATTAGGCTTTAGACACTCCATTGTGTTACCCTTACTCTTCTTAGACTTCATGTCTGCTTTACTTGGGGGGTCCCAGTCTTTGACCCTTTCAGAGGCAATAACCTACTGATATATTTACAAATTTGATTGGCTTTATATACATCTAAGTAATTCATTATCAGTCACACATGTCTTATGTGTGGATGAAGAGAATTTGTAATACATTTTGAAAATCTTATGTTCTTTTGGTATCTCAATCTTGTTTCTAACTTCTTGAAACTGCACCACACCTAGATGTCTTTCTTAGTATGTGGTGTGCAGGCCTAGGCTTGATAGGGCCTATGCCTGTGGTTTCTCTTGTAAGGGTGATATCATTTTTGTTCCTTACAATTTTGCTGTAGTATTTGGCCTCATGTGGAATAAGCCTGTGTGCAAATTCATTGTTTCTGACAGCCATAACCTTTTTCAGTCTGTCTATGTGCACTGGTCTGGCCACCAATAGATTGGTGTCCAAGTTTTTGAGTTTGGCACTTGTCAAACTAGGTCTATCTACTACAACATATGGTCCCATAAAAAGGGGTTGAAGTTTCTTACACTCTGTGTTGGTCAGGATTCTTGGTATGTTTAGGTACACCATGTCGGTGACCTTGATTTCCTGTGGTGTAAGTTTCTTATCATATCTATCCTTCCTTTCCTTTTGTAGCTTGGCGACCCTTTCTATAGCTTTCCTCCTAGAGGTATCTTGATTTGTTATCATGTTAGCTACATGGTCTGCTACTGTGGATATGTCTTCCTGTATTCCCAGCCCTAAGTCCATTGGGGTGGCTGGGTTTCTTCCATGGAGTAGGAAGAAAGGGGTGAATCCTGTGGTTTGGGATTCAGTGTTGTTTAATGCAAAGGTTATGGGTTCAATAAATGAATCCCAATTGTTTTGGTGCTTTGAGCAGAATGCTCTGAGCGCTGTGCCTATGCTAGCATTGAATCTCTCTACAAGCCCATTTGATTGTGGCCTGTATGGTGAGGAGAATTTATGTTTGATCTTGAGGTGTTTAGTTAACTTTGTGAACTTTGCACCTGTATAACATGTTCCATTGTCTGTTTGAAGAGTGGCTGGTGTTCCATGATGACAAATTATATTCTTGTAGAACTCTGCTGCTGTTGTTTCAGCTTTTAAGTCAGTAGTAGCCCAAGCTGTTGCATATCTGGTAGCATAATCTATGCAGACTTGTATATGTTTGTTTCCCCTGGCAGTTGTGGGAAGTGGTCCCACCGCGTCTAGGTTTAGGAACTTCATTGGTGAAGTCATGTACTCTCTCACTGTCATTGGTGTTTTGTGTGAGTGTACTTGCCTTTTTGCTGTGAGGCATGTGTGGCAGGTGGAAACATATTTTGTTGTGTCTGCTAGCATAGACTTCCAATATACCCTAGGTCGGAGTGCTGACAGCATCCTACTTGAACCAAGATGGCCGCCAGTAGGTGAGTCATGGAAATACTGTAGTGTACTTGTTACCCATTGCTGTGGTATAACAATTTGAAGTGGTACAGTATTGGTTTTTCTCCAATTTATGGGGCATATATGGACTAATGTACCATTTACCAAGGTGTATGTCTGGCCTTGGTTGATGATTCTATTTCCTTGTGCTTTTGATGCAGGCAAGGTCCCATCCTCAAGATATTGTATGAGGGGCAATAGGTCCTTGTCTTTCCTTTGTTCCAAGCCAAGGTTTGTACCTGAGATGGATGTGTCGGGAATCTGATCCAGTAGTTGATTTATATCTAGCACGTGTTGTTTTATTCTGTCTCTTTCTTTTTCTTTTTCATCGACTATTGGCCTATCTTGTGCCTTTTGTTGGGGTGTGTCACTCTTGTTTTGGTGTGTAGGCTCCTTTGGAGGGCCTATTCTCGCCTTGATGGGAGTGGCAACCTTTTTCTTTAAAGGCACAATTTGCTTTTTGTCATTCTTCTTTGTCTCAGAGTTCTTTGATTTAGTAGATGCAGTGTCTTTTGTGACATTTTTCCTGGCAGGTGGGGTTTTGGTAGGTTTGTTTCCTGTGACCTTTTTCTCATTTAGAATAGTTTGTGATTGTGTGGGGGGTTTTGGTGTGCCCTCCTGAATCATTTCTCTAGTCTTTGAGCGTGTGGTCATAGGACACAAATGGTTTGATGTTTCCTCTCCCTGCATTGGTTCAAAGAATCTGACTGATTTAGAAGTTGCTTGAGTAATAGCATATATTGTGTCTTCTGGATCTTCATCATCTGAGTCAGGTGGGGTGAAGGGTGGCTCCTTAGGAGTTGCCTTCAGCATCTGATTGAGTGATGAGAATTCAATAGGCTCGAAGTCATTATCTGGAAAGAGTTGTGAGTATTCTCTCTCACAGTGGCAAAACACATAGTGTGTAGATTGCTTCAAGATACCCCTAATGGGTGTCTCTGGCTTTTCAATGGTGTTGGGTGGATCATCCCTTTTGAATGGTACTTTCTTTGTTACTTTTGCAAACTTGGTTCTACTGGCTGCTCTAACTCTCCTTGGTGGGGGTGGAGGGTTAGTCATGGGTCCAGAGTCTGGGTATTCTCTTCTAGACATAGCATCTGGTGGTGTGTTATCATCACCTTTCACGTGTTGGATGGTGAATGAAAATTGTTGTATGTCTAGAGCCCATCTGGCCCATCTATGTGTGAGTCCTGTATTGGTTAGCAGTGGATTAGGGCTGCATGGTCTGTGTATAATTGGAAGTGTCTAGTCTCTAGATAGTGTCTGAAGTGTAATACTCCATACACTACTCCCAGTAGTTCTCTCTCTGTGGTATTGTAATTTCTCTCATGTTTGGAGAGGGTTCTACCTGCAAAGGCTACTGGTCTGAGCACTCCTTCATTATCTCTCTGTGAGAGTACAGCTCCTAAACTCACATTGGAAGCATCAGTTGCCAAACTGAACTCTTTCTCATAGTTTGGATATCTGAGAAGAGCATTGGTACAGAGGGCATGCTTTAATGTTTTGAAGGCATTATCTGCCTCCTCTGTCCAGACAAATGCTTTGAGATGTGTCTGTAGATCATACAATGGTCTAGCAATTTGGGCATAACCTTTGATAAACTTTTTGAAGTATTGGCATAGGCCTGTGAAGGATCTGACATTTTTGACTGATTTTGGTGTTGGGAAGGTTTTGATTGATTCCACCTTTGTGGGAGATGGTTGCAGTCCCATGGGTGTCACTCTCATTCCCAGGAAGTCTATTCTGTCTATGAAGTATTCACATTTTGATTTCTTCAGTTTGAGTTTACCAACTCTTAGGCTGTTGAACACATCTTCCAGGTCATGGAAGTGTTGTTCGATTGATGGTGATAATACCAATATGTCATCTAGGTATGGTAGGGCACATTTGTACTTGAGTTTGTTCAGAATTAATGTGACTAGATGGCAGAATCCCGCCGGTGCCGTCGCTAAACCCATCGGCATCCTTTCATAGACATATTTTTTGTCATTTGCTATGAATGCGGTTTTATGCTGATCCTCCTGTCTTATAGGAATTTGAAAAAATCCCTGTTGGGCATCTAGCTTACTGAATACTCTTGGTCTGAGTGACCCTATCATGTCTAGAGTGTCATCGGCTCGGGGTGTAGATAAGGCTTGATTTATCGTGTTCTGGTTCAAATAACGAAAATCTGTGACGAGCCTATGGCCTCCCGATGATTTTTGTACTAAAAAGGATCTGGAGGCCCAGGGGCCCTCGGCACATTCTCTCAGAATGCCCTGTTGTACTAGCCTTTCACATTCTTCCCCTATTGCGGCCTGTTTTTCTGGTGTTTGTCTATATGGTAGGAAATGACATGGTACTGCCTCAGGTTTTACATGTATTGAGTGTGTATACAGGTGTGTGGCACCAATGTCTCCATCTTTTCCTACAAATACATCATCATACTTGGTCAGCAGTGATCCTAATCTATCATGCTGATCTTTGGATGTGAGCACAGATTTTGGTGGAACATTCTCTTCCAATTCTGGCTCGAGGTCATGTGCCTCACTATGTATAGCAGCTATTTCAGAGAGTCTGATTGAGTTGGGTTCAGGGTCAGCATATGTGGACTCACAGTCTGAGTCTGTGTCACTGAATTGAGTTACATCCTCAGGCTGTATGGCTGAGATGGATTGATCAGTGTGTGGGGTTGTGTCTGACACCTGTTGAGGTTTTTCTAAATCAGATTCCTTGACTTCCTGAAATAGAGCTATGATGGCACCCTTTTTGATTTTATGTGGGCGCCTGCTGGTGTTGAGTAACACTAGGGGATGTTTGTTATTTTCCCTGGGGGTTACTGCTGCCCTTTGAACTAGATATGGGGCATTGTTATTTCTTTGGAGGTTATCTACTACTCCAGTTTTGCCTTGCAGTGATTGAGTAGATGTGACTTTACCCAATACTGCAAGTTCAGAGAATGGAGGGATGGTAAAATCCCTCACTGCCCTAATGGGTTTGAGAATTTGTTCAGGATCAACATTAAATTCAATTTGAGATTTTGTAGTGCTTAAGAAATCTGTGCCGAGAACAACGGGCTGTGTGAGGTTGGGTATTACAGCAAATTGGTATTGGAATCTGACACCTTGGATTCTAAAGTTCAGCATAGCTGAATGTCTAACATGACACACCGATCCATCTGCCAAATGGATGTTGATTTTAGATTTCCTCAGTTGGATATGGAATCTCTTCTGGAGGTCCATGAGGAATGATTGTCTGACACAGGTGATAGTAGCACCTGTATCAACCAAACATTGTACATCTGAAACATCATATAGATTTGCATTGATACAGCCATTTTGAAGAAGTACAATAGAAAGCTTGGTACTCTCACCTGTATCCTTTGATGATGAATCTGGTGGGGTGATGTGTATCACTGATGGACGTCTCTGTCTGTTAGATGGTATATTGGCACTAGCAATTGTCTCTGGTTGGATCTTTGTTAATCCTGATTGATTGTTTGTTTTTGGGGTGTCACAGTGCACTGGCCCATCGGCACTGTGACATCCTAGTTTTCCTGGTTCTGTGGGGCGGTTGAGATGCTAGCGACCAGGAGCTTGGAGAGTTGATCCATCACTTGAGGTATTGTTTGGGGGTTACTGTGTTGGTTCCCCTGGTAGCCTCTTGTGTTAGGTTTGTGATCCTCCTGATGTGGGTTGAAACCCTGGTTATAATGACCAGAGTTGCTGTATTGTCCAGAGTTATTAGAACCCTGGTTGCTGTAGGATCCGGAGTTGTTGGATCCCTGATTGTTGTAGGCACCGTTGTTGTTGTAGGATCCACTGTTGTAGTTCCTATGTGGACTGTGGCTCCTACTGTTGGATCCTTGATTATAGGATCCGGAGTTGTTTGAACCCTGGCTGTTGTTGTAGGAACCATTGTTGTTGTAGGATCCAGAGTCGTAGTTCCTATGTGGACTATGGCTCCTACTGTTGGATCCCTGATTATTATAGGATCTGCCATTACTTGGGGTTCTGTCTCTCCTATCACTGTATGAAGAGTTACCATTGTTGGAGTTGGAAGAGCTGTTGTCTTTCCTACTGTTGTGACCCCCCCGGTTGTTGCTGTTGCCCCCCCCTACCTCTACCTCTATTGGATTGGTAGTTGGGGTCATAGTTATTTCCTCTATATCTACCGGTAGGGTCTTTGGATATAGCCTTAGCTTCCTGTTGCCTTACATTGGCACTAGACATTAGGTTAACATCTTCATCTGAACTAGTGGTGATTTCCTGGACCTTTTTCTTAGTAGGCTGTGGGTTAGACTCTGCATCCCTTGTTTTCCTAGATCTTTCTTGGGTCTCAACCTCTAAGGCTAGGTCTAGGGCTTGGTTAAAAGAGTCTATTTTCTTGTTCTCAAGAGCTACAGAGATCCAGGGCCTCATGCCTTGGATGAATGTTTTAAATAAGGTGTCGTCCTTTAGGCATTGGGCATTACACGCTTTTCTGAGATACATTGCATAATCAGATACAGGTTCATCTATCTCTTGTGCACGGAGTGCAGTCCTGGAGATAATATTGTCTTGAGTAGCAAAATACTCTTTTAGTTCATGTACTACATTGGACCATGTCAACTTATCAGGTGTGGCACTTTCCTTGAAGGTTTCAAACCAAGCCAATGCTTGTCCTTCAAGGTACTTGGGTAAATATGTTACCATGGTGTCACTGTCTGTTAATTTGTACCTGTCCTTCAGATACTCTGGGAATTTGTGATCAATAAATAGTGCTGTTGACATGAGTGGTGATGGGTGAGAAAAAGTTTTGGGTTTGGTTACCTCGTGTTGCCTGATCTTCCTGTCGTCGTGTTGTTGTCTGTCTAGGATCCTGGTCATGTTGGACATCATGGAGATCATGACATCCTCCTTGGATCCAGAGGCGGATGGTGTGACAATAGGTGTGGTGGTGGGTGTGGGAGGCTGTGAGGTCTGGGATGATACCATCTTCATGAGATCTGCGATCTGTTGTTGTGCCTGTTCTAGGGCCTTCCGATGGTCATCCAATTGTTGACTGAGGATCCTCTCCCTTTCCTTTGAGGCAAGGGCATGAGCATCTTGTTGGGCTCTGTTTGCTTCTAGGGCAGTAACTGCATCTTGGATGGTCTTCTCATAGGCCCTTATCTTCTCAGCCGCCTGATTGGGTTGAGGACCTTCATCAGCGTCGGCCATGGTGGAAGGTGTGGGATCACTGGTGTGTTGTAGGTATCACTGACATGTTGGAGATCACACTGGTATGTGGGAGATCTCACTGGTATGTGGGAGATCTCACTGATATGTGGGAGATCTCACTGTCGTGTGGGAGATCTCATTGATGTATGGGAGACCTCACTGACGTGTGGGAGATCTCATTGATGTGTGAGAGATCTCATTGATGTGTGGGAGATCTCACTGGTGTGTGGGAGATCTCGCTGATGTGTGGGAGATCTCATTGATGTGTGGGAGATATCACTGATGTGTGGGAGATCTCACTGATGTGTGGGAGATCTCATTGATGTGTGGGGGATCTCATTGATATGTGGGAGATCTCACTGATATGTGGGGAGATCTCACTGTCGTGTGGGAGATCTCATTGATATGTGGGAGATCTCGTTGATGTGTGGGAGATCTCACTGATATGTGGGAGATCTCACTGATATGTGGGAGATCTCACTGATGTGTGGGAGATCTCACTGATGTGTGGGGGATCTCATTGATATGTGGGAGATCTCGTTGATGTGTGGGAGATCTCACTGATATGTGGGAGATCTCACTGATATGTGGGAGATCTCACTGATGTGTGGGAGATCTCACTGATGTGTGGGGGATCTCATTGATATGTGGGAGATCTCACTGATATGTGGGGAGATCTCACTGTCGTGTGGGAGATCTCATTGATATGTGGGAGATCTCGTTGATGTGTGGGAGATCTCACTGATATGTGGGAGATCTCATTGATGTGTGGGGGATCTCACTGGTGTGTGGGAGATCTCATTGATGTGTGGGAGATCTCACTGATGTGTGGGAGATCTCACTGATGTGTGGGAGATCTCACTGATGTGTGGGAGACCTCACTGACGTGTGGGAGACCTCACTGACGTGTGGGAGACCTCACTGACGTGTGGGAGACCTCACTGACGTTTGGGAGACCTCACTGACGTTTGGGAGACCTCTCTGACGTGTGGGAGACCTCACTGACGTGTGGGAGACCTCACTGACGTGTGGGAGACCTCACTGACGTGTGGGAGACCTCCATGACGTGTGGGAGACCTCACTGACGTGTGGGAGACCTCACTGACGTTTGGGAGACCTCACTGACGTTTGGGAGACCTCACTGACGTGTGGGAGACCTCACTGACGTGTGGGAGACCTCACTGACGTGTGG
The DNA here is from genome assembly GCA_949317995.1 of Acholoe squamosa. NCBI lineage: Eukaryota > Metazoa > Annelida > Polychaeta > Phyllodocida > Polynoidae > Acholoe > Acholoe squamosa. The sequence continues at coordinate 5,858,489 of OX439050.1, read as the reverse complement.
GAGATCTCACTGGTGACCTTGGTGGGTATGGTGTCAAGGTCAAGGTCACTGGGTGGGTGGAGTGGGTCTTACTGTGTGTATGATTGTTCTTAGTTGCAGTACCAGCTTTAATTTACTGTGTGCATGATTGTTCTTAGTTGTGTTACCAGCTTTAATTTTTATGAGCCTGTGAGAGATGGGATCTTAGTAGGATGTTCTCCACCACTTTGTCATACTAGTAATTGGCATGATCAAGTTGTCATATGAGAAATATCATATGACTAGTGGTGTATGGAGTAAATACATCAGGCTCATAATAAATTGTGTTATTTCCAGTTGTCACTGGTTTATTCAGCTTTAGGCAACATGTAAGAAATATCAATCATACAGTAGTTAGTATGTAGGTAATTTGTACATACAGTAAACATACAGTAATTTATAAAGTACAATGTTCAGTTCCACTCCACCTGTGAGGTAATAACAATACAATGTCCAGCATAGTTCTAGGTGGGTTCCCACACCTAGCTCCTGGCCTGCTGCTTAGAGGAATAATGTAATAATGAATAACTTTACCCTCTGGTGGATGTCTTGGGGAAGATAGCCTCTGGCCACTAATGATGGAAACCCATGCCTGTCTAGCATAGTTTCACCATAGTGCAGTGGTCTAGCAGGTAGCAGGAGATAACTGGAGATGTTACCTCTGGAGTGGTTCTTGGTGTTCTGTCCTCCTGGAGGTGCAGACAGGCTATTTGTAGCAAATCTTGGAAAAGCACCTCCAGACTGACTGGAGCCAGCAGCATCTGCCTAACTCTACAATTGTTTGAGGGGAGTCTTTCATGTGTCACAGGGGGACAAAGGACCCCCATGGGCGCCGCTGTGTCCCCCATTGTCTTGGTCGGTTCTGCAACTTCAGACCCTCATAACTCGGTCGTTTATGCGTTTATAACCGCCATTTTGCGCATGCGCGGAGTTGAATATGCCAAGTTTATAATGCCCGCTGGATAGGCGCGTAACTCGCGCCGGTTTGTCTGTAGTGCACTCGGAGGTCGATTCAGTCTCCATAACGTAACTTCCTTAATAATGAAAGTTCCGCCTTGATCTTGGGCTCATTTTGACCGTCTAATTATGGGCTTTCCATAAATGCTTTGATATTTGACCTAGCTTGCTCAGGAGCGACGCTAGAGCGACCGGACTGTTATGGCGTCGTGCTTATGTAACCCATTGTTCAGTCCTTAGAGTGCTCAGACACTCATGACGGCGTCTGTGGTGCCCAGGCACCTCTAACGGCCGTTTGCATTCACTTACAAGTTATTAGTTTGTGCACTGAACCATGAGGTCGCACACTGAGACCCTCATTTTTATTATATTGTGCAGTGGACCATTAGGTCGGACCCTTTGATGTCACAAACTCTGTCTAACTGACTCTGGCTGGTGTGCAGTGGGGCATGAACGCTCTTATACAAAGTTTGAGCGCTCTTATAGCTCTTAGAACCAACCTATGTATTAATTTCATAGATATTCTTTGATTAATACAAAATATGTTAGAATTTATGGAATAATAAAATGGTATATCATAATATCATATAGAAGAGGTGCTTCCAGCTAGTAATGGTACATTTCTTTTTATCATTTATTTATTTAGCCTTTATTTGTGCCCTAAGTTTGGATGGTTACATGTAGGGGCGCTGTCGGTGGACAGTGGATTGCACTTTACCCTGGGAGGTTTATGAGAAGGGTAGTTAACCCTTTAAGAGCCGCCAATGCATTAATGCATCATTCCTTAATGCAGTATTACCAAAATCGCTGTGGCACGCTAGGTTTTGCAGATGTAAAATCTTGATGGCCGACATAGGGCCCTCAGGGCCATTATGCCCTGCCATCATCAACACGGTAAATGGTACGCCCACGTACACCCTCGCGGGCATACCTTTTACTGTGTTGATCCACATATCTGCTCTCTATAGGGAACCATAGTGCTTTCAGCGGGACTACTTTGGGGGTGTAGCCTACTTTGCCCCATACTTTGATTTCTCTAGAAGTGCTGTTCAATTCTCAAAATGGAGTCATAACAAATAGGTATCATTGATATATAACATTCCAAAGAATCTCCCCCAAAAAAACAAGCCGAGCAATATTTTGGTCCATCTCTTATCATTGTGACCTATTTTTTCGTCATTTGTGAGTTCCACAGTGAATACTTGGGGTCCCTATGGCCAAATTGTATTTCTAAGGTGCGCCTTATAGACAAGGTATTATGGTAAGTTTTCATCTCTATTGAGGCAAGTCAGGGTGTGCCTTATATTGCCACCTTAGTGCAAGAAATTTGCAACTACATTGTTTCCAGTTTTGCAGAAGTGGAGTGTTACTTACTTTAGTTCCAAGTGGATACAGCAATATTGCTATGGAGCCTGTAGGCACACAATTCATAGACATAGCTTCAGTACTTTCATAGTAGCTAGATAAGTGTCAATACATGTTAAAACAGAAGGAACCTCATTTTTGCTAAAATGTCAGTTACAACCTTCTCGCACTAAGTCGACGATATGCAAACTGACGGTTTTAGCCTACAAATATCAGTAGTTGCTCATTCACTCACCAGCTGACACCACTGTTGTTTGGTGGGTGGGGGTAAACAAGCCCCATTGTGTAAAACAAATGGGCAGTAAGAACTGAGGCCACATGTGTATACAGCCTGCACTGCGCATGCTCACTGTAACACTACACTGTAAGAAGGTAACTGTTGAATCTACCAGGGACCCTCGTAAACCTGAACAGTGAACCACTGTTATTGTATTGCAGTGAACCAGTGTGGTTTTACAAGAAGCCCCAGGTCGCAGTGTGTTGGTACAAGGAATCTCACTGAAAAAAAAAAAAAAAACAACAACGGATAGCTGGCAACTTTGGGACGACGATTGCGCCATTATTTCAACAGCTTTTTTTGTGTGTGTGAAAAATGAGGCTAGCTCCCTTTGAAGGTGATTAGTTGGTAGAGCTTATAGGATGCAAGTGGAATGCATTATCAACCAATCAGATAATCCCCTCTATTCATTGCAGATCTTTTTGGTCTATTAAAGTGGCTGTTATCAGTGCTCAGCTTGCCAGTTACCAGAACAAGTAATGGCCTATAGACCAATTGAACATTGAAGGTAGGATGGCTTTTCAGAAGACTTATTAAACGTATATATATATATAGTGGTATAGTCTATGAGGTCTTGCGACTACACCTTCTACGCAGGGTTTTAGAACAGTGCTACAACCGTAAACTCTCTCATATAAGCCGTGGGTAGTGCCAGAACCCAAATGAGAGTTTGGCTCAGCCCAAAGTCAGGCTTATATATATATATGCCCTTACATGGTTAAACTACAGCACAGTCATGTTTTAAATCTACTTCTTAGTTTCCTTTGTTTGGAAGAAGAAGACTTGCTTTTATGATTATTGTACCAGAGTGACCTCTTTCATATTGCCAAATGGTTTTATATTTCTTCTATTCTCTTGACATGCGAGAACGTTTTAGTGTTTAACCATTGAGAGCTGCTAGCACAGGAGTGCATCATGCCCATTGGTTGCCATGACGCCTCAATGAAGTGCTGGTGAGACTGCTCACCAGCACTTCATTGGAGCATCCTCCAGGAGCGTACCAGTCCCGAAGGGTCAGAGTGATGCATGAATGAAGCCCTGACAAGTAAAGTTTATTGCATCATGATGGGCATGATACATTAATGCATCATGACAGGCATGATACATTAATGCATCATGACGGGCATGATACATAAATGCATCATGACGGGCATGATACATTAATGCATCATGACGGGCATGATGCTTTAATGCATCATGATGGGCATGATACATTAATGCATCATGATGGGCATGATGCTTTAATACATCATGATGGGCATGACACATTAATGCATCATGATGGGCATGATACATCAATGCATCATGATGGGCATGATACATTAATGCATCATGATGGGCATGATACATTAATGCATCACGATGGGCATGATACATTAATCCATCATGATGGGCATGATATATTAATGCATGGGCATGATTCATTAATGCATCATGATGGGCATGATACATTAATGCATGGGCATGATGCATTAATGCATGGGCATGATACATTAATGCATGGTCATGATACAGTAATGCATGGGCATGATACATTAATGCATTAGCGGCACTTAAAGGGTTAACATCACAAATCTTACAGCCTCTATTGTGTGCCTTGTATAGAAGAGACTGGGTGTCACGAGAACAAGTTATGACTTCTTCTCTATGTAGATTAACATAAACAGCTATTGGATTTTAGACATGACACATGATTTACAACCAAGCACTAACCTCATATAAGCCATAGCTTATAGGCAATTTCAGCTGTAATTATAGACTAGCATAAAAACTCGATCAAAAACACACTTTTGGGGTTGAGGCAAATTTGATGACATCACAGTGGAGGATGGGGCTGTAAAGAAAGAGATCTAGTTTCTGATGCCCTGATGGAGAAAAAATTCAACCCTCCATACACCTTTTTTATTCATCTATTCTTTCGTCTTTTTTTATTTAAGGTGAAAATATTCAAATTTAAGTCAACCATAAAACCTCTCAGAGGCTTCTGACGAGATTTATGGCAATAAAGGTTCAATAAAATTGGTAAATTATCTCTTTATAGATTTCAATGTATTTGCACGATTAGTTACTTGGGAGTGCGCTGATGGCCCATAATAGGGAAGGTGCACTTATTAGAGTAGGTGCATTTATTAAGATGAATATAGTAATGCATTATCAACCTGTGCTGGCATGAAGCACTATCTAGCCCATATGGAGATAACCAAATTAATTGAAGGACAATCTGGTGAATGATTTTATATCAGCAGCATCAAATTTATTTCATTTAGTATCACATTATCCTGTGGCACTGCCTGAGGCATAATAAGACTCATTCTCATGACTCTGGCAAACATCGTTGGAGGTAGCAGATCTCTCCAATGGGCGGGGCCATTGCTGAAGCTTGTTACCAGTGAGTTATCACTGATATAAGCTATCAGATGGGTACCAGTTGCCCACGAGAAGCTCACAGTGAACACTGTAAACTCCTGTTTACAGGCCAACCTTAGTCATAAGCCGGGATTAGACTTTGGAGAAATACTAAAAGCCAATTTCAGGACCTAATTTTAATTATTTTTTATTATAATAAAACCACAAAAAAGTGATAAAACCCTGGTTATAAGCCAAGTGGTAGACTTCGGGAAGAATTTAGAAGCTGATCTTGACCCGAAATAGCAACAACAACAACAAAATGGTACCGTAAATCCTCGGTCATAAGCCGGCCCCGGTCATAAGCTGGGGGGGTGAGTTCAGGCAAAATCTATAAGCCGGTTTTGGTGCATTTTAGACTTTTGCAAAAACCCCGGTCATAAGCCGGGGGGTGAGTTAAGTCCCTTGACCCCCCCTTACCCCCCCTAAAACTCAAAAATCTCACCAATTTTTGAGGAAAATTAGCCATATTTCTATCAATTTTTTTATTGATTTCTTATAGAAAACACATTGAAATAAACTTGTATGGTAAAAATCGTACATATTAAAGTAATTTTATTTTCTATTGATTTTTATTGAAATTTGGTAAAAAATTTACTTAAACTTTTTAAAAACCCCGGTCTTAAGCCGGGGCGGTTGGGAAAAATTTAGAAGCCGGTTTGGGCCCAAAATAGAAAAAAAAATCCGGCTTATGACCAGGGATTTACGGTAGTTGGTATTATTTCATTAGCTGATTACTCGGTCACAAGCCGGCCCCGGTCATAAGCCGGGGGGAGAGTTCAGGGAAATCCTAAAAGCCGGTTTTGGGATCAAATTTTTACCATTTTCTCTTTATTCTATAGTAAAAAAAACCCGGTCATAAGCCGGGGGGAGACTTTGGGAAAAATTTAGAAGCCGGTTTGGGCCCAAAATAGAAAAAAAAATCCGGCTTATGACCGGGGATTTACGGTACTAATCCCGCTAGATCACTAATCATTCTATTTCTAGTTGTCCTTTTTTTTTTTTTTTTTTTTTTTTATCAAAATTTAACCAAGCTTGTGACATATTGTGAGCATTCATTAGATGCACACATGTTTGTGTAATACGAGCTGCAAATTGGTATAAATAGCAATTGTATAGAATACTGCTAATATCATCAGTATCATATATATGACCCTGGGATATTCTGTTATCTAACATAATAATCAACAGGTTATTGACATTCAGATACTGTATCAGCCTGTATAGTGCTGTGGGCTCATTGATTACAACCAGGCTCTACACGAACTTTATCCTTAGCATGCTTAGTTTATCGCTCAGTCCCCAATGTGTTATGTGTATAGCTTGGATACTGTAAACATTGTCGGCTGAAAAAAAGTGTCTCACTTGGTGATTACCCATAGGACTCCATGTGCTAATTTCATCGCCAAAATCTATCTGACCCATAGACCCAATGGTTAAAGAACTTGTAGTCAGTATAGCTCCCAAAAACATGGCGTAAGTACAACAGCTTTCTTCGTAGAGAAAGACATCACTCACCATAAAGGACAAAATGTTGTCTGATAGATGAGATTTGAAACTTTCCTTTGGCTTTTGAAAAATGTGTAAACTAACAGTATATCACTGAATGATTACACCCTAAAGTTGGTGATTACAAATTTGTGGATCTGACTGAAAACCCGGCTCCAATTGCCCAGGGGATACCCTGTGCCAATTATATAGGCCTACAACACCCTAGTCAATCAAAATAAAACCAGGATTTTGGATAACATTTTCAGGAAAGGGAGGCTTCCATAAGTGTAATACCGTAACTAATCTGGTATAAGCCGCGGCTTATACCAGAATCCAAATTAAAGTTAGGCTTATAGGATGAGACCAAAGAAGGGTGCAGCTTATAGGAGGGTATTTGGCACCGTAGAACACTACTAAACCTACTATTTTCAAGGGCCAGATGCACCTTATAGCTCATTGAAAAGTCAAGGGTGCGGCTCATGGTGGCCCTCCAGGGGCTGTTTCACTCCCAGAGAGTGTCTGCATGATGCTCAAATGAAGTGCTGGACAGCAGTCCCGCCAGCTCTTCATTGGTTCATCAGAATGACAAATGTCGCTTTTCATCCTTAAAGAGTAAAAGCCCACTGAAGCCAGAATAAGCCTGTTCAGTATTCTAATAACATAATTCTTTTCCAAGAGCATTTTAAGCCGTTCAATTCTTAGGTTTTTTTTAATCGAGATCTCATTTTGCAGACCAGTGAGCTGGGCTATCGGTCCCTTTGCAGACATAACCGGCACAAAAAGTGCTCCTGTAGTAATTATACTGACTCCTACTTATGAAATGAGCTGTCCTGATTATGGCTGCCATGAGCTGCATGTTATTAAGGTGGGTCACTTCCATGGACTAAATTTATCTAAGTCTGGGCAAATTCTCACCACACGCCCCAATCAAATCCACTTTCTGATGATATTAAGGAAAAAGAAGGGTCTTGGGCATTGTCCCGAGATGTTCATCCCTGAATTATTGGATTGTACATAAACTACCGTAATTCAATGTACATGTTTGCCATGGGGTTGACCAACATTAAGTAATTTATTCATTTACCATATTCCTGAGTCTAATGGTGATACATTATAGTACTTTGGGTTTCCTTAATACCTCCCCCTACAATCAGCATTCAGGGTTCTATAGCTGTAAGTGCAGCCCTGGCGAGTTACTCATGTCGACCCTACAGGATTGACATAGACTGGAGCGTTGTCATGATGCACCAATGAAGTGCTGGCGAGCAGACTCACCAGCACTTCACTGGTGCATCATGACACCCAATGGCCATGATGCACTCCTGCATCAGCAGGTTAAGGGGCCATTCATTTTCCTACCTTTCATAGCAGATATAACAGGCAATGTAGACCACCAACAATCGAATCACTCACCTAAGATATATAGAGAAAACATGGTTACATTTATTTCAACAACATGACTTAGCGAAAAAGGTTGTTTTGCAGATTCAGGATTTTCAAAATTTAGCGTCTATTTTAGCTAAATTAAAGGCTTAAAAGGGGAAGGTAAACAATAAAGTACTGGCAAAGAGAAGGGGGTGCGCAACCCTGAATTGAACACTGCATTCACAACAATTCATTTTAAAGCCTAGAGGCACAGATTGTAGCAATAAGCTAATGTGACACTAATTAAATCTATGGGAAACATCATGCAATTTCAATAATCACCGAGGACTTTCATTTGATTTCAACTTCGGTGGGAAGTAAACACTTGGCTTCAAGCATTGAGATTAAATTGTTATGATTCATCAAAGAAGCCCTGGCAAGTTACTCGACAGGGTTTCCTTCAATCATGCATCATGAAGACCCTGGTGAACTGGAAATGCCGCTGGTAAGGCCACACCAAAAAAATAAGTTGCTCTACGGATCGCCCTCTTCACATTTTCAGAAATACAAATTTTTTTTTTCTTTGAAAAAAATCTTGTCTACGGATTTTGCTCGCTTCACTTTCTACAAGTTTTCTCTTTGTCATGTTTGGCAAAATTTTTAAAAAAATAAAATTTGTTTGACCGCCTCAATTTCCCAGCAAGGAATCCATTGGACACCAAAAAATTATTAAAAAAAAAAAAAATCACTCGCTCCCACCATTTTTTCAAAACCAAAATCTGTAGACCAACTTATTTTTTTGGTGTGGCCTAAAGTTGCTTAGGATAACGCATGTGGAGTAATGAGTCCTCTAAAGTGCTAACCATAATTTTGATAGATGACTAGGGTGAAGAGCAGGGTCTCTCCTGCAGCCTGGGAAGCAATGGCTGACTTTGTTAAGGCCTATTATTCCTGACAAGGGTAAGGGCCTACAGCGCTGAGCCTGGGGTGGCAGTTCTAGAAGGGACCAGACCATGGTAAGTTAAGGGCCCAGCAGAGCAGACTGTTATATTGAACCCTGCAATTAACATGACAGTTCTGACCTGGGAATTTCACGCGCTATTTGGATAGGGACCATACTTGCAAACTGCATAACGTGCCAGGAACAAGTCTGGTGCCAGAACAGAGCCGTAAGTTACTATGTCATCATCAGCATGCACATGACACTACTGGGAACCAATCCGGTTTCGTACTTTGGGGCTGAACATTTTGTTGTCATTCATTAATGAACAAGTAATCAATGGATAATTCATGACGCGTGTGTTAGCAAAGGATAATTACACGAGGGTGCAGCCCGAGTGTAATTATCCTTTGCTAACACACACAAGTCATGAATTATCCATAGACTTACTTTTATTACACGATATCAATAGATAATCAATAGAATATCAATAAATTCAAGTTGAAAACAAAAATCGTTCCCCTTCCCCGGGACTCGAAGCCTACCATAGTGTGTGTATTCACGGCAAAGAAAAAAGTTCGCCGGAACTGGGACTCGTCCCGCCTACCTGTAGAAGCTGGGTCTCACACCTCGGCGCCCGGCTTGGCTTGGTTTGAAGGTATCCAGCAGTCTTCTATAATTATAATGCTATTCTAACCTTGCGCATGAGAGAGTTATTGTGGGGGGTCACAACCATATCATTCATCAATTTTTTGCACCACTTGTGCCTAAAAGCGTGGGAATGTTGATCCCATTCGCACCTCCTATGGGAATTAGCATTGGGCTCAAAAGCCTCTTAGGTTTTCCCATTGTTAGTAAGGTCTTTAAATCTGCTTTTTCAACCCAGCTCTTTTAACCCCTTTCAGGTTAATGAAGACTCTATAATTCAGCCAGATTCTGCTTTTGCGATCTAGCAAGGTTTCTTGTTAATGTGTATACACAGCCATGACAGTTCCGATCTTGTTACTTCACATGTTATTCAAATGGGTACTATACTTGCAAACTATGAGATCAGTGCTAAATGTCGCTGATATCAACATGCACATGGCACTCCAAGGAACCAGCCCAATCCTAACTACTCAGCAGAGCCTGATTTTAGTATAACTAACCAGTACACCACCAGGTGGTGCTGGGGTAGGGGAAGGCTGGACGTTGTCATGGTTACCGTGGGAGACTGGGATCAGAAGCGGAACTGGAACTCTAATCCTGAAACAAGTTGAGGTCATGACCTCATTGGCCAGTATGGTGAACCTACTTGTCGGCCCCTACCCTAGGTCCTACCCTCTTCAGCCCCTCTAAGCCTCCCATAACTCAAATCATAAATACTCTCCCACCCTCTAATACACTCTTATGTAGTAACCACCCTGGCCCCCTCCCCTATTTCCACCTACCCTAATCTCCTACATATGCACTTCGCATATAAGGTGCACCCTAATACATGCACCAAAGTAGATTCCTTCATGCACCTGGGCCTTGATCTGTAAAGGTTTAGTACCGTTCTATCGTAAAAATGGACCTCGCCTATAAGATGCACCCAAACTTTGGCTGATTCTATAAAGTGCAGCAGGCCTCAGATCTGTGTATAGGACGTGGCTCAAAGGCAGCAGATACAATCATAAGCAAATGTCCATGAATAGTTTTGCATCATATTCACCAAGGTAAGGTTGTCCGTATTCAACGATGCCTTATTTATGTCATGGCCTATGGGGTTATCTTGTCTTTAAATAGACAACTCTGCCCTGGTAGTAAATACATCAGTCATACCACCTCAAAACCCTAAAGCGTCTATGTACATACACAATTATTTTCACATGATGTGATCTGTGTACAAATTGTATATAAACTTTTCACCCTATGTTCATTTTCATTATTTTATCCCAATCTACTTCAAATCCTACTATTTCCGTCACACTTATCTTATAATATAATATTTGCACCTCTATCATGATCATGATAATTCTTTCTTTTTTTTACATAAAGCATCCTATTCACAACCCATCTACCCTGGCCTCTTACAGCTTCTAAAGCAACCCCTTGCACCCTCCCCACCCATACTACCCCCTTCCACCCACCCACCTACCCACCAGCCTCCTCCTCCTCACCAATAAACCACTGCCTTCAGGCCTGCCATAATATAACCTTTTTCTGCCAGTGGTAATTCTGCTGCATGTCTGTCAGCTCCCTGTGCAGCACCAGATTGTGCATGGAATGGGCCATTTGTCATATGGGGGGGGGGGGAGGTAGCTATAGAAATCCAAATACAGCATATTGTTCATTCAGGGAGATCTATGAATTCTGAAGTCAGCTTGAGTTTTGCTTGTGGAATGAGCTACAAGGCCCCAAACTGAACATAGCAAAGAGCGAAATATCTGCAGAGCCTCAAACAAATGGCCCCAAGACCCGCTCCAAAATTCCATGAGCTGGTGGGAGAAATCTAACCCCCTGAATGAAATGGGCTATTTGCCATATCAGGGTGGGGGAGGGGGCTATGACAAGCCAAATACAGCAGATTGTGCATGGAATGGATCATTTGCCGTATCGGGGTGGACGGGGGGGGGGGTGGGGTATGGCAAACCAAATACAGCAGATTGTGCAAGGAATGGGCCATTTGTTATATTGGAGTAAAGGGACTATGGCAAACCAAATACAGCAGATTGTGCATGGAATGGGCCATTTGCCATATTGGAAGGGGAGGAGGCTATGGCAAGCCAAATACAGCAGATTGTGCATAGAATAGGCCATTTGTCATATTAGGAGGGGAGGAGGCTATGGCAAGCCAAATACAGCATATAGTGCATGGAATGGCCATTTGTCATATTGGGGGGGGGAAAGGGGAGCTATGGCAAGCCAAATACAGCAGATTGTCCATGGAATGGGTCATTTATCAAATTCGGGAAGGAGGGGGATATGGTAGGTCAGATGGGTTAAAATCAGCTTCTCTGTCCCCCTTTCTATCTGTCTCTCTCTCTGGAGCCCATATGTGCAACCATGGAAACATTTACTCATTTTCTTTATGTCTGATGGAGTTATCTCATCATGAATATGACCATATATATGTATACATAGCTGTTGAGATGACATTGAACAACAACAGCATACTCAAATGAGACAAACCCCCCCCCCCTCCCCCAGGGTGGATTGAGGTAAATGTATCACACGGTGTATGTGTGTGTGTGTGGGGGGGGGGGGGTTATCTAGTTCCTCACTACATGGGGATTTTTTTGGTCATCGGTAGTGAGGCCAGAGATGGCCAATGTTTTGTCTTAGCAGAAGATAATTTAATGCAACACATTTATCCCTTTCTACATATAACCATAGGCCCTTTTTACCCCCCCCCCCTCACCCTCACCTCGTCCCCCTCTCACCCCCCATCATCCTGTCTGCTGGTAATGAATGGCTGATCCCCTGTTGTGGTATCCTGTATGCTCCTTAAGTGCACATAAAACATGTTTATATATCCCTGTTGGGAGACATAGAGATGGAAACAAAGGCAGCTACATGTCATATCCTATAAGTCAGGCCCTTTTTGTGGGAAGGTTTAACCCTTTAAAGGCCGCTGATGCAAGAGTGCATCATGCCCATTGGTCGTCATGGTGCACCAATGAAGTGCTGGTAAGACTGCTCACCAGCACCTCATTGGTGCAACATGCTGACCCTAGGCGGTTAATACCTAAGCTCCCGAAGGGTCTGTATGACACTCCAATGAAGTGAGTCTACCCTCTTGCCAGAGTGGAGAATGAGAGCAAGTCATTTCTAAGGCTCAGGTAGGAGAGTGGAGAATGAGAGCAGGTCAGGCCCCTATAATAGGAGGTAGGGAGGTTCAAGGGGGTCTGGGGGCCCTGGCTACAGATCGCTTTATGGATTTTGAATCTTGTAGCCAGAGCTCAAGCTACATGCTATAATGCCAATGTCCATATACTACTCACATCGATACCTGAGGGAACTTCTGAGTGAGTGAGTGAGTAACAGATGTTTAACGCCATTTCGACAGCTAAGGTCATATTCATGTCGAGAACTACATTACACAATTTCACAGTGGAATGTGTCGGTGCCTGCACAGGTGTGCACCACACACATCCGAGGGGTTAGGAAACAGGAGAGAGGCTTTTAAGTGGGCTAGGGAAACCCGAAGCGGACTTCTGTCATGTAAGGCCAAGTAGCAATGCAGGAGTGCATAATGCCCATAGATTGTCATGATGCACCAATGCAGTGCTGGCGAGTCTGCTCACCAGCACTGCATTGGTGCATCCTGACACCTTCTGGAGTGTATGCATGACTGGAGCTCTAGTGAGTAAATCACCAGGGCTGCAGTCATGCATTCATCTTTTGACCAATGGGCATGATCGTAGTGCACTAGAGGGCTTTAAAGGTTAAAGAGATGCCATCAGCAAACCAACAGCAAACCTGAGTTGTTCCCCTGAACACTATTCCCTCCACTCTGTAGCTCTGAGATCAATCCTCTGTCTTTTGATGGTTAAGACCATTGCCCAGTGAGAGTTGTCCCCGTCAGCTCCATCAGTGCCTAGAGAATGTTAGTTCCTTAAGGGCTGCTAATGCATTAAAGCATCATGTCCATTGGTGAGTAATTCATTGTACCAGGGAGCATCACAGCAACATGACCTCCTGCATTTTCATGTTTAAGTGTCGGGTATTGAATAAACACCAGTGTCACATCCTGGATTTTGAAAAGGGGGGGCACGCCTATTATTTATTTCTAGAGTAAAAAGAGGTAAATAAACTCTTAAGTACATGGAAAAAGGAGGGGGCGTGTACCCCCATGCCCCCATCTAAATCCCCCCCACCGGCCATCTTTTTAGTGCTTTTAAAATCTTGTCCCCAGTTCTTATACAAGGCCGGTGGGGTGGTGTAGTAAGGCCCCAGGGAGTAGGATAATAGGACAGAACCAGCGAGATATATGGCCTACGAAGGGCTGTCTATGGAGGTTACAGCCCGGAGGTACCCCAGCCTCAATAACATTCCACCACAAGAGTTATAACAGGACTGGATCAAAGTACAGTCACCCAGTGATTAGATGTATTTTTCCCCATTTAAAAATGATCCAGGGTCCTAGAATATTTTTTTCGATTCTATGGAGCCTACTAAGGAACAGTATTGATGTTGATCAACCGGCCCCTATTTCACATACCTTGCGATAATGTACCCAGGTCTCCCTGCCTATCCGATATACTACTCACACTGATTTCCCAGGGCATTCATGACATGTATGGGTAAACAACATTTTATTTAATAAAATAGAGCTTTTTGTGCAATTGATTTAGGTCCTGAAAATAATACCAACCTACAAAAAGGATGACATCTGATCAAAAAAGCATATCTTGAGCTCAAATCAATAGGTTGAATATAAAATAATTGCCATCAGAAGCAAGTCATCAAATCTGAGTTTGCAACCAACAATATAACATCTCCTGTCCTTTGTAGCAATCCGACATCTCTAACCCCTTTAACTCTTTATGGGCATTGCTGCATTAATATAAATCATGCCCATTGGTCATCATGATGCACCAATAAAGTGCTGGCGAGCAGTCTCTACAGCATTTCATTGGGGCATCATGCCGATGGTCCGGGAGTGTATCAATCCCGTAAGGTTGGCATCATACATTAATGCAACCTAGGGCTGCACTTGTGCATCATGACGACCAATTGGTATGATGCATTGATGCATTAGTGGCACTTCAATGACGAGGAGGCATATTTTTGATGACTTGAGGTAAGCACAGCATAGCTGTGATGAATTATTTTGCCAAGGTTGATGACCAGAATATTTGAATAGGTTCCCTCTCGCATAGTTACTGATATATTCTGACTAATTGTTGACAAATAGTGACAAAATACTGACATATATTTACTTATTGCTGACAAAATGTAAGTAAATACTGACATACATTGTATATTGACTAATTTCTGATAAATAGTGAGTAATTACTGACATATATTGACTATATATTGACTATTTGCTGATAAAGAGTGAGTAATTACTGATGTATATTGACTGATATATAATGACTAAATACTGATATATAGTGACTAAGTAATGGCATATATTGACTGTTTGCTCACTATTTGTAAGCTAAAAATCAATATTTGTCAGTAATTTCTCACTATTTGTCAGCAATTACTGACATATATTGACTAATTGATGTTACATAGTGACTAAGTACGAACATATATTGATATATTTTGACTAATCACTGACAAAAAGTGAGTAATTACTCACTCTTTGTCAGCAATTAGT
Organism: Acholoe squamosa; assembly: GCA_949317995.1. Lineage (NCBI taxonomy): Eukaryota > Metazoa > Annelida > Polychaeta > Phyllodocida > Polynoidae > Acholoe > Acholoe squamosa. The sequence goes on along the minus strand of OX439050.1, from coordinate 5,843,378 downwards.
CCATATATGTCAGTAATTTCTAACTATATATCAGCAATTAGTCAATAAATGTCAGTATTTACTCAGAATTCATCAGCAATTAATCAATATATGTCAGTGTTTACTTGCATTTTAATGAAAAAATGTGAGTAATTACTCACTAGCAATTGGTCAATATATGTACATTGACTAATTTCTCACTATTTGTCAGCAATTAGTCAATATATGTTAGTACTTAGTCACTATATAACAGCACTTAGTCAATATGTCAGTAATTTCTCACTTTTTGTCAGCAAACAGTCAATATATGCCATTGCGAGGCATGGCTGATGGAAGTATATATCAGTATTTAGTCACTATATATCAGTAATTGCACAATTTGTCAGAAATTAGTCAATATACGTCAGTAATTACTCACTCTTTGTCGGCAATTAGTCAATATATGTCAGTAATTACTCACTATTTATCAGACATTAGTCAATATATGTCAATAATTACTCACTCTTTGTCAGCAATTAGTCAATATGTCGGTAATTACTCACTTTTTGTCAGCAATCAGCCAATATGCCAGTACTTAGGCATTATAAAACAACACTTAGTCCATATATGTCAGTAATTACTCACAATGTGTCAGATATTAGTCAATAGTGAGCAATTAGTTAACATATACTAGTATTGACTAAATGCTGATAAAATGGAAGTAACTACTACCATGTATTGACTAATTGTTGACGAATAGTGAATAATTACTAACATATATGTATATTAACTAATTGCTGACAAATAGTCCATAGATACTGACATATTTTGACAAATACCAGTCAAGGCAGGATGCACAATTGAATCAATGGCTATTTCTCTGTTATATATTGACTAATTGTTGACAAATAGTGAGTAATTACTAATGTATATTAAATAATTGCTGATAAATGGCGAGAAATTACTGACATATATTGACTAATATCTGACTAATTGTGAGCAATTACTGACATATATGGACTAAGTGTTGTTATATAATGACTAAGTACTGGCATATATATAATACTGACATATTTCGACTTATTGCTAACAAATAGGGAGTAATTACTAACATGTATTGATTAACCGCTGACAAATAGTGAGTAATTAATATCATACCATAGCACTAACGCTAACCTGTTATAGCCCTAAACTCAATACATGTACCATTAAAACACAGATTAAAACACAAATTAAAACACAGAATGATGTCAACATTTTCAATCAAACACCAGAGAATGGAGAAATGGAAAGACATCCATTGAGTGCAAACAGGACTTGTGCCCCGGGTGGCTGCACATATTGATGTGTAAAGCTTATCAACAGTGATAATGCACTGGTAACTAGCATTTGGATCTAAAATGTCTAACCACCTTATCAAGCAATGGCTGCCTCCATTGAACAAATGGTTTGATGCTATAGGAAGGGAGGGGAGGGGTATTCCATTTCTATTGTTCAGATTCCACTTTTTAATGAATAATGTGCTATTTATCTTTTTAATGTCAATACCTAGTCACTAGGTGTCAGTAGTTTATACTTGCAAGCATTTGAATTCTATAAGAGAGCAATGACACACATCAAAAATATGGAAAAGTATCAAGATACTGCATAATTATGCTAATTATGCAAATAATATGCGCGGATATGGAATGTTTGGTATCAATCTGGGGTGTTTCGTCCCCCTAAAGAGCATGCCCCCCAAAAAAATTTGTTTCGGAAAAGAATAAGTGAAATAATTTTTTTAACTAGCAGCCTTTTCGGCCTGAGCAGGTCCAACTGTACCCTACCTCCAGCCAAAACCTATCTGTTTTAAGTGTCACCGGCGAAAAAGGGCAGGTTTGAGGCAGGAATGGATCGAAATAAAGGTGTTTTGGGGACACGGGGGCAGACGCCAGTCCAGGCACTGGCAGAGAGGTCCAAGAACTGGCAGTTTTACAAAAAAAAAATCATATCTCCCTTAATAATAGGAGTTTCCCTCAGTGACCTATAGATTAAGGGTAGCTCGAGCTGGCGAACGTCACTGCGGTCTGTATCTTCAATTTTGACAAAGAATAAAAAAGTTAGAAGCTATTATTCAGCAGGTACTAAACTATGTGGGGTGGTTAGGGCTCAGTAGAATGGCTTCAGAGGAGTCTATTGGCGTTGTACAGGTACTAAACTGTGTGGGGTGGTTAGGGCTCAGTAGAACGGCTTCAGAGGAGTCTATTGGCTTTGTGCAGGTACTAAACTGTGTGGGGTGGTTAGGGCTCAGTAGAACGGCTTCAGAGGAGTCTATTGGCTTTGTACAGGTACTTAACTGTGTGGGGTGGTTAGGGCTCAGTAGAACGGCTTCAGGAGTCTATTGGCATTGTGCAGGTACTAAACTGTGTGGGGTGGTTAGGGATCAGTAGAACGGCTTCAGAGGGGTATATTGGCATTGTACAGGCATGTCAGTTTGAACTCCTAATAAGTACATCTACGGTATATGGAGAGGTATGTGGGGGGGGGTACCTACTGGTGCTGGAGTACTGAGTGGGTAGCTATAAAACTTTAAGGGTCACAGAGTGATTTAGGTAATTGGACGCAATAACTGCTAAAAATAAAATAATGCTACATGATTGGGGCTCCTAATATGGGAATGGCATGCATGTTTACGGTCCCAAGACTCCAAATAAGCCAATGACATGCCACTTAGAACTCCTAATCAGGTGCATCATACTTATGTGTACATGTATATACATTATATATGTAGGTGGCCTTTAGTGGGTTAATAGTCAGGTATAGGGGACATGGCACATGCTTAGGGGTGACTAATGGGCCAAGGTACAGACGGCAGACAGGCTTTTACAGCTTTATTGAGGGCATTTGGAGAAGAGGTGGGGGGGGGGTATGGCTCTACCAATGAAGTAGTGGTGCCTACACCTAATTGGCATTAGGTGTAGGACAGGGGACGTCAGGGATAGCCAACCATGCGGGAAGTAAACTTGCCTAGGGCAGTAGTGTTATATATTTAATTATGGGTTAAGTAATAAGGCTAGGAACAAACAGGTGAGGAGACCAGTGATCAAAGAATGAACAGCCTAGGAGACCCAGTGCACATGTACAGGGTTAGAGGAGGCCGTGGTCAAAATTTCTAGCGTGGACCCAACACATGTAAATGAATTATTTTCATAAATGAAAATAATTCAATTAAGGGCAGCTAATGTAGGGAGTGTATCATGCCCACAGAATGTCATGATGCACCAATTCAGTGCTGGCGAATCTGCTCACCAGCACATCATTGTGCATCATGACACCCTCCAGGGGTGTATCAAGCCTTTATGGGCATCATGATGCATGACTGGAGCCCCAGCAAGTAACTCAACAGGGCTGCATCTTTTGACCAATGGACATGATGCATTAATGCACTATCAGCCTTTAAAGCATTAAATATATGCCATCAGAAACATGTCAGCAAACCAGGACCAACACTATCCCCTCCACTCTGTAGCCTTCTGAGATCAATCCCTGTGTCTTTTGATGGTAAAAACCATTGCCCAGTGAGACCCCTAGACCTCACCCTCTCCTATGCCTAGAGAAGGCTCATCATTTAAGGGCCACTAATGCGTTAATACATCATGTCCATTGGTTGTTATGGTGCATGAATGCACCTGCCCTGACGAGTGACTCTTTTTATGACCCTGTTCTCCCCGGTGCTTATACAAGACTGGTGTACATTCAATACCTGGCACTTAACACAAAGATACAGGAGGTCACCTTGCTGGGCAAAGAGAAAAATGGTCCCCATTCTGTACCTGAAATGGTGATTTTATTGATTTTATACAGGACCTTAAAGTACATTTAGCTGATGACACTGCGGTGACCAAAGTGATGAATGGATGGTGCCATAGTCCTATATTGTACCATAAATCAGTGTATTTACCCAGGAGGCAGCAAGGCTATAAATACTGGACTATTGTACCCTGTGAGTCTTATAGGGCCAAAACTAAGAGTGGAAATTATAGGAGGGATCTTAGGCATAACACACCATGGCCACATTCATGCATTATGTTAACCCTATGGGGTGCATACACTCACTGGAGGCTGGTGTTGTTATGATGCACAAATGGAGTCTTAATAAGCAGAATAACCAGCACTTCATTGATGCATCATGGCTACCAATGAGCATGGTGCACCAAAGCATCAGCAGCTCTTAACCAAGATACCAAGGACAATTTACAATTTTGGACACACAATGACATTTGTCTTGAAAGAATCAACATGATTCATTCCAAAAATCTGGAATCCAGAAACCAGGAATCCACAGTAAAGTAGGGAAAGTGGCAAGTCTGCCTTATAAGGTTAAATCACCTCTGTCTCCTTTATGTCATTAAAGCGCACCCCATGCTCTCTCCCATTGACTACACCTGCCCCCTAGTGGATGCTGACAGACTCACAGACCCTGGCGGCCATTACCAGGTAGGTAAACACACAGTCACGTGGGCGGCTTTAGCTGGTTGTCGGTGAGTGGTGGAGTAAGGCCCCAGGGAGTGGGATAATAGGACGGAACCAGCATGATCTATGGCTGAACATGGGTTGTCAGTGGAGGTTAGAGCCTGGAGGGGGCCTTAGCCTCAATCACGTTCTGCCACAAGGGTTCCTATGGGACTGGATCAAAGCATATCAAATCACTGTAACCCACATTTAAAACATGATCCAGGATTCAATGCTATGAAGCCTAATTTTTACCTAAGGGAGCGTGTTGTTGTTGATCAACGGGCCCATATTTCATGGACCCTGTGATCTGTGCTTCCTGCTATAATGCCTATTTCCATATACTACTCACACTAATATCTCAGGGGACTCCAGTCATGTATGGGTAAAAAGCATTACATGCCATACCATTGAGCCTTTAGCACAAGGTGATCTGTTAAAGCCCAGATAACTCCTCCATCCTGATTCCTTCAAGGAATCTGTCTGATCTATGATATTTACGCTATATTAAAAAAGGCATAATTAGGTCGCTGGTTATAGAATGTAAATTAATGACTGCTTCAGCCTACAGTACCCTTGAGGTACCAGATGAAGCAAAATTTTCAGGCCGTGAAGCAGTTAGGAAAGTCTGGGTTAACTCGATTTTTTTCTTCTAATTTGTTCAAATTTATATAGTTAGGGTTTCAAATATCATGAATCCCATTTAAATGGCACTTAACTTTAGAACAAAGTTTGTTTGTTTAGTTTTACGTCCGGGGGCCATCGAGGAACTCAGACATTCAAGGTTTCTCGGACATTAAGTCCTTTCTTTTCTTTTTGGACAGGGATTTATATGCTGCTTGCCCGACACAGCAGTGACCGAATCTATGAATGACCGAATCTATGAGATGAATGACCGAATCTATGAGGAGGGTCGAGGGGGAAAACCGCTACCGGGGCTTCATTCCCCTACTCTTTTCGAAGGATAGCAAGTGTTCTTTTATTTGCCTGGTCCCATAGGCAGGGCCAGACAAACCACGGCCTTTGATCACTCAGACGTGGTTCACTGAGGGGGAATCCCATGGCAAAAGACAAGCATGTAAGCCCAGGCCCGCGCATATGGACACCAGCTGCCCACATGCTCACCCCAAGACACAAGAAACCCCAAGTTTGTCGCCTTTTACGAATCTGGTATGCCCACTGTTAGTATGGAAGGAGATTTCTCCTTGTGGACTCCCAATGAAGTTATTCTGCTCCTTCATGCCCTCACATGAAGGTCCCCACTCCACAGGGGGATTAGAACAAAGTGGATTGCATTAAGAATTATTCATTTATACACATACTCTCGACAGAGACCTTAGCAACTGTTCCACCATTGTTTTCTGATACAACAAACGACTATAATAAGCATTTTTCAAATGATTTATATGCAAAGAATACATGATAGTCTCGTTACAAGTCTATATTATCATCCCCTAAAATATAGAGGCAAAACTAGTTGGATTTATTTAGATATCTCTCCATAAACTTCTGAAGTGGGCCCCTCCGAAAAAGTCTGCTTGGAGAGTGATGTTGCTACCGATTTTGGCGCACCACCATGTCACTAGGCAACGTCTCGTCACTAGGCAACGTCACGTCACTAGGCAATGTCACGTCACTAGGCAACGTCGTGGAAAGAGGTCACATCTTCTCTTGCTAATGCCCCAATCTCTAGTGGCGAAGCCACTAGTAGATATTAAAACACATTACAGCCCAAATCAATGGGTTGGATATCAAAGGATTGCCATCAGATGCTTGTCACCAAATCTGTCAGTTGGCGACCAATAATGAATTATCCTATCCAAATTGCAGCACATTTAAAGGAGCCGTCAAAGCACGAGTGCAACTATAATATCCTTAGACCGTCATGATACCAATGCATTATGTGCACTCCTCAGCACTTCAAAGGTTCACAGTCAAAGTGTCACCAAACCTGAACCAACACTATCCCCTTCCCCTCTGTATCTTTCTGATAACAATCTTCTCAGGGTTAAAACATCTCAGTGAAAATACGACGGATCTCTTTGTGACACTACTTACATGGTTATTTCATCTTTTTTTACAGTGTTCCTTCACAACTGTTATTTTGACACACATGGTAAACAATAAAGCAACTACCTCAGCGGGGTAAATCAGAGACAAGGAGAGACGGAGAGAGAGACAGACAGATGGAGAGAGGAGAGTGAGAGAGAGACAGACAGATGGAGAGAGAAGGAGAGAGAGAGAGTGACAGATGCAGAGAGAGAGAGACAGACAGACAGACAGACAGAGAGAGAGAGAGAGAGAGAGAGAGAGAGAGGGAGATGGAGAGAGAGGGACAGAGAGCAGACAGTGACAGAGATAGATAGAGACAGAGAGGCACAGTGACCCAGAGTTAGACACACACAAGGGGTGGGTGGGGTGGTTGGGGGGGGGGAGGCACAGGTGGTTGAGATAAGGCAGGGATTTATCTGTATGAGCTGATTGGGTTATGTCCTGGAGCAATATGCTACTCAGAACCACGGGTGTGTGGATGACATGATGATGTATTGGATGTGCCAACATGGGGTGGACTAGGGTAGGGCTTATTAGGGTTAGAGGCTCCATTAAGCATTTAACCATTTATAGGTCAACAGTGCACCAATACAGTACACCCATGGGTCATAGTGGTGCATGGATGGAGCCCTGGAGAGTAACCCACCACATTCGGTGTCCTACAGTCATGTATCATACTGCACTTATACTGGGGTGATACAATACCAGTTGATGCACTACACAGTTTAAAATGAACCAGAGTAGTTTTCACAAGAAGCCCCAGATGGCAGTGCGGTAGTACACAAGTGTGCAAAGAATCTCTGCGAAAATAACAACAGATCTCTGGCAACTTTGGGAGGAGGATTCTGCCGTTATTTTGATGACAGTTTTCTTACACTGCAATCAAGTGTTACTAGGCACACTTTGCAGTCCTTACAGAAATAAGTATGAATAGGTGGAGAGAAGGAAGGCCACAAGTTGTTATTATGACTCACCATTAAATTATGCTTATTTTCTCTATCATTCCTTATTATCTTAATGTCACAAAGGCATTACTTTGATGTAACTATTATTTGAGGCCTGAAGGTTGACATAGAGGTAGGCAGAGTATGCAGGGTGGGAGTAGAACAGGTGGGGGCCATTCTCACTCACACCACCTGACAACGCCACCTGGGGCCAGCTTAATTACCCCACCACCAGCATACTCTCCTCCCATTGGTAAGGCATAAAAATGTCGTTTTCAGGTAACAAAGTTGAAGAAAAAAAGGTAGTTAGGAAGAGATTTTTTTAAGGACGGCTGTAAATTTTCACCCCTACAAAACACAAATTAGATGTGTGTGATCATTAAAAAAGACATATTCAAGCTAAGATTACTTCTTCTTTTCCCCAAAAAAACATAGAAAAACATAGTGCATTAAAGCATAGAAGGCTGAGGGTAGGTACCGTAAAACCCTCTATCAACCCTGTGTGGTCACAGGAATCAGCACTTGCGAAATATTGACTAATTACTTACAAATAGAGACTATTATCTATACATGTACTGACACCAGTCTGGCATCTTCTCTTACTGAACCCCTTGGAACGCTGGCCCCCTGGCATGCTGGCCCCCAGACACCTGGCCCCCGGACACCTGGCCCCCTGGACACCTAGCCCCCTGGAAGCCTGGCCCCCTGGTGACCTAGCCCCCTCGCTCCCAAATCTCCCTCCCTCATTTAATAAATCTATTCACCTGGAGTTAGTGACAAGCGTCTGAAAATATGGGTCGGTTTGTGCATGCGCAACTCAAAGTAGGTCGATGACTTTTTGCATGCTTTTTCAAACAGCAAGCCGAGGTCCTGGTCTGACTTTGCTCTCTTTATTCTTATATGATTGTGATTGAACAAAAGCATCTCACATTTATACGCTTTTGTTCAATCATATAAGAATAAAGAAAGAAAAGACCAGGACCTAAGCCTATGGGGAAGTTGATTGTAGAATCATTAAAAAGCGATCTATTTTTTATTTGAAAATAATCAAGACAAATATATGAACTAATCGTTTATAACAATTTTATTTTGTTCATTTTTAAATGCCACCGCCAACCCGGCGGTATAGGACTCAGGGGGCACCCTGAGCCAATTAGGATACATTAACAGAAACTTTTTTTTTATGCCTAATGTAGAGACACTCTCCCCATACAGACCCTGGACACTCTCCTCCCACATAAACTGTCTGTACACAGAAACTGTACACTCTCCTCCCAAAGAAACTGTCTGTACACTCTCCTCCCACAGACACTGTCTGTACACTCTCCTCCCACAGACACTGTACACTCTCCTCTCACAGACACTCGACACTCTCCTCACACATACACGGCCTGTACACTCTCATTTCACGGACACTGTCTGTACACTCTCCTCCCAGTCCAACAGACACTTTACACTCTCCTCCCACAGGCACCGTCTTTAAGCGGGTATTCCACGGTCGGCCAAGATTTTACAAATCTGACCGACAGCAGTTGAATAAGTGTATTACACTCTCCTTCCACAACTACAGATAGAAATCAGTGCAGTTCATACATAAAATAATAACCAAGGGGCAATATGGCGTTCAAATACCAGCACATAAAGGGAACCCACAGTCCCACATTTCCCAGAGGACAATTTGTGGTAAAAGGCCTTGAATATTTTAAAACCCAGTGGTGGGAGAGAGCTTGTGGTTACACTAATATTGCTCACATAATGGAGCAACAAAGAGAGGGCGGTTGGATGAAAGGGATAGAAAAAAAATGATTCAGGGGAATGGGTTGTTCATGGGAACATTTTATCAAATCTTTAAGCTGTAACCAAAGCTCAGATGAAGGTTGGATCTCAGATTAATGTTGAGTACTTCACTCTGGTATTTCTTTTATTCCACCGAGAGCAGTAGCGGGTCCAGGTTTTCTTTTTCAAAACGAGAAGGCGTGCCCCTTATTTCGCTTCTATCATTGGCTAAATTTTATGTTTAAAAGAGGCAAATAAACCCTTTGTAGAAACACAAAAAGAAGGGGGCGCACACTATATAAATCTGCCAATGTGAAGAACTACTGCCCCGCCCATTGGACAATCCGCTACTTGGGTATACGTGAACCTAACACTATGTCTCCCTTATAGGACCAATGTCTGGGTGTGCCTTATAGGCAGAGTGAATTGTAATCAATCCTTTAATGGCTGCTGGTCAGCATGATGCACCAATGAAGTGCTGGTGAGACTGCTCACCAGCACTTCATTGGAGCATCATACTAACTCAGTTTGATCCATAAACTCCTGAGGGTCAGCATGATGCACCAATAAAGTGCTGGCAAGCATGATGACCAATGGACATGATACATTAATGCATCAGCGGCCCTTAAACGGTTAAATATATGTGGGGTGTTATGGTACATAACCCACACTGTAAAAAAAAAATGTCATCAAAATGTCTAAGTCTGTGCCATAGGCACAAATTCTGATTGATTTCCATGTACCATGGATATAACTTATATACAATGTGTGCATATTATATGTAAGTGCCCCTTACAGGGTTAATGGTTACTGGTGCAGACAGGCTAAAAGACTAATCTGTTTGTTCGTTTCAAGGTGAGAAGTGACTAACCCTTTAAGGAACACAAAGTAAATTAACCCTTTAAGGAACACAAAGTAAATTAATGCATCATACCAGACTTATGGTAATAAGGCCTATGTATAGTTGTACATATATGTAGGTGGTTATGGATTACTTGGAGGTGTGACAACACCAATAGTCTATGCCCATGGCTAAATAACCTGCTGTTAGCCCCCCTAATACAGCCTGTCTGCGCTATAGATTTATACAGGCTCCACTGTCTTGTCATGTAACAGCTTTACAATGTTCATGGAGACATTGTATCGGCAAAAACATGCTAGACACTGGCAGAGATTTCACACCCCTGAGTAATGAAAAGAAATACCTTGCATACCCTACCTACTGGTAATTTTTTCTTCTTAATATATTACCTGAAATACACATCTTATTTCTTGTTTAGGTCCTACACTCCCCCCCTTACCTCTCACCCCACCTTTTCAGCTCTCATTTGTGGCTTTTATATCATTTGCCATTGTTCCTAAAAGCCAACATTTAACTACCAATGGGTGGCATTGTGCATTAATGCATCATGCCCAATCTATCATGATGCGTTAATGCATCATGCCTAGTGAGCAATCCTCCAGGGTTAATACAATCATGGAGGGTCACCATGATGCACAAATGCAGTGTTGGCAAGTAGACTGCATTGGTGCATCATGACAGCAATGGTGTATCAGTGTTTCCGAAAACCTTTTATCAGCGCAGTCCAAAAGGGGCTGCGCCTTGGCACCTTACACAGGCCATTTCCCTCTCACACAGGCCATATGCACATTGATATTCTAAAGTTCTCATGTAAACTTCATTGTGACTCAAAGAATTCTTAAGAAAATGTTTGAATATAAAACAAATTTATAAAATTGCCTCTGCTTCTAAAAGGCCAATTTGAAAAGTTCTTTCTCCATTAGAAAGCTCAGGCCTACGTCCAAATGCCCTACCCTGGCTATTAATAATTTATGCCACCTTTTTGCGTCATTTCGGTACCACTGGTGCATGAACCTGGAGGCATCATGTGGCCTTTTAAGGTATATAGAAAGAAATCGAAGACACAGGAATGGGAACCTTTTAGACCAAGTCTCGCCAAGTCTCGTGTGGAGGGAGACAGGTCATCACGATGGTGGGATCTGGAAGAGATCAGGAGCTCAATAAACGACCTTTGCGTTGGCCAGGACAACCTATTATCAGGGGCGGGTCTGGGGGGGGAGGGGGGTAGGGGGCACGTGCTGAAATTGGGCCAGGCTATGACTATTAGCTATAGGAAACATGGCCCGAACACCAGCTTGTGCCCCCCCCCATGACCAGATTTTCTTGGCTCTGCCCCCCTAGACCACCCCTTCTGGATCCGCACCTGATTATCGCGCAGCAATGTGCGACGAAACAGGATGTGGGATTTAATGGAAACTGTGCAGTCATGTGCACGGAACAGGATGTTGGATCTAATGGAAACAGTACAGCCTACTGCACGGAACAGGATGTGGGTCTAATGGAAACAGTACAGCCTACTGCATGGAATTGGATGTGGGATCTAATGGAAACAGTACAGTCTACTGCACGGAATGGGATGTGGGATCTAATGGAAACAGTACAGTCTACTGCACGGAACAGGATGTGGGATCTAATGGAAACAGTACAGCCTACTGCATGGAATGGGATGTGGGATCTAATGGAAACAGTACAGTCTACTGCACGGAACAGGATGTGGGATCTAATGGAAACAGTACAGCCTACTGCATGGAATGGGATGTGGGATCTAATGGAAACAGTACAGTCTACTGCACGGAACAGGATGTGGGATCTAATAGAAACAGTACAGCCTACTGCATGGAATGGGATGTGGGATCTAATGGAAACAGTACAGTCTACTGCACGGAATGGGATGTGGGATCTAATGGAAACAGTACAACCTACTGCATGGAATGGGATGTGGGTCTAATGGAAACAGTAGTCTACTGCATGGAATGGAATGTGGGTCTAATGGAAACAGTACAGCCTACTGCATGGAATGGGATGTGGGATCTAATGGAAACAGTACAGTCTACTGCACGGAACAGGATGTGGGATCTAATGGAAACAGTACAGCCTACTGCATGGAATGGGATGTGGGATCTAATGGAAACAGTACAGTCTACTGCACGGAACAGGATGTGGGATCTAATGGAAACAGTACAGCCTACTGCATGGAATGGGATGTGGGATCTAATGGAAACAGTACAGTCTACTGTATGGAATGGGATGTGGGATCTAATGGAAACAGTACAGTCTACTGCACGGAACAGGATGTGGGATCTAATGGAAACAGTACAGCCTACTGCACGGAACAAGACGTGGGTCTAATGGAAACAGTACAGTCTACTGCACGGAATGGGATGTGGGTCTGATGGAAACAGTACAGTCTACTGCACGGAATGGGATGCGGGATCTAATGGAAACAGTGAAGTCTACTGCACGGAACAGGATGTGGGATCTAATGGAAACAGTAGAGCCTACTGCACGGAACAAGACGTGGGTCTAATGGAAACAGTACAGTCTACTGCATGGAATGGGATGTGGGTCTAATGGAAACAGTACAGCCTACTGCACGGAACAGGATGTGGGTCTAATGGAAACAGTACAGCCTACTGCATGGAACAGGATGTGGGTCTAATGGAAACAGTACAGCCTACTACCAGGAACAGGATGTAGGTCTAATGGAAACAGTACAGCCTACTGCACGGAACAGGATGTGGGTCTAATGGAAACAGTACAGTCTACTGCACAAAATGGGAGGTGGGACATAATGGAAACAGTACAGTCTACTGCACGGAATGGGATGTTGGATCTAATGGAAACAGTACAGCCAACTGCATGGAATTGGATGTGGGATCTTATGGAAACAGTTCAGTCTACTGCACGGAATGGGATGTTGTATCTAATGGAAACAGTACAGTCTACTGCATGGAATGGGATGTGGGATCTAATGGAAACAGTACAGCCTACTGCACGGAACAAGACGTGGGTCTAATGGAAACAGTACAGTCTACTGCATGGAATGGGATGTGGGATCTAATGGAAACAGTACAGTCTACTGCACGGAACAGGATGGGGGTCTAATGGAAACAGTACAGCCTACTGCATGGAATGGGATGTGGGATCTAATGGAAACAGTACAGTCTACTGCACGGAACAGGATGTGGGATCTAATGGAAACAGTACAGCCTACTGCATGGAATGGGATGTGGGATCTAATGGAAACAGTACAGTCTACTGCACGGAACAGGATGTGGGATCTAATGGAAACAGTACAGCCTACTGCACGGAACAGGATGTGGGATCTAATGGAAACAGTAGCCTACTGCATGGAACAGGACGTGGGATCTAATGGAAACAGTACAGCCTACTGCATGGAATGGGATGTAGGATCTAATGGAAACAGTACAGCCTACTGCACGGAACAGGATGTGGGATCTAATGGAAACAGTACAGCCTACTGTATGGAATTGGATGTGGGATCTAATGGAAACAGTGCAGTCTACTGCACGGATCAGGACGTGGGTCTAATGGAAACAGTATAGTCTACTGCATGGAATGGGATTTGGGTCTAATGGAAACAGTACAGTCTACTGCACGGAACAGGATGTTGGATCTAATGGAAACAGTACAGCCTACTGCACGGAATGGGATGTGGGATCTAATGGAAACAGTACAGTCTACTGCACGGAACAGGATGTGGGATCTAATGGAAACAGTACAGCCTACTGCATGGAATGGGATGTGGGATCTAATGGAAACAGTACAGTCTACTGCACGGAACAGGATGTGGGATCTAATGGAAACAGTACAGTCTACTGCATGGAATGGGATGTTGGATCTAATGGAAACAGTACAGTCTACTGCATGGAATGGGATGTGGGATCTAATGGAAACAGTAGTCTACTGCATGGAATGGGATGTGGGACATAATGGAAACAGTACAGCCTACTGCATGGAATGGGATGTGGGATCTAATGGAAACAGTACAGTCTACTGCACGGAATGGGATGTTGGATCTAATGGAAACAGTACAGCATACTGCATGGAATGGAATGTGGGTCTAATGGAAACAGTACAGCCTACTGCATGGAACAGGACGTGGGTCTAATGGAAACAGTAGTCTACTGCACGGAACAGGACGTGGGTCTAATGGAAACAGTACAGTCTACTGCACGGAATGGGATGTGGGATCTAATGGAAACAGTACAGTCTACTGCACGGAATGGGATGTGGGATCTAATGGAAACAGTACAGTCTACTGCACGGAATGGGATGTGGGATCTAATGGAAACAGTACAGTCTACTGCACAGAATGGGATGTGGGATCTAATGGAAACAGTACAGCCTACTGCATGGAATGGAATGTGGGTCTAATGGAAACAGTACAGTCTACTGCACGGAACAGGACGTGGGTCTAATGGAAACAGTACAGTCTACTGCACGGAACAGGACGTGGGTCTAATGGAAACAGTACAGTCTACTGCACGGAACAGGACGTGGGTCTAATGGAAACAGTACAGTCTACTGCACGGAACAGGACGTGGGTCTAATGGAAACAGTACAGTCTACTGCACGGAACAGGATGTGGGATCTAATGGAAACAGTACAGCCTACTGCATGGAATTGGATGTGGGATCTAATGGAAACAGTGCAGTCTACTGCACGGAACAGGATGTGGGTCTAATGGAAACAGTACAGTCTACTGCATGGAATGGGATTTGGGTCTAATGGAAACAGTACAGTCTACTGCACAAAATGGGAAGTGGGACATAATGGAAACAGTGCAGTCTACTGCACGGAATGGGATGTTGGATCTAATGGAAACAGTTCATTCTACTGCACGAAATGGGATGTTGGATCTCATGGAAACAGTACAGTCTACTGCACGGAATGGGATGTTGGATCAAATGGAAACAGTACAGTCTACTGCACGGACTGGGATGTTGGATCTCATGGAAACAGTACAGTCTACTGCACGGAATGGGATATGGGATCTAATGGAAACATTAGTCTACTACATGGAATGGGATGTGGGATCTAATGGAAACATTAGTCTACTACACAGAACAGGATGTGGGATCTAATGGAAACAGAACAGTCTACTGCATGGAACTGGTTGTGGGATCTAATGGAAACAGTACAGTCTACTGCACGGAACAGGATGTGGGATCTAATGGAAACAGTAGTCTACTGCATGGAATGAGATGTGGGATCTAATGGAAAAAGTACAGTCTACCAGACAGAGTGGCGCAGTCAGCAGCCTGCTCGATCGCTCGCGGATCTGAAGATCATGGGTTCGAGCCCCGTCCAGAGTTGACTCAGCTCTCCACCCAAATTTGGTAGGTAAAGTGAGTAGCACAAGGGACTTCTCCCACTGTGCACAGGTAAGCAGGAGGCAGTGACAAAACTGACATCGCCAGCTAGTACTAGTAGTGAACAGTTATCAGATAGGTACTACTTGCTCCCGGAGACACCCCCAGTGAATAGTTGGGATTATTTCATAGGTTGATAATTAATCCCACTAAAGCACTCTATACATGAGGTACAATATAAAAGTTTCATAGCTCTTAGAAAAAGGAATGCTTCCGAGACTTAAGCAAGTCTAATTTTGCCTTCCAGAGAAGTGTAGGCCTCTATTTAGCAACATACCGTAATCTCTCACGTAGAAGGCGCGTTTTCTACGCCAAACAAAATGCTGCTGGGTCTTATACGTGGGAGGGACATTGCCTTGAGATAGGGGTGCGCCTTCTACGCGAGCTGCGCCTTCTACGCGGGAGATACGGTAGCTACATCAGTAGGTGCGAATCTACCTAGTCAAGCAACATCAGAGGCCATACTAGGGGTGAGCCTTACCCGGACCTAATCAGATGGAAATATACATGTTAGAGGAATGCTGATTGCCAACCAACTATACATAGAAATACATGTCTACCTTAACATATGACGACTTTAGCAATCAAAGGTATAATTCATGTTTATAGATTCTGAGAGTCACTAGTGCATAGGTCATGTCACCTGTGGCCTACCTTGGAACCACTATTCTAGGCCTTTATTACCTTGGGTTTGCAAAATGCACAACATATATTTAGATAGTAGCTATAGACATCAATTGTGAGTCAAAGAGGATGCATGCGGCCCTGAGAGGGTTAAGGTGAACTAAATGAGACGAGGACTGATGTGATAGGTAATGGCCTGTAGATGAGGCACTGAGGGGCTGCTCTATGGTAATGGGATTAGCTTCACCATTAGGTGTGTAGTGTAGCTGCTTA
Organism: Acholoe squamosa; assembly: GCA_949317995.1. Lineage (NCBI taxonomy): Eukaryota > Metazoa > Annelida > Polychaeta > Phyllodocida > Polynoidae > Acholoe > Acholoe squamosa. Next base: position 5,827,002 of record OX439050.1, on the reverse strand, counting down.
GGATTATATCAATAGTACAAGAAAGACTTCATATTGTACTCATCATACACCTTTACTTGATCAGATGTGTCACTTGGGTGTTGGTCCAACCTCTGATAATTACTTCAGCAATTCACAAGTGGAAGTATTTCTCAACATATGAAACTGCATTAAAGTCTAAATATTTGGGGCCTCTGAACCTCTGTGAATACATGAGCCCCCGATGGTCTGACATCTCTTGATTTGATGTATGCTGCATTTATGCATTACGAGTCTTGGCATAAAATGGTAAAGGTGAACGATGATCAGTTTGAGCCGACTGTTTCTTCACGAGGGTGTCCTGCCTGTTCTGCACAAGGCCGTTAGGCCGAGTGCGGAGCGGGCAGGACACCCGAGTGAAGAAACAGGAGGCTCAAACTGATCAGAGTTCATCTTTATATTTTTGTCAAGGTGTTTGAGTGGAAAATCAATCGATATTTCATCAATAATATTGAAATTAAACCCTTATGCAGCCCTGATGTGTTACTCACCAGGGCTGCATTCATACACCGAGGTGACTCTACTGGCTGACATACTTCTGGAGGGTTTGCCTGATACACTCCTGCATCAGTTACCCTTATATATTCATACTTACTGACACAATTCTGATGCACCAATGCAGTGCTGGTGCATCTAGACTCACTAGCAATGCATTGGTGCATCATGCCCACAAAGAAGCATGAACCTGGAGGCATCATGCAGGTGTTAAAGGATTAAGTAAAAAAAAAAAGGGGGGGAAAACAAACTGTCTGCGTCATCAGAAAGCCTTGCGGGTGAAATAGAGTTGGCATAGAAACTACTCAAAACCTGATGTGGGCGAGAGCGGTCAGGTGTAAAACAGATACCATGCCAGTAGACAGGGAGGGGTGGAGGGAGTCAGTGCATTTAGAGTATAGACATTACCTCAGCTTTGTTCTTTCAATCATATGTTTCAGGAAAATGATTCACATACAGCATTTAAATTATATGGATTTCAGGGATGTGAAATGCCAAAATCAAAATTCTCTGAAGTGTGATATATGGCTTCGCGGCAATTCTCAATTAACATTCTAGGTATTGAAAGGGACATATTTATACCATCTATTAACAGTTGTTTGGTGCCCAATCTTAAATTTGTCATCAGGATAGTGAAACATGCACCTTTTGTGAAGGGGTCAGACATGAAAAATTCAGTCGGTTTATCACCCCCATCCCATACATAAATGGTAAACTATTTTCTCGGTGGATTTTCGCTGCCCTAGTGAAGACTAAAATCTCGGATTTCTCGGAGATTTCACACCCCTGGATTTATATCTAGAAAATGTACATGTACAGAGAAAGGGCCCTCTTGGGTCCTTATGAAGCATGACGCAGTCCTGTTGAGTTACCCACTATCGCTGCATTTGTGCATCATATGAATTACTCTATGCGCGACTCTAGTCGCGCATAATGCATAATGCGTACCGTCCCAAAAGGTCGGCATGATGCACCAATGAAGTGCTGGTGGATAGACTCACCTGCACTTCGTTGGTGCATCATGATGACCAATAGGCATGATGCATTGATACATCAGTGCATATATAGTGCATCATGGCTGAATGGTCTTACCTGACACAGTAGCAGTATTAAAAGTTGTGTAAGTCACCAGGAACCAGCGTACTCACCTGAAACATACAGAGAGAATATTATCATTAACATGTGACAGAGCACAGAGCACAGTACCATAATTTCTCTAGTATATGATTGTTTGATTTGTTTAACGTCCTAAGGCCTGTAGGACCTCATGGGAGTATCTCTAGTATAAGCTGCGGCTTATACTAGATACTAGAATCAAAGTAAAGGTGTGGTTTATAGAATGTTCCCAAAGTCAGGATGCGGCTTGTAAGGGGGTAATTATACGAAGTGCGCTCATACAAGAAGAGTGAGTGGGTAATAGATGTTTTTAACACCATTTCGACAGCTTAGGTCGAGAACTACATTCAGGGGCGTAGGAAAAGGGGGGGCCAGGGGGGCCTGGGCCCCCCCAATCATGAAGGAGGTGGGGCCTGAGTATGTCTGGGCCCCCCCAATATTGTCCAAGAACTCATAAACACAATGGAAAAGAAGCTAAAACTTTACATCTCAAATTAGATTATTATGGTGATGTCATAGGGAGAATGGGGGTCTGAGACTAAAGTCAGATCCAAAATTTACCAAAAATCACTTTTCTATATGAATTCTAAATACGCATATATAGACGCCATCATGCATCAGCCGACAATTCAAGGTGGTCGCGATGGTGCCCTCACCAGGCCCCCCCCCCAATGAAGATTTGCTTCCTACGCCTCTGACATTACACAATTTCACAGAGGAATGTGTTGGTGCCCGAGCATGTGTGCACCACACACATCTGAGGGGATAGGAAAGAGGAGATATACTCTTCATGTGCTAGGGAAGCCTGCATACAAGAGAATTTACGACAGCACGGGGATGGGGAACATTGAAATTCAGGGCAGTAGCAGGGATTGCTTTTCTGTGCTAACTCTGGTGTTTCCTGACTGGGGTACAGAGCCCCTGTGTAGCTGACACTGCTGTATTACTTTGTATTGGTGGTCTATTTATCTAACCCCTGCATGACTGCATAGTGCTCTAATGTACCTTTTTAAAGACGGCTGGGCAAAGCTGTAGTGTATTATCCTTAAGGCTGATTGGCCGTGAATTATCTAGATGGATAATGCTCTCCCAGTAAAGGACAACCTTTAGGCTTTACTTTTGATATTTGTGTGTTATTAGGTGGCTGATATGTGATTTTTCTGTGTTATAACAGGAATAAGGCACTTGGTTATGGCCACGGTTGTGCTCTAGACTGTATTGAGATGTCTCAGGGCCTCTCCCCTTGATGTCTCAATACAGTCTAGCGCACTCCCATGGCCATGCCCCGAGCATTATTCCTGAACTAACCCAATCTCACCGCATGACACATTCTAGGGAATCCCCCCTCTCGTGTTTAGGGACGATGGTCCCCATTTAATAGGAAATATTACTACTGTAAAACCCCGGTCATAAGCCGGATTTTTTTTTTCTATTTTTGACTAACACTGGCTTGTAAATTTCTCCCAAAGTCTACCCCCGGCTTATGACCAGGGTTTTATTACTATAGAATAAAGAGAAAATGGTCAACATTTGACCCTAAAACCGGCTTATAATATTTCTTCAAACTCTACCCCCGGCTTATGACTGGGGTCAGCTTATGACCGGGGTCGGCTTATGACCGGGGTTTTACGGTATGCATGATAACTGCCTATAGATATTGGTACTACAGTAACCAGTGAGCAGAACTACTTTTACCCAGAATCCCTGAAAGCCAGTGACAACTCACGCTAGTGGTCGAGGTGGGGCCAGCTTGCCTGTTACCCTTTAAGGGCCACTGATGCAGGGGTGTGTGGTGGTGGTGGTGGGTGGGCGGGGGTTAGATCAACTATTATGTTAGTGCTGGAATCCTGAATTAAGAATAGTGTATAGCAATAGGACCTAATCTGAATTTACAGATGTCCAGTCTCCATCCCTCTCCTGTACTGTGGTCAGAGATAGCTTAGTGAGAGGGTTAAGTCAACCCAGGTGAATATCTCACCAGGGGTACATTTATGCATCATGATGACCCTGCAGGGTCAGCATGATGCATGAATGAAGTGGCCACTGTTTTGGCATCTTACATAATCCATTTAATTTACCTCTCTCACAGGCCATATGTAGAATAATAAATAAAAAATCTGACATACTCTACTTAATCTCATTCAGCTTGTTGCCTGAATCACACAACACCTTTTTTCCCGTTTTCCATGTAATAGTAGAATGGATGACTAGCAGCATTATGTGGAGGTCAGAAACCTGACACAGACTGTGTTTACATTCTGTCTGTTACCTCAATAACATGACACTCTCCATGTCTGTGCAAACCACTACCGCATAGCCCCTTGCATCAGCAGGCCTATACAGGGTTACAGTCCGACAGGGGCAACACGGCCCTTTTAAACTCTGATATGGGCGACATGGCCCTTTTAAACTCTGACATGGATGACACGGCCCTTTTAAAATCAGACACGGCTTTTAAAATCTCACATGTGCAACATGGCCCTTTTAAAAGTCTCACATGGGCAACACAGCTCTTTTAAAATCAGACATTAGTGGCACGGCCCTTTTACAATCTGACATTAGTGGCTTGGCCCTTTTAAAATCCGACACGCGTGTCATGGCCCTTTTAAAATCTGACATGGATGACACGGCCCTGTTAAACTCTGACATAGGTGACACGGCCCTTTTAAAATCCGACAAGGGTGACACGGCCCTTTTAAAATCTGACATGGGTGACACGGCCCTTTTAAAATAAGACATGGGCGACACGGCCCTTTTAAAGTCTGACAGGGGTGACAGGGCCCTTTTGAAAAGCAACGGACACAGGTGTGGTCAGCAGAATGATAAAAACTGACCGAGTGACACAGACCAAGCGGCCACTAAAATGGTTATTTCATCAGTTTGACTTGAGACATGAGATACCCCCCCCCAACCACATCCCCCATCAGAGGCCCCATGTCTGGGTGGAAAGTAAACTGTCTGGGTTGGACCAGTGACATTGTATAGACCTCACATACTCCATCAGAACACAATGGAATGGACAGGATATTAAAATAACCCTTTAAGGATGTAATATATGATGAATAGACTTGCACGAGTTGGCTTCAGGGGGTGATATAAGCATGAGCCATAGGCGAATGCTTATATTAAACCCCTGAAGCCAACGAGTGCAAGTCTATTCATTATATATTGCCCTTATAACACGGTTTCCTCCATTAATTCTTAGTATTTACCTTTATATTGTATAGAATCCATTCATTTATTTTGCAAGTCGACAAGACGGCCCTCCGTCATCTTGGTTTCATGTTGACGTATGGTTAAGCTGGCGAGCTCCTGCAACTCCCACTCTCATAGGCCTACTACTGCAAACACGTCGAGACAGAGCTGCGCCAGTCTAAAATATAATCCATTCTGTACACACCAGGCGGCGGCACCTGTAGTGTTGACACAATGGCGAAGACGCACGGCAAGTCGCTCGATTCGAAAGTTTAATAATTTTTTATGTTAAATTCAGCATTAATATCAAGTAATCTACCCGACAGGGAGTTAGAATAACATGTAAAGGATATACTGCTGAAATTATTTCGTCAGATTTGGTCTATAAGCTTCAAAAATGGAGGATTTACTTTCGTGTCAAGGTAGGTTTCAATATGTCTGCCCCACTGTCCGTCCGCCGTCAATTTTGGGTGCTTTTATCGCGAGATATAGGAACTCATATTATCCATTTTCGGCACTGAAAACTCGCTAACCGTGTTATAAGTTCTGTTAATGCATGAGTTGGATTGTATGATGTATCAATGAAGTGCAGGCGAGTCTGACCAGAACTTGTCATTGGTATACCGACCCTTTGGGAGTTTAACAACCCTGTAGGGTTGGCATGATACATGAATGCAGCCCTGGTGAAAAACTCTCGGGCGACCTACATCCATTCATCATGCCGAACCATCAGGGTTGATATACTCCAGAAGGGTCGGCAGGATGATCCAATGAAGTGGTGGCGAGCAGTCTCCTGAGCACTTCATTGGTGCATCATGACAACCAATGGGCATGGTTTTACCCCTGCATCAGCGGTCCTTGAAGGGTTAAAAGACTAAACTCTCTCACTAAGCTATCTCTGACCACAGCACTGGAATAGGATGGAGACTGAGACGTCTGTAAATAGAGATTAGGTCCTACTGCCATACACTTTCCTGAATTCAGGATTCCAGCTCTATATAACTGACCTTACCCATCACCCCACACTCTACTCCCTCAGGATAACCCTTGGGAGATGTTCCCTGCTTTCTAATACCAAATTCTTTCTTTTCTTGGGGGTGGGGGGGTGGGAGGGTAAATGATGCTACCATGCTACCATGAGGCCTAGACAGAAAGTTGTGTTTCAGATTACATGATGAAAAATATTAGGTGAGGTAGGTCAGAATTAGAATATTTTGATCATTAACCACACGGGTCTCAAAAATGTCGCAAAAATGATTGGCCTATTTAACCAAGAAGGACCAGGTAACATAACACAAACAACTGTTTTGGAGACAGCCCTCATGAATAACTTTGAAACTGACAAAAAAAAAGAATTAGTACATTCCAATGGATTTGCTATAAAAAAATAGTTTTCTATAGAAACATCAAGATTTTCATTGACTCAGTCAACATGAAGTATCTTAGAATTCCATGACATTTCATGACTTTCCTTGACCGCTGTATAATCCATAACAGCCAATGAAGCGCGACTGTCAACTATTACCATGAAACCTCAGTCATAAACAGGGGGTAGAGTTTAAGTTGAAATTTGAACAGTTTATAGTAATTAAACTCTGGTCATAAGCCAGGGTGGGACTTTGGCAACAATTTAGAAGCCAATTCTTTACCAAAAAAAAATATTAAAAAAAGATTGGCTTATAACCGGGGTTTTACCAAAAGTAAATGATGTGAAGCTTAAACTTTAGCAATGGTTTATCCATATAGATGCCTTTGAGGGTTACCCCTGGGAGTGGATAGTATAGGGAGGTGGGGCAGATGAGGGGTAGTATTTGGTCTAGTAGTCCAAACACCCCCCACCAAGGTTTACCCATACACTGGTCTATTCCACCATCTACAATAGCTACTTATGATAACTTAACACTACTACCCAGACCCCTGGCTCCCAGCTATATGAGTCTAGACCCCACCCAGTGGCTCCAGCATCTTGGATTTTGCTGGTACTTCTAAAAGTGTCAAAACACAATGATAAGACATGGTATGATGGGTACCTTGTCCCTGGATAACAACCACTTCCAGGAACAAGCTGCTTACATGTTATCAGCTCTTATCAGTGCTTGTCACCAGAAACCAGCTCCAGCCCCGCTTACATCCAATAGCGTTCTGTGGGGTTATGTGGCGTGCAAAGGTCAGTACCGCCCTATGGTTAAAATGTACATGCCACTCCCCATTCCCAGTCAAAGCGGTGCCAAAGTCTCACGTTTTACACCATTTCAGACCCCAAGTGAACAAACAAATGAACAAAGCAAGGAAGGAACAAAGCAAGGATGGAAGGAAGAAAGCATCGCCTTAGTGCAAGAAGGTTGTAACTGACATTTTGGTTTTAACACCTTTATCTAGCTAGGCCACAATTAAAAGAAAGTCTGTTTCTGTTTTTTTAGTACAGATCTCCATTTGAGCATTGTTGATCAGTCAAAAGAACAGCTGCTGGACCAAGAAGGCACTGTGTTCACGTGACAAAAAAAAAGATTAAAAAAAAATTCCCTTCCTACCTACTGACTTTTAAAATCGTCGTACTCTCAACCAGAAACACTTTTTTTAGTGTGGCCCATCTATGAAAGATTGAAGCGCTGTCTATGATATGTGTGCCTACAGGTCCCAGTGCAATATTGCAGAAGCTATAGTAAGTGGAACACTTCTTTTGCCTTTCCCGCAAAACTTGAAAAATGCAGTTACAACCTTCTTGCACTAAGGCAACAAAAGGATCAAACAAAGGAAGAACCTACATAAAGAATGAAGGAACAAAAGAAACGAATGAATAAACATACATGTATACGGTTCTTTAACATTCTAAGGGCTGCCGATGCAGTATCGAATGCATTATGCCGATCAGTCGTCATAATGCTCCAATGTGAGCAGCCTCGCCAGCACTTCATGCCGACCCTCCAGAAGTATATGTATCAAACCGAAGGGTCGGCATGATGCTCCAGTGAAGTGCTGGCGAGTAGTCTCACCGGCACTTCATTGGTGCATCATGCTGACTGACGTGCATGATGCACTCCTGAATCAGCGACCCTTAATGGACTACAGCCACATACTGATAATAACCATGACATGTGTGTACCACAGGGGTGCATGATAGACCCTGGGATGATAGATGACATGGCTGGGAGCAGCTCAGTGTCTGCTGAGTTACTCATGTTTTTACCCCTACACACACACAGGGGGATTGATGGTATATAGGATAGTCTCATGTCATATATATATATATTATATATATATATATATATATATATATATATACCGTAAATCCCCGGTCATAAGCCGGCCCCGGTCATAAGCCGGGGGGTGAGTTCAGGAAAAAAATAAAAGCCGGTTTTTGGGTCAAATTTTTACCATTTTCTCTTTATTCTATAGTAAAAAAAAACGGTCATAAGCCGGGGGGGGGGGACTTTGGGGAAAATTTAGAAGCCGGTTTGGGCCCAAAATAGAAAAAAGAAATCCGGCTTATGACCGGGGATTTACGGTATATATATATATATATATATATATTCCATCAATGGAAAAGAAAACCTAAAGGAGAGGTTTTTATATTTCCAGAATGCCACACTAAACCATACATTGCCTTCATGTGAACATGCGTTTGGCTTCTAGTTTTCAACAAAAGCCTTTTTAACACTTGTGTGAGGAAACTTATTCAGGAATCTCAGAGAACATGATAACCTGAGGACTCTAATACATCCCTGACTAATGCATCACTAAGCCTGTTGGTCATCATGATGCATGAAAAGACTCTGGCGCTTAACTCGTCAGGACTGTATGCAGGCACCATGCTGCGCCTGCAGAGTAAACATTTATACATACAATGATTTTCCAAAGAAGTGCTGGCCAGCAGTCCCATTAGCACTTCATCATGCTGTCGTGGTGCTGACCGGTGGGCATGATGCACTCCTGCATAAGTTAAGGACTTAAGAGCACCTTACTATAGCAGAGCTAACAGGTGTAATAGCGAGGTTTCTATGTTTATATGTAAGTAATCAACAACAAAAGTATGGCGATGATAGTTCCAATCGCGGAATGTTTTGCGATATATATTTGTGGGTACCAGACACACATAAAGATCTGTCAGAATCCAGCGGCAGTGCAAGATCAGAACCCGAAGTCACTGATATCACCATGATACCAGCATGCACATGATGTTCCTGGGAATCCTGATTGAGCGCTATAGATATGTTCACATTTTTCTGCACAATGTGAGTAGACAAAGTTGTATCTGCATATTTCGAGTTTTGCAGGAGAGGCAAAAGAAGGGTTGCAATAACTATAGCACACAGTTGACAGAACCCAATTGTATTGGGGCCTGTAGACACATACCGTAAATCCCGGTCACAAGCCGGCCCCGGTCATAAGCCGGGGGGTGAGTTCAGGAAAAAAATAAAAGCCGGTTTTTGTGTCAATTTTTTACCATTTTCTCTTTATTCTATAGTTTAAAAAAAAAAACGGTCATAAGCCGGGGGGGGGGGACTTTGGGAAAAATGTAGAAGCTGGTTTGGGCCCAAAATAGAAAAAAAAATCCGGCTTATGACCGAGGATTTACGGTATATCATAGAGAGAGCTTCAATACTTTCATAGATCAGGGCCAATAGATGTTAAAACAGAAGAAAACTCAATTTTGCCAAAATGTTAGTTACAGCCTTGTTGCACTGAGGCATGAAATACAGATGGTGAGTCAGTGAAAGCTGAATCCAATAATGGAATCTGGTCATCACAGCTCGCAACCATTTCATGTCTAACTGAAGTTATTTAAAACAAGATGTGTCTGAATATCTCTTAGTCCTATTATATTGCTTTATTCTATTTTTTAGTGACCTGTAGGATCCCTTCCTAATACAATGTACATTTGAGTGAGGTAGTGTCAGTGTGTCAGTATTTGAGTCAATGGGTATAGGAGAAGAATGAGCCCTGAAACTGGTGAGGCATGATAAGGGAGGGATGAACACACCGGGGAACTACGCCGGGCATCTGCGGTCTGTATAACTACCGCAGGCATAGGTCTCCACCCCTCATCCCCTCTCCCCTTACTTCCTCCTGTGTCAAGGTCAGGTCACAGACAGGGAGAGGGAGGATTACAGAAATATAATCTTGTAGGTTTCCAGCCTACCGGGGAACACACACAGACACACTCACCAATACCTAGACTGACTCAGTCCCCTCGAAGGATAGCAAGAGTAGGCGAATGAATCCCCTGGTAGTGGTTTTCCCCCATTCCCCTCATCATAGATTCGGTCATTAATCTCATAGATGCGGTCACTGCTGTAGTGTTGCCGAAAACCTTTTCTTGACGCAGGCCAAAGTGGCCATTTCTCTTTCACAAAGGCCATATGAATACTGATATTTTAAGATACCTTTATAAACTTCTTTGTAACCTGTTTATACTATGCAAAAAATGAAAAAAAAAATCATACAAACAATTTTACAAATATGGCCCTATCTTTGCTTCTAATTGGCCGATCTGACAAATTCTTTCACCATTATGAAGCTTATACTATGGCAGGCCATTGTGGCCTGCGTTCTAAGACCCTACATTTCGACAACACTGCCTGCTGTGTTGGCCAAGCAGCATATAAATACCTGTCTAGCTGTTTGGACAAGCAGCTTTTAGATACCAGTCTAAACATAATACAGTAAAATTCCATTATAACGAATCCTGTTATAACGAATTTTCGGTTTTAACGAACAAAATCCTTGGTCCCAAACCATAACCATACATTTCTATAGAAAAATAATCCCCTTATAATAAAGTTTTTGCACCAGAATTCGGATATAACGAAGGAATTAGAGTGCAAAATGTATTTGTTGTGGTAATTTAAGTCTACAAAAAGCAAAATGAATAAATTCCTTTTATGAAATATGTCAAAATAATCTATGATGGCCATCAGAGGGATGTCACACCCTCTTATGCAGGGCTTCTTCACCCCCCCCCCCACCATTCCCACCACAGAGAGGGACATCACGGCCATTTATGCAGGACTTCTTCACACTCCCACCATTCCCACCACACAGAGGGACGTCACAGCCGTTTATGCAGGACTTCTTCACCCTCCCACCATTTCCACCACACAGAGGGACGTCATGGTCGTTTATGCAGGGCTTCTTCAGCCCCTCCCACCATTCCCACGGCCGTTTATGTACCTTAAATCCCCGGTCATAAGCCGGATTTTTTTTTCTATTTTGGGCCCAAACCGGCTTCTAAATTTTTCCCAAAGTCCCCCCCGGCTTATGACAGGGTTTTTTTTTACTATAGAATAAAGAGAAAATGGGAAAAATTTGACACCAAAACCGGCTTATATGATTTCCCTGAACTCACCCCCCGGCTTATGACCGGGACCGGCTTATGACCGGGGATTTACGGTAGGACTTTTTCACCCCCCCACCATTCCCACCACAGAGAGGGACGTCACGGTCGTTTATGTAGGACTTCTTCACCCCCCCACCATTCCCACCACACAGAGGGACGTCACGGCCGTTTATGTATGACTTCTTCACCCCCCACCATTCCCACCACACAGAGGGACGTCACGGTCGTTTATGTAAGACTTCTTCACCCATCCACCATTCCCACCACACAGAGGGACGACACGGCCGTTTATATATGACTTCTTCACCCCCCACCATTCCCACCACACAGAGGGACGTCACGGCCTCTTATGCAGGGCTTCTTCACCCCCCCACCATTCCCACCACACAGAGGGACGTCACGGCCGTTTATGCAGGGCTTCTTCACCCCCCCCACCATTCCCACCACACAGAGGTACGTCACGGCCGTTTATGCAGGACTTCTTCACCCCCCACCAAACAGAGGGACGTCACGGCTGTTTATGTAGGACTTCTTCACCCCACACCATTCCCACCGCACAGAGGGACGTCACAGCCGTTTATGCAGGACTTCTTCACCTTCCCCCCTTCCCGCATCTGGGTCTCTTCTTGGGATTTGTACTTGGCCGGAAGCAGAATGACGTCACACTGGAGACAAACATTCACGCCGCCTCAGGGACATGGTGGGACGATGCTGTCACACACTTCTGACTGTTTTCAGATGAGATCTCTTCTGAATAATAATCTTCCATATAAGTTTCCAAAGTTTCAGATGATCTCATCTGAAAGTACCGGTAATTCAAATTCATATGAGATCTGGCATATATCCTTGATCGGGGTCTCTGCCCCTGAACCCCTGTTTGGCCGGGAACGTCATGGCCGTTTATGCAGGACTTTTTCACAACACCCCTCCCTGCCTATGCAGCCCCACAGAGACGGGGACCATCAAAGGGAAGTCATGCCTTTTATGCAGGGCTCCTTCTTTCATCCCTTAGTAGCCCCCCCCCTCCCCACCCCACCCCCACCCTCCGAGGAAGGGGCCCACTGCTCCAAATTGCCTTATTTGGATACATGTACTACGAAATTCATTTATATCGAATTTCTTTCCTTGTCCCAAGTACCGGTAGTTTGTTATAACGGAATTTTACTGTAGAACGTCCGGGAACCACAGAAACTCTGCTAACTTTTAAGTACTATTAGACATTAATGGAGGTAAAATCAACCAAACCAAACCTCCAATTTACTTCATGACCACAGAAAGGGGTACCGTAAACTCTACATGTACATGTATAATTTGAAAGTTGTGCCCGCTAGGCACAGGAAGAAAAGTAGTAAAAATCCATTTTGGATTTTGGAAAAGTACTCTGAATATTTACTTTCCAAGTTCAATATTCATTTTAAAAGAGTTAATGTGGTTGGCGCGCTGGGGTTTGAGTTTGTGAACTTCTTTACTTTTCATATTTTATGATACTTAATTGGAAAACTGAATATTTCAATATCTTCTCCTAACACTCCCAGCTCTGCTCTGATGGACTATAAAAGCATGTTTGGGGCTGAGCCAAGTTGGGCAGACACCACGACACACCACAACAATGTCAGTGTGTTACCACTCTAGTCATTTACTTTGGTCAAAAAATCAATGAACAAATTAAAAGAAGAAGAGAGGAAATCTATAAAGTAACTTTTGGTAAATCTTGAACCTACAACATGCTTTCTGTTCCGATAAAACTGAAGTTCTATGAAGCTATAGTTCGATAGCTACAAAACTTTCTAAGCAATTATACTATGGACCTCTAGCCACCCTACAACATAGCTTTGTTGTGCTACCCAGCAATGCTATCCTGGCAACCCCCCTCCCCAGACTATGTGTTTCTGGCTACCAATGAAGTGCACTTCATTGGTGCATCATGCCAACCCTCCGGGAGTATACATATTGAGGCTCCAATGAAGTGCTGGTGAACAGTCTCGCCAGCACTTCATTGGTGCATCATGACAACCAGTGGGCATGATGCACTCCTGTATCAGTGGCCTTTAAAGGGTTAACAGGAGCAGTCAAACTGTAGAGCACCTCTCTTACCCGACGCCTGGGGGCCCTGGAGTCCAGCGCCACGTCACCACATGGTCACGTGTCCCTCGACTTTGTTGTATATAAGGCCGTTGTACAGCCTTCCTCAGGGTCAGTCCAGTCGTGACGGACCGTCGTGAGCGATGGTCGGCGGCTGCCCGACTACCATGTTATAATACTTCTCTGTGCTGTTGCACAGAGAAGGTATATGTTGCTTGTTAAACATAGACACTAGAAGGCTGTGCTAGTCGTCTAGTGTTGAAAGTGCTTAGTAGTTCAAACACTACTACCTGTAAACTGTCATCGAGAACGGCTGATGCCTATGCATTATTGACAATAAAGTTTTAACTGGAACCTGAATAGTTGTTCTTCGTTGTCCATCGAAAGATTCGATTAGCATCGAGGGGTAGAACACTACAAAGCTATAGTTCGATAGCTACAAAACTTTCTAGGCAATTATACTATGGACTCCTAGCCCCCCTACAATATAGCTTTGTTGTCCTACCCAGCAATGCTATCCTGGCAACCCCCCTCCCCAGACTATGTGTTTCTGGCTCTGTCTCGCCAGCACTTAATTGGTGCAACATGATGACCAATGGGCATGATGCACTCCTGCATCAGCGGCCTTTAAAGGGTTAAGAGGAGCAGTCAAACTGTAGACAGACAGACAAGACACACAGCTAACAAACATGTCCTTAGGGAGGTTAGGACCACTTAGTGGTGGGGTGTATATCATTACCATAGAACCCCATGTATCATTACCATAGAACCCCGTGTATAAGCCGCTTTGGTTCTAACTGATGGATTTTCAACATTCAGGAAACTATGGGTACATAAAGCCTTAAAAAGATGTTTCCAAACACTCCCACTAACATAATATAAGATCAACATAAAACCTGTTAGATTATCCAAACAGGTTTGCAGGAAGAATGTTACAGAAGATGTTTAGAAAGATGTTATGTGTTTCAGGTAAAATTTATGCTGAAGATATAAGGTAGTGAAGGACAGATTTTGTTCTTATTTTTTTTATTACTACTTCTCTAATGGCACAAAGAGTCACAATGGCATATGCATTAACGCCTCATGACCATAATCTCTCGTGATGCACCAATGAAGTACTGGCGAGAATGCTCACCAGTACTTCATTGGAGCATCATGCAGACAACCAATGGGCATGATGCATTCCTGAATCATCGGCCTTTAAAGGGTTAGGAAACACCCCCAGGGGTCTGGGATGGTGTATAAGCTGGTGGCTTATATAAGCCGCCAGCTTATATTTTGGAGGCTTATATTTAAGCTGGCGGCTTATATTTAAGCTGGCGGCTCATATTTAAGCTGGCGGCTCATATTTAAGCTGGCGGCTCATATTTAAGCTGGCGGCATATATTTAAGCTGGCGGCTTATATTTAAGCTGGCGGCATATATTTAAGCTGGCGGCATATATTTAAGCTGGCGGCTTATATAAGCCGCCAGCTTGTATGCATGGTTTTACATTATATGAAGTATAACAGTTAACCCTATAAGCCCCATGTTATACACAGTACAGGGATCAAGGTCTTATCTACACGTGCTGTCTGCAGGGGGGGGGGGGGGGGTACTCACCATTAGAAGTTATTTCCCCACTGCCAAACTACAGACACCCTAAATCCAGGCGATATGACTGCTCCCAAATTCCTTAAGTAATCCACCACCCCCTAATTTCAGGGCTTTTGAAGATACTGCCCCCTAATTTCGGGGCATTTGAAGTTACCACCACTTAATTCAGGGCATTTGAAGTTGCCACCGCTTAATTTCAGATTTACAGAAATATGTGCAGCATAACCCCTAATATATATCTTTTTTTCTGGTGAAGGGAAGATATTTTCGGCCCCCTATTTTTGAGATTTAACAGTTACCGCCTCCTAAATTGTGTCTCACAGCCTCTGCTTCTGGGGCCGGTTGGCAGTGGGTAGCCTATTGTGCCTTGAGTACCCCCCCCCCTCTCCTGGAGAATGTGTGAAAGTGGGGGAGGGGGAGGCGGGAGGGGGGGGGGTTGGGTCAGGGCTGATACTGATGCAGGGTGTGAGTGGTCTAGGTTCAAGTGACCCCTATAATTCTTGAGTACAGGAGTGTTACTATAACATACATCTATATATCCTTCTGCCACCTGGAGCGCACACCCCACCGGACGATGTGTGTGTGCGGGGGGGGGGGGGGGCAGACTGAGGCAGGGTGGAGAGAACTGACCCCTATAATATTTGAGTATAGAAGTGTTATTGTACCATATATCTATATGCTTCTGTCACCTGGAGCGCACACCCACCCCACCTGCTCCCTCCATCTCCAACTGCTGCTTACTTAGTCACTCCGCCAGAGCTTGCCTAAAAGTCTGATACATGTACAGGGGAAAAAAGATAAAAAAAAAAAAAAAAGAAGAAATTAAAAAGAAATCGGTGGTACCCGGTACGGGAAAACATACCTTTCATTTTTTGGATCCTTGAAAATTCAGAAAAATGCTTTGAGTTGCTCGGGACCCTCAGACTGCCTCTGCTGTGGAATGAATTTGTACTTAATGCAAATACCCCCTGCGCTTATTCAAGTCCAAGGTCACTCAATCCAAGGTCACTGTGAGGTCACTCAGTTTAAGCTGAGGGAGGTCACCCGCTATCCTGGGTTGTGTCTGGGAATCACG
Organism: Acholoe squamosa; assembly: GCA_949317995.1. Lineage (NCBI taxonomy): Eukaryota > Metazoa > Annelida > Polychaeta > Phyllodocida > Polynoidae > Acholoe > Acholoe squamosa. The sequence goes on along the minus strand of OX439050.1, from coordinate 5,811,088 downwards.
TGACCTTTCTCAGCTTTCCAAAGCAGTGCAGGGCAGATATGATCTACTACACTTTATAGCATCAGCAAAAGTGTTAGGGGTGCGCCTTAGAGGCGAGCTTATTATACTATAAACAGCACCAGTTCTCAAAATCTGGTCCCAGATGCGCCTCATATCCTCCTCTTACATTGAGGGTGCCCCTTACCAGTTCTCAGGTCTCATATGTGGGGTGTACTACATACATGCACTGTAAATTCTGCCGTATAAGCTGCGGCTTATACCAGAACCCATATCAAAATCAGTGTTGCCGAAATGACGCTACCGGGTAGCATGGCGGCTTGGGCCGGCGAAGAATCCTAATGGCGGGCGTAGGGCCTTATGACATGATCTTAGCTTCCTAATGGTGAAAGAATTTTTCAAATCAGCCAATTAGAGGCCCTGGCGAGTGACTTGCCAGGGCCTCTAATTGGCTGATTTGAAGGGGTTAGTTAACATGTCAAGGGCCACACAATGCATTAGTACATCAGGCCCATGTGTTGGCATACGGCCTAAAAAAATTGTTGTCTTCAGGTAACGCTACCTACCCTAATTTGTTAAGGGCATTTCGGGAAAATCTGATATTTTGGCACTTATCGAGACATGGAAGTTTTCTTACCTCGATCTCACAGATCAAATTCGCGTCGCATAGGCGCGAAAATTTACAGCCGGCTTAAAAAAATTCTCAAAAAAAAAATTTCCCTACCTACCTACCCTAATTTTTTTCGACACCGTTACCTGAACTCAACAACTTTTTTTTTTAGGCCTAATGCATGAATGTAGCCCTATTGGGCAGTGACTTCATTGGTGCATCGTGACAACCAATGGACATGATGCACTGCTCCATCAGCAGCCCTTATAGTATTAACAACCAGTGCCTCACTCAGTGTGTAGGAATGCTGCCTCAATGTTAGTTAGTTTTACTGTGTGCTTTCCTTAGGCCGGAGGAACACATGGAGCTATATGGGACTGGTCATTTTGTACATTTCCTAACAACAAGGGGGTTGTGAGTTTAACCAGTGTTCCCGAAAAACATTTTCTCGACGCAGGCTAGCTTGGCCTGCGTCCTTCCTTCTAATGCAAGCCAAATTACAATTGTTATTTGTTGGTTCTGGTATGAAATTCATTGGAGATTTTGAAAAAAAATTAAAACTCTTTCGTCATTTAGATTCTATGCCAGCTTGATTTCAGCAACACTGGAGTTTGTGTGTGTGGGGGGGGGGGGGCAGGGGCGGGGGCGGGAGGCAAGGTTGTTCAACCGAGCACATTTTTCCCACCTGTTCTCAAAGAAGTGTGCGGAATGATTTCTGTTCTCAGCAATAAATCCTGATTGTTTTTGGACGTTTGTACTATTTTCCGTGGAAGGGGGAGGGGGCAAAACAATTTCAATACTTGAGTGGAGGGTTCAACATATTTTTCACACCTACGTGTGAAAATCCATCACCCCTCCCCTCATATTTACAAGATGATCTCTCCCTAGAAAAACAAAAACAATGAAAAAGATAAAAACAGAGACAAGAGAGTGCTCTAGATACCTCTCCCGCTAGCACCTCCTAGTCTGGTCTCAGTCTGACCCAGGGTGGGGGGCACTGAGGCTCGGTTTGGGTACCAACTGTGGTTCTGACCCCATGGAGGGGGCTGTCGGCGCATCGATGAGGGGAAAATGGGGGCCGTTGACTGTGTTACATTTTAAGATCAGGGATGTTAATGACTTGCATGGAAAGGAATTAACTTGAATATTCACTGGAATTAACGTGAGTATTCACTCCAGGGGTGTAAAAGTCTGAAGATGAATAATCAAAGACCCTTAATTTACATGGAAGAGGCCCTGAAAAGGGGGGGGGGCTGTTATCAGACTGCTTCGAAAAAGGAGGGGCTGTAAATATTGAGCTGTATTTTAAGGCGCTGTGAAATGGCAATAATGGGGGGTTGTAGTTTTGCAGTTGGTACCACCCATACATTCAGTGCCCCCCCCCCCTCCCGTGGAAGCAGGCAGACACAGACTCACGCAGTCACTGGGTCATTCATCATTTAATGGTTTGTTTGGTTGGACCAGGTCTGGTCATTCCATCCAAATGAATTGAAATTCTTAACCCTTTCAGGCCTAAAAAAGAATTATTGTATTCAGGTTACATGGCCCCAAAAAAAAATTACCGTAAATCCTCGCATATAAGACGTGGCTTGTACACATGAACCATCGACATCCTATTATAACCGACTTTGCATGTTTACCAGTGGGTGCTAGTACCATACAGGCTAGGCATGGGGGGGATGTGAGTCCACTGCAGCCACCAGCTAAGGCCTAATTAACATGCGATTTGGAGCTTTCAGGGGTCTGAAGCCACTCTATACATGGCTGAGTCTTAACACCTGTAGGTGTGAAAACTCCACACCTGGAGGTGTGATGAGTGGTAGTCCACACTAACCATACCTTTGAACTTGTATTTATATCATTAAGCCACTATGTGCAAATTAATGAACTTCTGTGTGTAGGGTGGGACAGAGTGGATTCCCACCAGGTATTACATAACCGTACCCTACAACCAGTGTAAAGCACATGCTGATACCCAGCTTCAGCTAGACACTACGGCGCCGCCCCTATCCCGCTAGGTCGGAAAAGGATTCTCCCCGAGTCAGGGTGCGTCCTTTAGGCGAGGAATTTCCACTTTGGGACAGTGCTAAAATGACCACAACTTGAACCTAGCAGCTTCCTGTATGACTCAGCCTAAGTCAGGGTGCGTCCAATACACAAGAGGTGTCCTTACAGTGATTCTTTTTTTTCTCTCTCTTAGGGAAATTAGGAAATTGATGGCCGAAAATAAGAAAAAGATATATGTTTCCGGATTTCTCAAAAGTGTTATAGTTATCTTGTGGAGGCTAGTTGACTTTCTGACATCATGTGCTCTAATTTGATACCAAATACGTCTATAACCACTATCCAGACAATATTTGATATATTTTTATATAGTTTTGCCCAAAAGAAAATGAAAGGAAAAAGAAATAAAAAAGATTGGGACCGGGCTAAAAAAGGCATGGTCGGTCGGGACACCTGAATACAACTATTTTACTTTTAGACCTATAATTATAAAGGGCTGTTGAAGCAGGAAGGCATTCATGATTCTAGATCTGCTCATCTGCACCTATCGTAATCTCCCTGGTTCTCCCTGGATCACATTCATAGGGGTCCAGGGGGACTAAACTACAAGACGGTTTTTGAATTTTGAAAATCCGGGGGATGTTGACTAGGTATAAAATCAATCCTGTTATACCTCCTGACCCACGGATTATACCTAAAACCTGACTCCTATACAAACAGTTTAGGATAGACCTGGTTGGTCTGCTGTTTATGCTGCTGTCAACCCATCAGCCTACTGTCTATTTCCAATTACCGTAATCTCCCGCGTAGAAGACGCGTTGCGCGTATAAGACGCACCCCAAACTCAGCACATGCATTTTCGCATATAAGACGCACATTTTCATGCTGATATTTGTAAGATGAGTACATTTCTATAGTAAAAGTACCCCTCGTATAAGACGCACCCCCAACTTGAGAGAAAGCTATAAGACTCCCCAGCATTTTATAAAGGCACCTACAATATCAATATTCATATGGCCTGCGTTAGAAGGAAATGGGCTACGTATGATGCCGGGGTAAGATGCCAAGACGCAGGACACTTTGAAAAGGTTTTCGGCAACACTGAGACCCCATGTGGAGATGTAGACTATTCCATCCTTAACCCTTTACCCCCCATTCCCCTTTAAAATCATACGTGATGTAGTACTTAACAAGCCTCAGTGGCCTGTAAAGGGTTAACAACCCTGGAGATTCAAGGATCGAGTACCACCTGGGATCAACATGTCAGCACCAAGGACAGAGGTCAACAGGACGCAGGGGTCAGACATAAACATGTTACACGGCTCTGATGGACGCTGACAAGACGCTGACTTAGTGACTAGAGACGCTGCTGTCTGACGGACTGGGTCTATTTGTTAACTTACTGAGTATATCAAAGGCATATCACCTCATCTTTTAGCAAACAGTGGGACAGCTAAGCAGAAATGATTTACATGAATTATGATGAGTGAGTGAGTGAGTAATAGATGTTTAACGCCATTTCGACAGATAAGGTCATATTCATGGCGAGAACGACATTACACAATTTAACAAGGGAATGTGTCAGTGCCCACGCATATGTGCACCACACACATCCTGAGGGGATAGTAAAGAGGAGATACAGACCCTTTTAAGTGGGCTAGGGAAGCCCGGAATTATGATGACATGAACACAATCAAGACACCATGTTTTGTTAGACTGGTACCTGTAATCAAATTACAGGAAGAAATTCATTCACTTAAAATTCCATGTTTGATACCAGTCTGCCATGTGTTTCATGTCAATCTTTAACCCCGGTCTTTAACTCTTTTATCTTCCCGCAGTGCTTTAATTCATGATGCATTTTTCTTGGTTCGTCATGATGCATGAATGCAGCCCTAGCGCGTAACTCACCGGGGCTGCATTCATGCATCATGCCGACATAGACACAAATAAAGGCATTAGTGATCTTTAAAATGTTCACCATGTATTTCTCTGGCACTTAAAAAGAAAAAAAGAACCCTTGTCAGTGTTATGTACGTGTGTTGAATATATAAAATGGGCAGGGTGGGTGGGGAGCTTCAATTATCTACATACAAGTAGAAAACACTGCTACATGAGTTCAACCCAAATCCAACTTTGGAATAAGCTACAAGCCCCACCTAAGGCTATTCTATAGTGCCAAATGCCCTTCTATGGGGCTGGCTTTTGAAGAAATTTCCAAGAAGGTGATTAAGTTCCTCTTCTGCTTAGTATTTGAGATCCCCCCCCCACACACACACACACACTCTCATTAATGATAAAATATTATTCTCTGTGGATCACAAAAAAATGAACTGTCTGACCTTCAAATATATAAGCCGCACCTTCCCTTGCCTGCCCACCAGCAATTTGATTTGGGTTCTGATGAGGATTTACTGTATTGCATTATGCTCATTGGTCGGTGGCATGATGCATGAATGCAGCGAGTTACTCACCAGGTCTACATTCATGCATCATGTCAACCCTACTGGACTGATACTCTCCCAGAGGGACGGCATGATGCACCAATGAAGTGCTGGTGAGCAGATTCACCAGCACTTATACGAGGGTGAGGCTTATACAAGGGAATTTATGGGGTACTTGATGTAACAACTACCATAATCTCCCGCGTATAAGGCGCGTCTTATACGCCAAACAAAATTATGCTGAGTCTTATACATGGGAGGGACATTGCCTTGAGTTTGGGGTGCGCCTTATAGGGGGGGTATTTTTACTATAGAACAGTACTAAAGTAACAAAAATCTGCCCTTAGAGGTGCGCCTTATACGTGAAACAGACCTCCCTGAGGTGCGCCTTATACGCGAGAGATTACGGTAGTAGTACCGGAATGTTGACTGAGGTTTCAGGGATAAATAACGTGTTTTCCTCTTAGTTAGATCTGTCCACTCATTACCCAAGCAATGCCCAATTGTCACGTGATCACAGGGAACCTACCCCTCATTGAATCATATAACACTTTAAGGGCTACTGATGCACGAGTGCATCATGTTCAGGCCTAAAAAAAAATGTGTTCAGGTTACCTACCCTAATTTCTTGGCCCTACCCTAATTTTTTTATGGGCATTTCAGGGAGAATCTGATATTTTGGCACTTATCGAGACATGGAAGTTTTCCCATGATCTCGCAGATCAAATTCGCGTCACATAGGCACGAAAATTTACAGCCGACTTAAAAAAAAATTCTCAAAAAAACCCACAAATTTCCCTACCTACCCTAATTCTTTTCGACACCGTTACCTGAACACAATAACTTTTTTAGGCCTCATTGGTCAGCATGATGCTCCAATCAAGTGTACATTGGCGCATCATGCTACTTGGGAGTCAGGTATTTAGATAGAAACTACAACACAGGTCTGGGATCTAGACTGGTCGGCCATGACAGTGTATTCAGTGTGAGGTCAAGGACAAACAACTCTCTGCAGCATACAGGTGGTGCTGGCTTCTGATTGGTCAATATTAACAGGACTAGAAATAATCATTCTAGGTAACCAAAGTCTTTAGAAATATTATATAGATAACATTTTGACATATTATAACAATGCTGACCCTCTGGGAGTGCATAAATGGCCTTAAAATAAGTAGCTAAGAGAAGGTCAAGGTACATGTTCCCTTGTTGTTATGGTATCAAAGCGGTTCGATAACAATACATAGGTGCGGGATGCCAAACTTTTTTTTTTTTATCTAATGCTGGAGGGTCAGCATGACTTTGTGAGTTATTGCCAGGCAGGGCTACATTCAAACATTGTGACTACAAATGGGTATATATTGATTCACAGGCTTTACAGGCCGCTGATGCAGGAGCGTCATGATGCACCAATAAAGTGCTGGCAAGTCTGCTGGCCCGGCACTTCATTGGCGTATCATGCTTACCTTCCGCCACTATCAATCCTATAGGGTCAGGTTGATACACGAATGTTGTCATGGCAAGGGCTACAATTATATATAATGACGACCATTGGGCATGAGGCATGAATGGGTTAGCGGTTAAGATACCATTCACTCCTTGATGGGGGAATGCGCTTCGCCTTGTAAACCGAGCAAAAATTGGTACTATCAGTTCTTGAAAACAGATTCACACTTGTTTTCTATGATGTGGAACAAAGGGGCCTCAAATTAAAGATATTGATCCCAGAAACATCAAAGGAACCCTGTTTTATGTACTGCCTCAATGATGTGTCAATGGTCGGTTTGATGCACCAACGCAGTGCGCCTACTGTTGAGTAACCCTTAAGGGTCGCGCCTCCAGGAGTGCATCATGACCATTGGTCGTCATGATGCACCAATGAAGTGCTGGTGAGACTGCTCGCCAGCACTTCATTGGTGCATCATGCCGACCCTACGGGGTTGGTACATATACGCCCATAGGGTCAGCATGATGCACCAATGAAGTGCTGGTCTCGCCAGCACTTCATTGGAGCATCATGCCGACCCTACAGGGTTGATACATACACTCCCATAGGGTCAGCATGATGCACCAATGAAGTGCTGGTGAGCAGTGTCGCCAGAGTCAAACATCAATGCATCAGCAGCCTTCCCGGGACAAGATGCAGTGGGTAAACAGTGAGTACGCAGTCAAGATGCAGTGTGCATCAGAAGTGGAGGTTTCAGTTGTATTACAGTGGTTACTCAGTCAATTTGCAGTGATAACTGTACCCCCACTGGAGCCAGGCCTTTGGCTTTAGGAAGTTGTGATACAGCCCCTTAGCAGTGGAAGGGCAGTGGGAATGCAGTCATAAAACAGCCTGTCCGAAATATGTAAATGAGGTAGCAGTGATAAAGCAGCCAACCACTGCTTTTTCACTGCAAACTGCTTCTGCAGTGTATAAGAAGGCAGCCACTGCACAACCACTGCTGAGGCCATGCAGCAGTGCTAAAACAGGGGACACTGCAAGGTCAGCCATTCAATGACTCTCATATCACTCCTCTATCTCCCACTACCAATGAGTATGTTTTCTGCCACTGGCAGGACTTGAACCTGCGATCTTCAGATTACTCCAGCACCTTAGACCACTAGGCCATTTCTACTAGACACACTAAGAGTCCACATTATAGTGACCTATGTATGTGAGCATCATAACATTATGTGTATGAGGGTGAACAGGTCTGTTGCATACATGTATATATATATTCTTGTGTGTATAGTTATGTTCTCTAAGGGTATATGTTTATATCAATATAGATTCATACATGTATAGATCACTAAGGAAACCCACCAGATTAAATATCTGACAAGCACTATTTTATCACTGATTAATGGCAAATGGATAATTGTGAATAAACACTAAACTGGAGGGAGAGAAACAGAGTCAGAAGTGTATGAAGTGAAAACTTAAACATTATTATCTAATTTAAAGCATATCCAGTGAAGCTTTCCTGGACTACTGTCTACCTGTATTTTTGATAAGTAAGTATATGCAACAATTAAACTTGAACCAGAATCTCCCAAAGATATGGCAGTGAATTTTCAGTGGACCACTGATATTACACTGACAGGTAGAGTGGGGTAGCAGTGGTTCAGGAAATCCTCAGTGATGCTGCAGTGGGACACTGATCAGTAACTGCAGACACTGAGTGAAATGAGAGTGGTATCCCAGTGGTCACTCCATATGCAGTCACAAAACAGTCATGTTGGCAGTCTCCACTGCAGATGGAAGCCTCCCCTGCCTTACAGTCCGGGTTTAAAGTGTTCAGACCAAACAAAAGTTGGGTAGGTGTGAACTTTTTTCTAACATCTTTGCTTTATGACTGACCATAAATATTTGTACAGTATTTTGATATGCATTTTTACATTTTTTTAAGCCCTACAAATCATAATTTTTTTTTCATTCTGTCAATGCCCCCCCTAAAGAGGCATGACTTAATAAAATGTCTAAGGATAGGGCATTGCCCTAAAATGATCTATGGGCAACTGTGTTCTATGTGCTATGCTAAACTATGCTTTAACTAATTGCTGACAAATAGTGAGTAATTACTGACATATATTGAATAGTTGCTCACAAATACTGCATTATTACCGACCTAGGAGGAGGTACATGTACTGGCATATATTGACTGAATGCTGACAAAAAGTGAGTAAAATACTGACATTTATTGACTAATTGCTGACAAATTGTATGTAAATACTGACATGTGTTGACTAATTTCTGATATCTAGTGACTAAGTACTGACATATCCTGAATAATTGCTGACAAAGAGTGAGTAATTACTGACATATATTGACTAATTTCTGATAAATTGTGAGCAATTACTGACAAATATCGACTAATTGCTGACAAAAAGTGAGTAATTACTAATATATATTAAATGATTGCTGACAAATAGTGAGCAATTACTGACATATAGACTAATTGCTGACAAATAGTGAGCAGTTACTAACATATATATTGACTAAATGCTGATAAAATGTAAGTAACTACTACCATGTATTACTGACATATATTGATTAATTGCTGACAAATTGTGAGTAAAATTATACTGATATATATTGAAGAATTGCTGACAAATAGTGAACAATTACTAGTGCTGACAAATAGTGAGTAAATACTGACATATTGATTAATTGCTGACAAATAGTGCATAATTACTGACATATATTGACAAATTGCTGACAAATAGAGAACAATTACTAACATATTTGAACTAATTGCTGACAAATAGTCCATAGATACTGACATATTTTGACTAATATTGTGAGAAAGGGAGGATGCACAATTGAATCAATGGCTATTCCTTGGTTATATATTGACTAATTGCTGACAGATTGTGAGTAAATACTGACATGTATTGATAATTGCTGATATAGAATGACTAAGTATTGATGTATATTGACTAATTGCTGACAAATTGTGAGTAAATACGGACATATTTCGACTAATTGCTAACAAATGGTGAGTAATTACTAACATAATATTATATTGACTAATTGCTGATAAATGGCGAGTAATTACTGACATATATATTGACTAATATCTGATAAATTGTGAGTAATTACTGACATGTGGACTAGGTTTTGTTATAAGATGGAGCAGGTTAGGTCTAAGACCTAAAAGACCCGAGTTTTTAATGCTATTTTCAATTCAATTTTCAATATTCAATCAGATATTGACAAATAGTGAGTGATTACTGACATATGTTGATGAACTGCTGACAAATAATGAGCAATTACTAACATGTATTGACTAATTGCTGACAAATAGTGCATTATTACTGACATATTTGCTGACAATGCATCATGCCATCCATAAAAGGGTTAACTGCACATCAATGCCTTGTCTATCAATAAAGGGTTGACTGTGCATCAATGCATCATGCTATCCCTAAGGGGTCTACTGTGCATCAATGCATCATGCTATCCCTAAGGGGTTAATTGTGCATCAATGCATCATGCTATCCCTAAGGGGTTAACTGTGCATCAATGCATCTTGCCATTCATAAAGGGTTAAATGTGCATCGATGCATCATGCCATTCATAAAGGGTTAACTATGTATCAATGCATCATACCACCCATAAAGGGTTAAAGTGCATCAATGCATCATGCCATTCATAAAGGGTTAAAGTGCATCAATGCATCATGTTATCCATGAAGGGTTAAATGTGCATCAATGCATCATGCTGTCCATGAGGGGTTAAATGTGTATCAATGTTTTGTAACATCCATAAAGGGTTAACTGTGCATCAATGCATCATGCTATCCATAAAGGGTTAACTGTGCATCAATGCTACATGTCATTCATAAAGGGTTAACTGTGTATCAATGCATCATGCCATTCATAAAGGATTAAAGTGAATCAATGCATCATGCCATTCATAAAGGGTTAAATGTGCATCAATGCATCATGTCATCCATAAAGGGTTAAAGTGCATCAATGCATCATGCTATCCATAAAGGGTTACCTGTGCATCAATGCATCATGCTATCCATAAAGGGTTAACTGTGCATCACTGCATCATGCCATTCATAAAGGGTTAACTGTGCATCAATGCTACATGCCATCCATAAAGGGTTAAAGTGCATCAAAGCATCATGCCATTCATAAAGGGTTAAAGTGCATCAATGCATCATGTTATCCATGAAGAGTTAAATAGGTATCACTACATCATGCCATCCATAAAGGGTTAAATGTGCATCAATGCATCATGCTTTCTATAAAGGGTTAAATGTACATCAATGCATCATGCCATTCATAAAGGGTTAACTGTGTATCAATGCATCATGCCATTCATAACGGGTTAACTGTGCATCAATGCATCATGCTATCCATAAAGGTTTAAATGTGCCTCAATGCATCATGCTATCCATAAGAGTTAAATGTGCACCAATGCATCATGCTATCTATAAAGGCTTAACGTGAATCAATGCATCATGCCATTCATAAAGGGTTGACTGTGTATCAATGCATCATACCATCCATAAAGGGTTAAAGTGCATCAATGCATCATAGGGAAGTATGTGTGGCCCCTGGACAGCCTGCTAATCCTGTAAGGATCACAGTGTGAATCAATGCATCATAAACCCTATGTACTACCCTATGTATAGCCCTATAGAAACAGACACCAGTGCATTAAAGGGTTAAAATGGGTTTTCACAGCTATATCCAGGGTGAGTAGACTTTCTTTGTCCAAGCACTAACAGCCAATATTAAAAGGATAGGTTGGTCCCTGTGCAACTCTATGTGTAATCCTATGCATAAAAAAAGGGCAATATGTGGCTAGGCCATACCAAGTCTACACTAGAAGGGCGATTCAACATCGGTGAACATGGTTCTTGTAAGTATTCTTTGGGCAGTCTATGCCCAAAGAATAATGATACGCAACATTTTTGCTATCCTTTATAAGCCTAATGCATGATAAGAGGAATACTGGACACCTCAGAAGCAGGGAGATCTCGGAAACAGACACGTTGGAAGAGACAATGGGACATCTCGGAAGTAGGACATTTAGGGTGCAAAATACAGCCATTATATTATAACATCCCTCTGTTCTTATTGAATTTGAAGATGCAACAAGCCTAGTGATACTGTCCGTAGGCAGTAGAATCATGGATGGCAAAAAATCAGTTTGAAATTGTTAAAATGAGAAAAGCCATCTGCGTCCGAGATGTCTGCTTCTGAGATGACTTGCTTTCGGAAATGTCTGCTTCCGAGGTGTCCAGCCCCCAAAGTGGTACCGTAATATAAACCACACGTGCTATGGTCTATATCCCCTTGACTCACCCTACCCCCCCCCCGGGGGAAATGCTACCTTGGGCATGTTGGGGGTCCTTAGGGGATGGGATTAATGCCACTAATAACCCCCCCCCCTCCCTCAATCCTGCACTGTGAACCCGGACCTCTTTCCTTTAACCCTTTGAGGGCTGCTCGTGCCTCATCATGAGGCACCAAAGAAGTGCTGGTGACACTGCTCACCAGCACTTCTTTGGTGCCTCATGTCGACCCTCCGGGAGTGAGTGTATCGATCTTGTAGGGTTGGCATGATGTATGAATGTAGCCCTGGTGAGTTACTCCCCGCAGCTAGTTTCATACATCATGACGACCAATGGCCATGATGCATCAGTGGACCTCAAAGGGTGAAGTTTAACCCCCAGGCCCCATAGTGACCTGGCATCAGTTTGGGACGGTGCTAACAGGGAGTTTGTGTTATCCTATCATCATCTTGTTGTAAGCGAGTCATTATTTAAGGGCTGCTGATGTAAGAGTGCATCATGCCCATTAGTCAGCATGATACACCAATGAAGTGCTGGTGAGTCTGCTCACCAGCACTTCATTGGATCATGACGACCAATAGGCATTAGGCACTCCTGCACCAGCGGTACTTCAAGGGTCAAAGGATGACTCTCTTACGACACTTAAAGAACCAAAAGACTAAACTCTCTCCTCAACCCTCTTACTATAAGCTATCTGTGACCATCGTACTGTGAGTACAGGAGAGGGATGGAGACTCGACGTCTGCAAATAGAGATTAGGTCCAATTGTTATACACTGTCCTCAATTCAGGATTCCAGCACTGTACCTATACTATAGTCTGTAGGACTATATTATATAGCTATGACCTACCCCCCCCTCCTCCCCCCCCTCTCTACAACACCTCAACCACTAGCATGATCATGAGGGGCGAGGGTAGGTGGGGGGGGGGGGTCAAAATTCCATTGCCCTCCTAAGCCGGCTAAGGCCCAGGGCTAAGGCTAAGAGTAAGACTAAAGGGGGGGGGGGATAAAAACCTTTTACCCCTCTTTATTTTGGGGGCGTAAAAAAATACCCTTTTTCAGCAGTCAAAGAGGGGCGCTGAGGTGCCGCAGGGGGAGGGGGCACAACAAATTTTGAGACTGCCATCGAGATTCGAGGGGGAGCGTAAAAAACGTTTGCGCGACCCCCCCCCCCTCCCTCTTCAAATTCAATGTACCTTTATATAGCATGGGTCCCTATTGAATTGGCAATGGATCAGTATAATAGTATTGTACTGCATATTGGTCAAACTGCAACTGCAATTTAAGACTAAACATAGGGATGAGCGCCGGGAGCCCGTGAAAAGCACTGTATCATATACCATTTTATTATTCCATAAATTGTGACATATTACTGTATTAATCAAAGAATACATAAGAAATTAATACATGGATTGGCTATAAGAGCGCTCAAACTTTCTATAAGAGCGTTCATGCCCCACTGCACACCACCCAGTGCACAATATAATAACTTGTAAGTGAATGCAAACGGCCGTTAGGGGTGCCTGGGCACTGCTGACGCCGTCATGGGTGTCTGAGCACCCAAACACTGAACAATAGATTACATAAGTCACGACACCATAACCTTCCGGTCGCTCTAGCGTCGCTCCTGAGCGACTTAGGTCAAATATCAAAGCATTTATGGAAAGCCCATAATTAGACGGTCAAAATGAGCCCAAGAACAAGGCGGAACTCCTATTATTAAGGAAGTTACGCCATGTAGACTAATTCGACCTCCGAATGCGCTACAGACAAACCAGCGCGAGTTAAGCGCCCAAAAAGCGGGCGTTGACAACTTCACATATTCAAGTCTGCGCATGCGCAAAATGGCGGTTATAGCGGCGTAAACGACCGAGATATGAGGGTCTGAAGTTGCAAAACCGACCAAGACAATGGGGGACATGGAGGCGTCCATGGGGGTCCTTTGTGCACCCAGTGACACATGAATGACTCCCCTCAAACAATTGCAGAGTTAGGCAGATGCCACTGGCCCCAGTCAGTCTGAGGTGCAAAGCCAAGAAATGGTACAAATAGCCTGGCTGCTCCTCCTAGAAGGCAGAATCTCCAGAACCGCTCCAGAGGTAACATCTCCAGTCATCTCCTGCTACCTGCTATACCTCTACACTATGGTTAAACTATGCTAGACAGGCATAGGATTCAACCATTAGTGGCCAGAGGCTATCTTCTACAAGACATCCACCAGAGGGTAAAGTTATTTATTATTACATTATTCCTCTAAGCAGCAGGTCAGGAGCTAGGTGTGGGAACCCACCTAGAACTATGCTGGACATTGTATTATTATTACCTCACAGGTGGAGTGGAACAGAACATTATACTCTATGAACTTTTGTATATTTACTGTATGTGGAAATTACCTGCATATTAACAACTGTGTGATTGAAATTTCTTACATGTTGCCTAAAGCTGAATAAACCAGTGATAACTGGAAATAACACTATTTATAAGAGCTTGTTGGATTTACACTATATACCACTAGTCATATGATATTTCTCATATGACAACTTGATCATGCACAATTACTAGTATGACAACTGCATATCTGTCACTATAGTAAACTGGGCAACTTCAAGACCTGAATTTTGGTATTTCAGTTCCATGGAAAAACATCATATTTTGGTGTGTTATGTAAAAAGATACATAGAATAGGAATATCATAAGCATTTTCTTGTGGGATGTCTAGTTTATTAAAATATCAAGTATAAACAATGCCATGTTTGCTGTGACTGTTACTAAATTTGTTGTAATTCCTACAATTCTTTGTCAAATGACACACTTTAAAGAGCAATTTATACTTAAAATATCAAGCTTCCTGTCTAAGGAAGAAAAACAGAATTTGACAAAATCTAAAATTGAATGAAAATATTTCGAATTTTTAACCATTTTTTTGAAATTACAAAGTTTTGGGGTACCTTTGAGAACCACCACTAAAATGTCCGTATAATTTTGTTTCCTACAAGAATCTAAAAATGGTTCTTAAATATATGTGTGCTCAAAAGTGCTTGAAGAAAAAAAGTAACAGCATATTTTGCTCAAAATTGCACAAATCTGACCTTCTCTGTAACCTCGACTGTTAGAAAGTTATAAGCATTTATATGAGATAATAGCAAAAATGCACCACTCAGTGAGTGTGGTCAGTGAGGCATGACTTGATCTAATTTTCCCTCACAGAGCTGATAATGACCAGAAAAAGGTGACAGGAAATACTCCTAACTTTTATATTCAAAAATTCACTCCTCTTCTAATCAGTCTATTTCATTCATTCAAGAAGCATTAGGTAGCAAAGATTTCTTTCTAGGGTATAGTTTTCGATTGGATTATACTAAATCTAATTTTTGAGTGCCCATCGGCATCGCTACTAAACAGTTGGGACTGAGACTGAGACCCAGGCCCGAGGCCTGGGACTGAGGCATCTGGGTCTCTTCTTGGGATTTTAACCTGGCCGGAAGTAGAATGACGTCACACTGGAGACGAACATTCATGCCGCCTTAGTTCTTCAGGAATGTGGTGGGACCATGCTGTCACACACTTCTGACTGTTTTCAGATGAGATCTCATCTGAATAATAATCTTCCATTTAAGTTTCCATAAGTTGCAGATGATCTCATCTGAATGTAATTCAAATTCAGATGAGTTCTGGCGTATGTCCTTAAAAAGGGGCTCTGCCCCCGAACCCCCGTTAGGCCAGGCACCCCGGGAAGCGCGGCGGCATCAACATTCGTCTCCATGGAGGGCCAGGTCAATTCTGCAAGAAGTGACCCTTTTGCGGGACTGAGCAGGCTCGCCCTCTCCAGCCCGACAGAGTACATTGAACTGAGTATCAATAGACGCTGGCCGAGGCTGGGGACTGAGACTCCCAGTCAAGACTGCAAAGTGCAAGTGTCAGCCTGAGCTAGCGAAGTCGGCCAAATCTTGCCGCTTGCTGCCCGTATCTGTCACTATGATAAACTAGTGTTTCTAAAATACTGATTTTGAGGGTTCTACTGAACGGAATTACTTAAATTTGTATCAAATGAAAGGTGAAACCTAGCTCTACATCAATGGAACAATATTTTGTTTTATTCATAGGTTTTTCAGGAAATTTAGGCAGTGAACTTTTTGGGGAACTTAATGATTCTGTCAGATCACAGTGTTTGAGACACCTGAGCCGCCTTGTACATATTACAGAAATGCATGGATATTACCCTTTCAACTAAGAATAAGATGAGATACAATGTTGTAAATGTGTTGTCAACATGTAGACCTTCATTTAAAGTGGATTTTGATAAATATTGACTGATTATTAAGGGCAGGGCAGTCTCATAAACTTACACAACTTCAGACCAATTTTCACAAATAAATATTTGTTACAGAAGCTAACAGAACCTACAGGGCTATTCTACAACATGTTATTTACCTGAATGTTGTCAGTTTTTACAGCCATAAGGCTGCGATTTTCTGCGATTTTAAATCTCCTGCATGTATAGTACCAGAAAATTCATGAAAAAATTATTCAAAATTCATATTTCAACTCAAAATTAGAAATACTTTTACAACTAGTAATTCAATCATACAAAGATATGTTTATCTCCCAATATTTAGCTTTAAGAAGGTGTAATTGGTAAGTAAATCAGACCATGTAATCGAAAATTATCAATAATTATATAAAGTGGTAACCAAATCCCACAGGCCCAGTGCTAGACGGGACCATCGCTAAAGGAGCGATGGTAAGCGGTGGCACTGGTGTTGTGGTGGTGGAATTTTCAGAGTAGTTTCCCAAGCCCCCAATGAAAACTGGGTCCCTAGTCTTAAAGGGGCCCTGGCATGGCGAATGCATGCCCGCATTAAAAGGTCACGTGACCACCCATTGACCAATCAGGGCGCTCCGCTGGTTCCTGCGATTTTAGCAACGATTTTTGGGTTGGTACCCATATTGTAGTTTGCCATGCCAGGGCCCCTTTAAGTGGGGTTTGTCTCTGATATCTTAACCCTAGGACCTAAGTAGTATCTAAGACGGTCTCCTATAAATCACACCTTTTGGATTCAAAGTTTGAATTAAAATTTTGAATTCAAAAGGTGTGATTTATAGGAGACCGTCTTGGATACTAGAGCTTAACGTTTTAATTTTGTTATACTAATAAAATATTATGAGAAAAGACAAAAATCTTAAATTTGATTTACTATGTTTAATTAAGATCTCGAATAGTAATCAACAATGTTATATTGCTATATTTAGCTTTGTCATTTAGAAAATGAGTTAGCAATTACATTCCTTGTGTACAATAACTTTGATTATACCATACTACCAAAAACAACTGTTCTACACCTCAGCACCTACGTCAACAGTTTGGATAACATGGGTTGGTTTACACAAGAACTAGGTACGCTTTAGGGAACTAAAATTTAATATGATTTATTTTAAACCATTAGGATGCTGTTAACAAGTTTCAGTAATGTATCAGACCTTAGCACCTATGTGAACAGTTTGGATATGGAGTGGTTTACACCAGAACTAGGTACGCTTTAGGGAACTAAAATCTGATATGATTTATCATATACCATTAACAAATTTCAGTAGAAAACTTTGCCCATTGGAGTGATATCAAATATATAGTAAAAAAAGTGAAAACTTGGTAACCTATACCAACATGGATTTCTACTAGTTTTTTAAAAACAATGCAATTAAAGGGAAATGAAATCTGACATAAAACATCGCATACCATTAATATGGTATTAACTAGTTTAAATTAAGAACTTTAACCATTGTGGTGATATCAAATATATGCTATAGGAGTGAGAACTTTTGGTATTGCACTTTACTTTAACTTGAACTCTGTGTTTTACACCTGAACACGATTAACGTCTCATTTAGTATGAGTCTGCATCATCATTGTCACCGACACTGTTGCTGACATTGTTTCTGACTAATGTCTCATTTAGCATGAGGCTGCATCATCACTGTCGCTGACACTATTGCTGACACTGAGCGAATCAAAATGTAGTTTACGTCGCACTTTTCTGCGAGTGCTTTGCGCAGTAGGGGTCCCATAGCTTATGATATTTGAAAACTTCATACCTTGCAAAAATCTTACCCTTTTTCTTGGGTTAGGACTCATTTCTGATGCCGTGACACTTAACACAGGTTTCTTAAATAGAGCCTTACTTTGTGACTCGCTCAGATTGATGTCAAATTTTTGGAACACAAGTTTTTTTCCTTCATTTTTGCTAGATGATGTATCTTCATTTTCAGCCTCCAAGCTTATATTTACTTCTACACCTTCTGCGTAGGTGAGACTGTCACTTGCTTCATCAAAGTTATATCTTTCCTGGTGGCTTTTACTGGTGTGACTGTTACTTGGTTCACCAGAGTTACATGAACTAAATCCAATGTTTGTGCTGATACTATGTTTACAATTATCACATGTTTCATGGTGGCTTTCACCGGTGTGACTGTCACTTGGTTCACCAGAGTTGCATGAACTAAATGCGGTGTTTGTGCTGTTACTATGTTCACTGGAGTTACACGAACAAAATCCACTGTTTGTGTTGTCACTATGCTTAGAGTTATCACATTTAGCCCCATTTTTGACATCGGTTGATGAGGTCTCATCTTTGTCATCAGTTAATGAAGCCTCGTTTGATGAAGCTCCATTTTTGACATTAGTTGATGAAGCTCCATCTTTGACAGCCCCATTTTTGACATCGGTTGATGAGGTCTCATCTTTGTCATCAGTTAATGAAGCCTCGTTTGATGAAGCTCCATTTTTTACATTAGTTGATGAAGCTCCATCTTTGACATTAGTTGATAAAGTCCCTTCTTTGGTATTACTTGATGAAGCCTCATCTTTGGTATGAGTTGATGAAGCCCCATTTTTGGTATGTTGATCGAGCTTTGCATCAGTTAATGATGCTCCATCTTTGGTATGTTGATAGAGCTTCACATCAGTTGATGAAGCCCCATCTTTGGTATGTTTAGTGAGCTTCGTATCAGTTGAAGTAGAGCTATCTTTGGTATCTTGATTGGACCTTGTATCGTTTGATGTAACCACATCTCTGGTATTTTGATTGAGCCCTGTGTTGGTTGAAGCAAACACGTCTTTAATGTCTTGATCGAGCCTTGTATCGGTTGACATATCTCTGGTATCCTGAAGTGTAAAGTAGATTTGGGAGCCCACATCTCTAGTGTTACCGCGAGGATACAAAATCCAGCTTAAAAAGGAAGAAAAAAAGAAAATTTATGGTACCTGCTATTAGGATTGTACCAGGGCAGTCTAGTTTAGGTTTGAATATTAGAATAAACCACGGCTTATATTAAGACAGTTCACGCAATAGACTGAATCGATGATTTTTTTTTGGCTTCTGTTGGAACTTGATTCTGTTAAAAAAGTTACCGGTGCATTTTTTAACTGAGGTTTACGGTGCATTTTTTAACTGAGGTTTAAAGTTCATTTAAGACGATAAGACTTTAATTTACCTGTCCAATATTGTCCTGACACGATAATAAGCACGCTCCATCGTGGAAAATTGCAGATAGGAGACTTAACAAACCGCATAAACCACAATAACTTCCGAGCAAATTTTTGGTAATTGTTTACGATAACTTTGAGCGATGACTTTGTGTAGTCACGTGATCCACAGTTAATCTCGAACCAAAATTTCAATTTTTTATCTTTTTAAGATCTCTCCATATTTGAAAGAGCTTCTTTTCTTTTTTTTGTTTAAAGCCATGTTTAATAGTTTTTATGAAAAGCACAACAAGATTAAGTGTTAAGTGAAGACGAGCACAAAAAAGCTTCCAGAGGGGTGTTCAATAGGCGCGCGCTACCCACGCTTGCCACTGGTTCTTTAGTTGCAGTGCGAGGGGTTAGCGCTTGCTCCTAACTTTCTAAGTTGTTTAATGAACACCCCTTGGGTTTGCTTTGCGCTTCAGATGTTCATAGTTTAGTATGCTTTAAGTACTGGTTGCAAAGCAACTACTATGCTTGGCTTTATATGTCCTTTAAGGATGTACTTTTACTCCTTATGTAGTCTTCTTTAAGGACACAAACTATTATCCAACCAAAAGGAATACATTAATGTGATGAAAGAGCTGCGCTGTAGTTGAATAATTTCCTGTATCTTTAAATTGCAACTAGCATCGTTGTGCATGCTCGCCTGAAAACCATTATGTGAGCACCCCTTGATCTATCAGATTGTTTGCTGGTTCCTACCCTGGAAACAAGGAACAACTTTTTACCTCTTTGACATGAGTAAATCTGATGAAAATTTTGTTTAGAGAAATTTTTGTGAATTCTTGTGGATTTCACAAGTTTTTCTCTTTTTATTGCTAGATGTACACGTGAAATTCACGTGAAATTACATGACTTTCATGTGTCTGTTGAATTTCACGTGAATTGCTGCTCACAAATTCACATGAATTCCTATGATTAATATTGTGAAATGCATTAAATTTTTGGTAAAATCACATGAATTTAGGAGAAAGTGTTTCCAGGGTATGGATTTTGTCTTGTTTTTGGGTTGGTTCCTTTAAAAGATAATAATGATTAAAAGCACTTTTTCAAAAACTGTTATTATAAATGATTTTATTTCATTGAAATGAAAACTGTTTTAGTGGTTCAGCTTTGATTGACATTTTTGATGTAAAAGTATTCCAACTAGTTTTTTGCTTTGATGCAAACCATTCTATCATTAAGTACATATGATTAGGAAAGACACCATTGTATTTTTTATTTTTTACTGACATAAGAAAGGTTTTAAGTGAAGATGGTATTGGAAGGTTGAGTATGCTATGTTTAAGATGTTTATGCATTTGTGGTAAATATAGGTTTTTTGGAATATAAACTTTTCTTTTTTTATTTTTATATTTTAATCTATTAAAAATCGCAATGTTTAAGCTATACAATATAGCAAGTTTGCATTGTATCATTAAACATAAATGATATTCTTTGAGTTTATATTTTTGTAATATGTTTTTAGCTATATTTTGCACCAATTTCTCATTTTTAATATCAAACCCAGTTTTTTTTAAAATATGATCATATGTCTCATACATCATATTTTTTACACTTTTTTCTTTTAAAAAAGTGCATATATCATGATATTCTGAATACTTTTTATGGTGAAAATTGTAAAATAAGTATAAAATTATTTCAAGTTTTAATCTAAGCTTCCACTGTGGTTGAAGCATTATCCATTGCTTACATGTATATGAACACATAACTGACCATGTCCTAAAAGGAAGTATACATTCATCAAAAGAATTTTCCACTTTTTCATAGTATTTACATATGTGTTTAACCATTGCTGATTTTTATGCTTTGCATAGTTTCATTTTAGTCTCAGCTACATATGTTGTGGTTTTTTAAAGTTTTTTGTGTAAAAAATTGATTTAAAAAAACAAAAAAACACGAGAAATACCATATACATTTTTTATCGTTTATTATTTTAAAAATAAAACATATTTTTAATCTTATTGTAAAAATTAAATATAAAGTATATATTTACAAAGAAGGCAACCATTTAATAACTACTTTTGATGATATAAAAATTACATATAAGGTATACATTACAAAGAAGGTAACCAGATATAATCAATTACATAAGACATACTATATATCTTTAATAAACTACATTCAAGACACTTTACTTAAATTTAAAATAAAATACAATTACATTTTAACAAAAAATAGACATATATTTATAATTAATGTTAACATTTATAACCATACTACAAGTAATATTTTTACTAAATAAAATTCTTTAATAGCAGGAATTTATAATTTTAGTTTGTAAAAAATGTGCAATATCATTTCTACGCATATCATGTTTAAGGACATTTATGAATTCTGAGGCAGGTAAAGTCTGCTTCTTTTTCCACAGTTTTAATACTTCTAATGCTCGATTACAAGGATTACTACAAGATGCTTGACTTCTTATCATGTTGAGTGTTTCATATGGTATATCAAGTTGAATTCCTATAATTATCCATTCTTTTCCTATATTTTCTGCTATTTTTGACAATAATATTTGAATTTTTTTTTCATTCATATTAAAGGGATATATATTATTTTCTATACAAAATATGTTAGCCAATTCAATTAGATCTTTTCGTTTGCTTAATTCTAAAGCATTTTTAAGGTCATTAAGGCTATGATTATTTTCCCACCATAAATTTAACATATCTAATGACATATCATACAAAGATTTTTGATCCTCTAGTGACATCAAATCTACTTTTGAGACGTTTAGATATATCCCCATTTTTTTCCAGTCATGATAAAACATGGAGCTTATCTCTTTAAGAGTGTTATCAGAAGGATAAGATTTGATGATAGGAGTAACTATATAGCTATCCATATTTGTTTATTTTATGAAAATGTTTTTTGGTTTTACTTATATGTATATTTAAGATGAAACCACAATCAAATTCTGTAAAAATAGTTACTCTTTCCTTATTTTTCACCCGCTTTTTCTTTATCCCAAATGTATTTTTACAATGAAAATGAAGAAAAACCTAAACTTTTTATAATACTGTTGGTGGATTTTTTAAAAATGCTTATTTTTATTTTTAATCTATTTCATCTTCATTGGATATATAACTATCACTAGCAATGGAAGCACAAGCCTGTGTTTTATTATTTTCACTTTCATCGTTTTCTCCATCACATACTATTTTTCCATAATTTTTCATGTAGTTAAAATTTCTGTTTTTTCGCTCGTATTCCATGTTATATCGAGCCAAAGTGGCAGCTCGTTTTTGTGCAAAGCCCTCCATTACTTTTTTTTGAGAATCTTGGAGTTGTTCTTTTAATATGTTATTTATACCTTTTTCTTCTTTTAGTTGATTTTGCAAATTATTTTTAATTTGTATGAGCTTGAAAATGTAATTATGTTGAGCATTTGTGATCTTTTCTAAAATATGTAATTCATCCTCATCTTGAATAACTTTGTGGTTGTCCATTTCAATAAACTTTGTATTACTTTTGAATGAAGAAGGCTTTTGCTTTTAATCTCATCCTAGTTTCTCATATGATATTACTTCTCTTTTAAAAAATTTCATAGGAGTTATTTTTGTGTTCATTGTTAAAATTAATATCTGATGATTCTGTTTTTTTTAAGTTCATTTCAATGTAAGGAACAAATATATCATTGGATGTATCATTTTTTTGAACTGAGCAGCTAAAAAATGATTTTATTTTTATATTATTTTTAAATTGATACCCTGATTCAGAACATGTGAGATATATTTCTTCATTTAATTTACCATATTTAATTTCTATTAAAATGCCTATGGTTGTAAGGAAAAAAATAAGTAGTGCTCCAGCTGTTCCAATTTTATTTTTTTTTATTTTATTAATTGATGATAATCCTTTCATAGTGTTTTTTAATAGTTATTTAATTTTTCACCAATAAATGTGTGGAAATTGTGAAAAAAAAATTAAAATTTTTGTTTTTATATAAAGCTTTTCATTTTTTTAAGTTGTTTATGAAATCACAATGTTTAATGCTATATTGTCCATAGTTGGATCCTTTTCTTTTTTTATTCACAGGAGTGTTTATTTGTTTATTTATGTAGAGTTGAATCTTTTTTTCATTCCACAAAGTGTCAGAAGAAAAACTAGATATAATTTTTTGCATGCTTATATTAGAGGCTCTTTTTTTTAAAAAATATAAGCAGTATTCTCCACATCTTAAAGATGTTAATGCTTGTATAGTATGTGAAGAATATTTGTATTTTTTGGATAATTTTTTTAAAAAAGAATATCTTATTGGAGGTAATCCATATGAATCAAAATATTCAGGAATATTATTTTTAGATTTAAAATAAAATGCTACCCAGTGTTCTCCAGGAAGATAGCTTACATCTGTATTTGCTATGAAAGCTGTAGGATAAGATTTTATAATGGGGATTTTATCTGCTGCATAAATACCATAATTTCCTTTGGTTATATTTTTATCTTTTTCTAAAATGCTTATTAATTCCTCACCGTTCATTTTATTATTTTAATGAAGTGGCATTGTTAGGTCCCAATATTAAAAGAGAATCGTATTCTAAATAAATAACAGCTGCTATTCCATGGGTGGGGACTGTTCCCAATTTAAAAGTGAAGCTTAAAGATCCGTTTTCTGATAGTTCAAACGTTTCTGAATTAATTCCATTTCTTGATAAATCAAAACAGTAAAGCGCATATCCATTTTTAAATTCTTCAGGGGTTATATTCACAGGTTCATTTCTGAATATATTTCCTGTACCTTTTAGCATAGCTAAATATGCCATGAAATATTTATTGTTGGGAAAATCTATATTATATTGATAAAAAGGTGTACCTCCATCGTTAACTTTTAATTCTACTTCTGTTACATTGAAGTTATCAAATTTAAATGGATTATGATTATAATGACCCGAGAAGCCATCGAGTCTTACTAAAGAGATAATGACTCTTTTTGGTAATTCTGTGTTATTTACAATATGTGATCCTTGTAATATTGATTTATTAGGACCAAAAGTAACATATTTCATTAATGTTTTCCTCATATTATATTTTAAAGTGAAATTCTGATCTAATCGTGCTCTCATTAATTCATTGTAAAAACTATCTGTTAGACGATATCTTTTTATGAACATATTCATATCTTCTATTTGAATTATATATTTTTTGTCAGCTTCTTTTGCCATTAAACAAAACTTTTCATCTGATCTATCGAATTCTATGATAAGAGGTAAATCCCCCGGAAACATCTTAGTTTGTGCGAACAAGTCATTGTGAACTCGACACAACATTTCTATTTCTGTTCCGTTTTTAGTTAAATTATAGCGCTGCTTGACACCTGCATTGTGTGTATTACTATTTACATTTTCTATTTCATTAAAATCTTTGGTGTCTTTGTAAAATAAAGATAGTATACCCAGTCGGCTAGCAACTAATGGATCATAGCTAAGCAGCATTTCAAACATAGCTTTGTATGCATATAAGTCATTACTTTCTGATATCCTTATACCATTGATGAATGCTTTTACATTTTTAAATATGCTTGCTCCAAAAAAGTTTACTGGAAACACCCTTGCTTCGTCTTTAATTACATTTGGAGTGTTTGCATCAGGAGCACTTGGAGCTGTTTTGTCTTCTTTTAATATTTTTGCTTTTATTTGGATAAAGCTGTCATGTAAAGAAATGAAATCCTTGTTGTTTGACTTAAGAGAAAATTGAACAGTACCACTGTTTGCAGATGCCGTAGGCTCAACTTTTTCATAATAGTTTTTTTCAACAGAAGTATTTGCTAAAGGCACACTGTCAAAATCTAAATCTGAACTTATACAGTGACAAGGACTCTCATCTATGAGTGACATTTTAAATTGTTTTTACTTTTTTAACTTTCTATAGGTGTCTATCCCAGCAGTATATTTTAAGTTTGGCTAATCAAAAATATCTCTTGAGTATGTTTTTTTTTTTTTAATTTTGGATCTTTTGGTGCTAGAGTTAATTCTTTTTTTGGTTTTAGGTTTATTTATTCTGTTTCCTACATAATTTAAAGCGCTTGAACTTAAATCATTTAAGCTGGATTGAGCCTCATCTTTTAATGCCTCTTTTATGTTCCCTCCAGATAAAACATTTTCTGCAACATTTATCCCTCCTTTTAACATTCTTTTGCCTACTCCTTTAGCAGCTGACTTAAGCACTGGTGCTATAAGCGGAACAACTTTTTTAAATAAGCCAGCAAAAATATTACCTAAACCATATCCTTTTTGATATTTAGTCCCCATGAAAACTGGGAGCCCTTGACCATGTTGAATGTATTGAAGAGGATAGGCATTTTTTTTTTCAAATAAGTTGTGATATAATGCTCTATCGTTTTTCCTTTGGTTTGAACTGTAATGTTGATGCATAACCATTTTTTAAATAAAATTTAAATGAAGG
The DNA here is from genome assembly GCA_949317995.1 of Acholoe squamosa. Classification (NCBI taxonomy): domain Eukaryota; kingdom Metazoa; phylum Annelida; class Polychaeta; order Phyllodocida; family Polynoidae; genus Acholoe; species Acholoe squamosa. The sequence continues at coordinate 5,785,306 of OX439050.1, read as the reverse complement.
AAAATCGTATAATATATATATATATATATATAAATTAAAAGAAAAGATTTATTAAAATAAAGTATATCTCATCTTATCTCAACTTTATTTTCTCTTATTTTTTTCTCCAGTTTGTTACCCACTCTTTTCCTAAAAACAATTTATTTGGTTTAGGCTTTCGTTTGCTTAAAAGTAAAGACTCTTGCTCATATATTTTTTGTCTAGGATGTAGTTGTACAGATGCTTCTGTGTCCTCATCTTCTTCTCTAGTAAAAATGTCTTTTTTCAATAATGTTTTTTGCTGTGAAACAGGGGATTTACTTACAGTAGGTATAGGCGATGTTTTGGTTAAAGGTGAAAAAACAGGAGTTTTGGTTTCTAAAATTTTTCCAAGTGATATGCTTTTTGGAGTTGAGGTATGCATTTTACTTTTGGAAAAAGGTGGTAAATCTTTGGGAGAAAATAAATTCTTAGATTCATATTCATCATCTGAAGGATATTCATCATTATCATCATCATCATCATCATCATCCATAGACACATTTGTGAAAGTAGGAGGAGTTATATCTAATATGTTAGTTGCCCCCTCTTTCAGGTCATGAGTTCCTTGTTTTAATTCATCTTCTTTTTTTTTCAGTTTTTTAGTATGATATATTATATCTGTCATTATGTCTTCACTTGGATATGGTCCAGGAATATAAGAGCTCGATCTTTTTTTTTGCGCCATACTTGGTTTATTTTTTATCCAAGAAGGGGGTAAGATAGTAATGAGATGTGAATATAATGTTTGTGTACCTGTAGGCTCATTTTTAAAACCAGATTTTGAAAAATATTTCATTATATCAATGATATTTGAATTCGCTATTTTCTTTGAATCATAACTTATTTCTCCAGCTGTGTCCCATTGGTACTTATTTTCTAACATTTTTTCTAAGATCATTTTAATGTTTGGTCTTTGTGCCAAGGGTACTTTGTCAAGAATGTAGTTTATGGTTATACCTATTTGTGATGTTTCCTTAGGTTTAGATTCTAGGTTGTTTACTTCTACAGGAAGTTGATCAGTGTTTTCAGTAGAATATATAGAGTAGGGATTTATTTTAAACACTCGCTGATTTATTAATTCTTCCTGTCTTTTTAAAACAGGATTTTCCTGTTTTGAATTTTCATTTATTTCGCTTTGTATATTTTTGGTTTTTAAAGTATTTGATATATTATCTTCATTTTTATTCATATTTAACATTTTTTCATATTTTTTATATAAAGATAAGGGTATAATTACACTTTCTTTAAAACTGTGACTCATATTTTATTTTATTTTTTCACCTTCCTGTTATAGCGCCGGCTATTGCAGGTATAATACCAGACAACAATGGGAGTAAAAATTGTAAAAATCCTCCTTTTTGTTTTAAAGTTGATTTCCTTCTTGCTTCACTAACTCCTTTTTTGCTAACTAGCAACCTCAAAGTATTTTTATGACGTTTTAGCTTTGAATGTGTTTTTTTATCTATAGGCACATTACCAGCTAACACATTAAATATGCATTGGTATATTGCATCTAAGTCTTTTTTTGATGCAAAATCAATTAATATATTTCTTTTTTTGGCATTTTTGGCTGAGGCTAGCAATGAAAGAAAATGCTGATGTTTTATTATGTTGCAACATTTCTTTTTTTTAACTCCAACTTTCCTTTTCTTTACTTGTGTTTTAGCCATTTTTTAAAGTATTTTATTTATCAAAGATAAAAAATCTGATTTTTTTTTATAGTGCAAACTTCTAAACTTCACTTATCTCATGTAAGTTTTTACTTTTTATTTGGTATAAATATTCGCTGTGAATCAGAAAAAATATCTGTTCTAAACATGAGATCTTTGTTTCTTTTTTGATGACCATCTATAAATAAATATCCATGAGGAGAATTTGTTGCAGCTGAAAATATATCATGAAAAGTTTTTACTCGATCAGGCATAAGTTTTCTTCCTAAAGAATGGGATATTGTTTGATCCAAAGGAGAATTAAATATTACTAAGTAAGTTGCATTTTTTGCCAATGTTTTTCTTTCTTTTCCTTCACAAAAAAAATTCTGCGTAATAAATACCACACTTAAACCATCATGATGAGAACGCTTAGTAAATAAATCTGTAACTAATGGATCCTTAGAACATTCCATCATTAAATCATCTAACACTATAAGCTCGTGATTATTAGGTGATATATAATCATCAAAAGTATGAGGCAACCCTTGAATAAAATTAATGTTTTTTAAGTTTAAATCAATTACATCAGAAGGGGGACTTTGTCCATAAAACCAGTTTATTTTTTTAAATTCATTGTCTATAATGCGATCCATATTTTTTAAAAGATTAAGAAGAAAACTGGTTTTTCCTGAATTACTAGGGCCTGCTATTATCATAGAAAATGGAGTTTTTAATCTCGCATCAATTAATTCTATGTCTTTAGTTTTAGTTTTTTCTACCATCTTGTATCTTATTTAATTCTTGTGCATAAAAACTACCAGTAAGTATTTCATTGTTTTCATCTAATAATATATAAGTAGGTGGCCATGTTCTAAGCACAAAAGCTACTTGAAATATTTCTTTTTGCCAATTTGGCTTATATCCTTTAGTAAATGTTTTTCTTTTAGTTGTGATTTTTACTTTATCTCCTACTGAGAAAGGAAGTTGTATTCTTCTAGAATGTAAATATGGTTTGTATTGTTTGTCCCAAATTATCTTTTGGTTTTTTTCATCAACTTCAGAGGGGCTAATTCCTAGAGTACGATGTGGACTTTTATTGTAGCTAAGTACAATGTCTTGCAAATCATCGATATATCTCAAGCTTTTTTTAAAGGTTAAAAATCGATGTATTTTATTTTGTATAGTTCTTATAAAACGTTCAACTATTGCAGCCTTTGTGTCTTGTGATGTGCTAAAAGAGTGAATATTTTGGTTAATGAGATATTTCTTAAAAACACCCTTAAATTCACTACCTTCATCTACTTGAATAAGCCTAGGCTTGTGTTTTGCCCTAAATAATATAGCTTTAAAGCCTATTAATGTTGTTTCTGCTTTTTTGTCTTTAAGAGGTTCTATGTAAGCATATCTGGAAAAGCAATCTATAGCAGCTAATAAATATGAAATGTTGTTATTATATCGTCTAATTTGGAAAGTACTTATTAAATCTAACTGCCATTGATCATTTAATCCTTTTACAATAGTTTTTCGTCTTAAAAAGTTATATTGTATAGGTTTGTGTGAAGTATAAGTTCTAGTATTTTGTAAAAATATTTCAGCGTCTTTTAAAGTTATTTTTTTGTCTTTTTTTTTAGCAGATTTATATAACTTTTTCACAGAACTAAAAGATGAAGGATGACTTGGGTTAAAGTAAATACTTTCAAACAACCTTTTTATTTCTTGGTTTCTTTTTATTTCTTCTTTTTTTGCCATATTAAAATTAAACACTTCTTAAGAATAAACATATAAAGATGTAAACATGTTATGTTTGAAACAGGTGCAGTCCTTAAAACATTAAAGCATGCATTTAACCCTCTTGTTTACTAACCATCTCATTACAATTCTTAAGTTATGTTTTACTTTTAACTAGTGTGCGATGGTAAATATGATTTGTCACATTTAGTACATGAAATGAAAACATTTATAAACTATGTTTGGAACAAATGCACGTATCCTGATGAATTAAAAGTAAAATTACATAAAAAAACAATGTTAGGATCTTAGTATTTACACACCCAATAATAAGTTAATATCCTTAAGGACAAATACCAGATTCCTAACAACAACAACAACAACAACAAAGTATCATGATAGCGTATTATTTGATTTGTTCACTAAGCATTTCAATGTAGATATATGACATCAATAAACATCATTTAAAAGTACAAAATATCATTTCACTGAAAAAAAGAAACACAAAAAATAAACTTTTTAGGTTTAAACTAATATATAAGCAGCTAATACTTACTAAATATGAATTCTCTTTTACTATATACACAACTTGTTATAATAATACAAAATAATATTTTCAATACAGGCACATGAAAAAACATTTAAAAGCAAACAAGAAATATTTTAAAGAATGACATCAACAGTTTTAGATTTTTTTGGATAAATATTTCCCTTTTTGCAACTTATTTTAAGAGTAAGCTGTAGTGGCTCATTTGTCTTTTTTGTTAAATTTAAAACTGTATTGTTATCTTTACAAGCAGATGTGTTTTTACCTGTTTCTTTTTCATTTTGACTGTTGCTTAATGTAATTTTTTTACTTTTTTTTTCAGTTAAATCGATAATTTTGTTAGAAAGGACATTACTTCTTTTTTTCAGATTTTTAGTAATTATTTTTTTTTCTTTTTCGTCCTTTTTTTTAAAAGAATCTTTGCTCTTTGATTTTAATTTCTCCAATTCATATTTTTCATGACATGAATTACATCTAGATGGGTGTCGACTAAAAAAATGAGCGGAATGTAAGGGTCTATGACAGCGGATACATTCTTTGTACATATTTTCATAACAAGGAATACAATATTTTTTTCCAGTTTTTAAGTCATCACAAATACCACAATATATACATAATTCGCCCATTTTAAATATATAAAAATATTTGGAAAACAAACATTAAAAGTTGATTGTTTTTTAGCTAATTATGTTCACCTAAAGATGTCTATCCCACAGACTTTTTCTTAAAATTATTTTTAATCACTGTCAGAATTACTATCTACATAGGAATTATCGCTGTCACTTTCATCACTGTCTCTTTTAACTGATGATTTACTTTTCTTTTTACCTTCATTTTTTGTTTCTGTTTCTTTAGGACTTTTAATCTTTTTTATTCTTTTTTCTATTTTAACCTTTAATTTTATAAGTTCATCATATTCAGATTTTTGCAAGCTCATATTTTTATCTTTAGTCATATCATGCAAATGAATATATTCTTTTCCTCTAAATCTAGTTATATCTATTCTCTTTTTTTTCCCAAAAGGAATGGTGTGAAATTTAGAAGCCATCAGAAGTAATTTCTTTTAAATTAATTTGTGATTTCTTTGAAAATAGATTTTTAAAATATTAACTTTTAAGTGCTTAGAAATGATTTCTTTATGTTGATATAAAATACCCTGCTGTTTAGATCCAAAAGGTGAATTTCATTTGTTTTAAAACAGTATAACACAAGTAATCTCAAGTATATTTTCACTGTTCCATACACAATGTTATGCCTTTTTAGTTTAATTTAAAATTTTTTTTTTTTTAAATTTACAGATGAATCAAAATATTTATGTCTTTTACGCACATTGATCATATGATTCCCATAAGCAAAAGATTTGATTCCATCTTTTTGTAGCCAACGTTTATCTTCAAAAGGTGAAAGAGCCAGTTTATTTTCTTTTATTACATGTACTTTATGATTGTAACTTCTCATAGCATGATATGATTCTCGATGAAATTTCTTTTTAAACAATACTTTTTTAAACTGGTCATGTCTCATATCTCTTATATTACTTTTTTTAACACCTTTTACTCTTTTTGTTTCTTTATTTGATTCAAATAAAATAGAATACATCTTAGGACGTAAACCAATGAATTCTTTTATTTTTTTTCCCTCACTTTCATCCTTAAATTTTCCTAATACTCTACAATTCTCAGTACAGTGCAAGGGGTGATCTAGTTTAAGATTTGAAAAATCAAAATATTCTTTTATACTTTTCAGCTTTTCAATAAAATGTTCATCTTCTATAAAATATATGAATGAATCTGTGTCTGAATATAACAAGTTAATAACGGATAAAGAAAAAGTAGGTAACATTACCTTATAATGGAACCAAAACATGTGCATTTTAGATAATTCTAATATAGTAAATCCAAGATATATCGGCTTGTCCAAATATACTTGTTCTTTAACATTTTGTATTCCTACATAATCTTTGTCTAAAAAATACAAGGAATGAAAAGTAGGTTTTCGAATAAGTTTTTTACATTTAATTTTACATGAAGTAAGGGTTAGATTTTTCCTTTTTTTAACATTTTCCATGCATTTTCCAAAACATGAATTAGTCATTAACTTAAAAAATGCTTTATCGAAAGAAGAAGTTGATTCTCTCCGTTTAGTGTTATTAAAGTCAATATATTTTTTCATCCAAGCAGATTGTTTAAAAGATAGAATTTTATGTATTTTAACTATTTTCATCCCTAATTTAAGGTATAGTTTTAAATTCTTATAGTGAACAACATAATTTTTTTTCTCTTTTAAATCACATATTAGCTTATTCCCACTTTTTTTGTATTTAATATTTAATTTATGTAATAAATCTTTAGCATATGGAGATAACTCATCATGAAATATCTCTTTTTTTTCTGGAGCCAGTGGAAAATCATCATGCAAAAAATGTAAATGCCTTGGATACAATAAAGTAACTTCTAATATATAGCCTTCATCACTGTTGTTAGCTACTTCTAATACATTAAACTTAGAATAACTAGAAGACGGTAACCAAACAAAATCATGAGTGGGAAGTTCTTGACACATAGCATGACCATAAAGATTATTACAATCATAATAAACCAAATGTTGGGAATCGTTTTTTACTTTAACATATCGTTGTACAACGTTTGTAATACCTCCGCGTATACCTTTTTCAATAAAGTTATGTTTATCTATATCATCTAAAAGATCAAGCTGTATCTTTGTGTGTTTTAACATAGCCTGATAACTAAGAGATGGAGCAGTAAGGAATTTCGCAGGATCTAAACCATAATTTTCTAAACTTCTTTCTCTAAAAGATTCAAATACATCGCATAATAGTAAAACATCAATTTTAAGGTATTCTTTTAAATAGCTTCCTAAAGATTTACAATTCAACAAATTAAACATTGTTTTAGCATGAGTGTAAGCTTCTTTAGATATATTTTCTTTAGTTAGCTTATTATAGAAATGGGATCTAACAGGTAGATTTTTTTCTTTTAATTTTTCCCATGAATCTATGTAATCATAACACATAATTCCCTTTTTTATTACATAAGGTAATAATTCCTTTTTGGTTAAGTTTTTTTTGGTTTCTATGAAATTATCTACATTATTAGCAGCTAAAAGATCTGCCAAGTGTGACAAAGAGGCAGATAAAAATTGGAATGAATCTAAAAAGTAAAAATTTTCAAATTGTAAAGTTAAAAATTTTTCAGAAGATCTAGGAAGAACTCTTATATCATCATTTTGAATATATTTATAGAGCTTTTTTACTATAAAATGTAAATCAAAATTCATAGCATTATGCATAACAATTGGTATTTTCAATGTGTCCATTCTAAGAGAAGAATGGCTTAAATTACATCTATTGCAAGCATAGTTAACATCTCGCCCCTTGCCTTCTCGACCTATATGGGCATGGTCCAATACTTTTTTAATTTTTTTATTTTTAAATGAAACATGACACAAATAACATTTTGTTTGTTTATGAATTCTGCTTATGTCTTCCATTGTTAAAAAAATCGGCTTCCTATTTTTATCTAAAATATGAGATATCTCTGCTCTTTTTTGATATAAGTAATTCACAAATTTTTTTAAAACATAACGTCCTATATATAAAAATGGTGTCTGTGAATATTTCTCATACTTTGAAATTAAAACTGCACCTATAGCATTTAATTTTTGTCTAGTTTTTATTGTGATATTTCCCCTTTTAACGGGCACTTTTAATTTTTGATTAAATGTTTCAAAGTCTGCATATATGATAAAAGGGTTTTTAATTTGTTTAGAATAATCTTTGTATTCAACTTTGCTTCCTTTTATGGGCATTATATATGATTGACCAAAGAAGCTATTATTGTCACAGGTTTTTTGGGTATGAAAAAGGAGATCATTTTTTTTTAAAAAAGAAGTTAAACATTTATGACAATAATATCTTGTTTTCTTATAAAAAAAGGGTCTAACAAACTTACTCATGTCTCTTATAAGCCAATAATGTTCTCGATATAGTAAAAGGTTAACATGATTTAAATGTTTTTCTTCATTAAAATTAGTAGAAATATACATAGGATATGGATGATAATTTTCGTTTTTATTTTTAAATATACCAAAAACATTTACAGTTATGTGGTTTTTTTCTTCAAATTTAGCTATTTGACCAAGTTTTACAGGAAAAGAAAGACAGGATATATTTAAACTTTGCAAGTAAGGTAAATAAGTGCTTGCTCTGTTTGCATTTGTTTTACTTTTAAACAAGGCAGCTAATATGCTAAAAAGAAAACATTTATTTCCTGCTCCTTTAATATTAAGCAATGATCTTTTCTTAAACAAAATACTGTCTATATCAGAAGGCTTATAACCTCCCAAAGGATTATATCTATAAATAGAAATTCGCAAACATATAATTTCTTTTAAAAACCATCCAGATCCTAGTTGAATAAAAGAATCAAAAAAAGCAGAAATGATTCTGATGGCTTCATAAACTTTTTCTTCTATAGATTTTACATTTAGAATTACAGCTACTGGACTTTGAAACCAAGGTTTTATTTCAAAATGTTGGTTAGTTTCTATTTTATATTTGGCTAAAAATGTATTAAGACCTAATTGGAACTTAACTCCACCATGCTTTAACATCCACTTTTTTATTTTAGATGTAACTCTGTTTGATATATATCTTAAAAAAAATTCTAAGTCATGATTATATATTTTAGGGACCAAATTATATTCTATTGCAATATTCCTGAAACCATTTCTTCGATTCATTATCTGAGTTTACAACGGCGAAAGTGAAGTACTACAAATACTTTGCCATACTCAAATTTTATAAGTTTTCCTTGGTCATCAACTATTTCTATTTCTATTTCGTGTATCTCAGACATTTTAACTTTTTTATAATAGGGAGAAGTAAATATCATTTTAAAATCTTCTCCAAACAAGCCATTACATCTTATAACTCTTAAAAGAGGAACTTGAACATTTCCAACAACTTCATTAGAAACTATATTGGTATATAAATAAATATTTGAAGAACGAGAACTTAAAGAAGGTACTCCTGTTGCTTTATAAGAAGCATAATGTTTATGTATTTTTTTTTGAAATAATAAATTATTATAATCATCTATGGATTCTAAAGGAAGGCCATAGTAACCTGTTACTTTTGAATCAGTTTCATCTTTAATACCTCCTTCTGCATTTGTTAAGCAAAGAATATCAGACAAAGAGGAAGGCATCCACACAGTATCTCCCCTTGCTACATGTAAAACAGGCTTTAAATTTTCTTTTTCTATACTAATGTAAGGCTCTCTAGCCAAATGAAAAAAATCTAAATTTTTTTCGGCTAACTCTATTGATTTCATTAACTTATTCATTACATCTATATAATTCTCTATATTACCATAATTTCCATATGGCATCATTTTAGTGTGAAAGCTCATGTCTGTTCTAACAGTGTCTATTTCTCCTTCTTCTAATACATGTAATTCATCATTGACCCCCATTTCTTTTCTGTAAATAGCAAAAGTTCGATCTTGTGGAGGATCCTGTGGAATATTGTACCAGGATACAGGAAGGTTTATTTCTACTATGGCCACCTCCCAATGACCTTCTAAATGAAATTTTCCAGGAATTTCTACAAAAAAATGACTTGTTTTATTAATCCGAGATGAATGAATAGTATTAGAAGGTAGAGTAACATAAAAGTCATCTGAGTGAGCCATTTTTTGTTCACCCATAAGCTTCATTTATTTTTAATCTCATTTTGGTTTACATTAACTTGTTTTTTATGTGACGATTTATGCTAGTTTCATACTCATTTAAACATAGAGCTAAATGATCTGTAGTGTATTTCACCAGGTAAGTAAAATTTTCTCTTTGGTTCCATTTCAAAAACATAGCATCACAAACAGGATTCCCATTTAACCATTTCATGTGACAAAATGGACAATTCATTTCTAAATTAATCACAACTACTTCACCATCATTTTTGGTATATTTTAAATGACAATGAACCACACTTGCGTAGCAATGCTTATGAATAGGTTTGCCACAACATATTGTGTATTCTATATTACTTTCATGTTTTTTGCTTACAAGAACTACCCTTCTACATAAAGCACATCCCAAATACACATTACTGTAAAATAAACGTTTTTCTCTTACTTTTTCTTTTATTTTACTTTGAAGCCTTGAAGAGGCATACTGTCTTGTGCCTTTACGTTTATTTTTATTTTTTATGAGATGAAATATTGCTTCTTCATTGTAACCAACAAGATCACTTATAAATTTACATATTTCTTTAGTAAAAGAATGATTCTCTCCTAATAAGATACTGGATGTGATTAAAACTCTAGCAGCTTTAATTTCCTCTTGTATTATCATATTTTTTATTTCTGAGAACATAAAATAACATTGGAAATAATGAGAAAAATATACAAGAGCTTCTGTTTTAATGTTTGATATGTCAATGAATTCATCAGATAAAACAGAAAATATGCTAGAACATTCTTTGGCACTCATAAACGTTTGATTTGGTATGCTCACATTTAAGCAAATTTTAAATTTCTGCATATTTGAAGTAACATTGTTAAAAGAGCACAAACATGAAATGTACTCTACTCTTTCTTTAAGCAGCTCTATGTTCACATCAAGCAACATAGTTACATAGATAAATACAAGTTTAAATATGATAAAATGCTTAACAAATGATTAAATTACCTTAATCCTTTCTACCATGAGAACTTGTATCCTCACTTATTTATTTTTATATTGTTTATCAAAGCTGTTTTAATGAAGCTGTACAAACTAATTTCTAATTTATCTATACCTCTATAATAACTAAAAAACCTTTAATTTTACATGTACTTGTTATACTTTACAAATATCAACTAAAATTAAACCAACTTTACAACAAAGATAAAAAGAAAAAATCTTTTATCTTATTTCATTAAGTGGTTTACAAAAGAAATCTATCCTATCTAATATTAGATTTCTACGTATTTCAGTATATTTTTTGTTTTGAAACTTTGCATAAAGAGGGGTGCAAGTAGGTTTTCCATCAAACCAAGGAATAAAACAGTTTTTACATCTCGCAACCCTTTGGTTTTCAACATAAGAGGAAAAATATTGTAAAAATTCGAGACATCTTGTTTTACTTGGGCTCCCACAACATTGCATATATGTTATTTTAGATAATGCTCTTTTTCTGTTTGTCCTGTCTGCTTTGTGAAATCTTCCACAAGATGCACAACAATAAGTTAAAAATCTCAGGCAATTGTTATATATCATATTGGCTATTTTCATCTTTTTTTTAAGTTTTTTGACACGTTTATATTGAGTAAATTTCCTTTTCCTAATAGTCATAGTTAATGCAGTAGTTTCGCTATAATTATCCTCACAGTCTTTCATACATTCAAGGATTTCATATACTCGAGGTACTCTTAAAAAATCGGCCGCAAACCAAATTATTTCTAAAGAAAACTTGTGAAATTCTCCCATAAAGAAAATAGCCATTTTGATAACGCAAGGAACTTCTTCCACATTATTTATACACCGACTTTTTATATATTCATACAAGAAATCACTTTGAAAAAAAATTGCAAAAAAAACAATACTTTTAATATCTCTAATATCATTTAAAAGAATGTGACATAATTCATCTTCTTCTGATAAGGTCATCATTAAATAGGAGCATTCAGAAATATTCATATATTTTATAGCAGGTATTTCTAAGCTAAGCTCTTTCTTTTCTTTACCATAAAAAGATTGATAGCTTTTAAAATAGTGACATCTTTCATACAACAAAGAACTATCTAAATCTATTTCTATAAAACTATTCATGGTTAGTCTTTTATTTTATCGCATAAAATGATGCTTTCTTCTATACAATTCGGGAGATGGTTATTGGGGAACACTTTACAAGTTACTTTCTCTTTGTTTTTTAAATATTTTTTCGTGTTTAAATTACATTGAAAAATTTTTTCATTAAGTTTTTTTTTATCAATGAAACGTAAAATATCATCAATATCCATAAGATTTTAAAGATGAAAAGTTTTTTAACTGCTACTTGATTTTACTTTTAGGTCCTCTTCGTCCTTTAGTACCTTTAATTAAAGGAGGTGTGCAATGTAAAAAACAACATGCACATCTGTTTATATTATCTGGTAAAATATTCCTTAAAAATACTTCTGCGTGACTCTTTATTCTATCGCATATAGCTATAGTCCTTTCCAAATTTGCTCTGCAAGTATCTGTTTGTGGTTCAAATAAAGTAGATGTTGGATTAAATTCAGATAGTTCTTTTACCTGATGGCTTACTGATAAAGGAATTTTTCTCTTTTTATTTTGAACTTTATTTTTAAAATCAGTAATTTCTTCCTCACTTAAATCATCATTGCTGTCTGATAAAGTTTTGCTAACTTTCTTTCTTTTTTGAAGAGAATGTGTTCCTTTTATATCTTCTTCATTACTGTCACTTTCTTCTAAATCTTTATGTAAAATACCTAGTAATTTTTGCTGTGATTGAATGAAAGCAGGGTGATCTTTTTTTTTTACTGGGTCATTGTCACTCTCACTTTCTGTAGAACTGTTTTGCTCTGAAGAGGATGGTCGCTGTTTAATATTAGACCGGCTTTTATTTTTGTCTTTTAATTTTAATTGAGAAGTGGACGTGATGCTCTCTTTTTTACAAGAATTAAAAGAACTTAAAGCTGAATCTGACAATTTTTCTAAAGAAGGCATGTGATACAATTCATCATTTACTTTTTCTACTAATGAAGTAAAAAAGTTGAAATACAATGAAAGTCCTTTCCCTGGTTTTAAACTCTGTTTTGAGCTTCTGTATTCTGAAGATTTATCGTGGCTGTAATAAAAAATGATATTTATTTGGAGAATTTCAACCAAACATTTTATCAAAATACTTTCTGAAGAAGTTATATCTTTTATTATACCATTATTTTCTCCGCATAAAACCTCATAAAATTGTCTAATTTTTTTATTTTTTTTAATGTAAGAATGAAGAGACGATTTAGTTTCCTGAATTAAAGGATCTATGTAAGATTCTTTGTTGTGATGATACTTTTTATATAGGTGATGCAAAGCAAAATTTAAATTATGTTCTTCACATAAATGAACCCTGTCCCAATATTCTGTATTGCTAGGAGTATCCTCTAATAAATAAACCAGTATCACCCTTAATAAATTATCTATGACAGAAGCCATGAATTAATTTATTATTAAAATATAGTTTACAGAGAACCTTAGCTTCATATAACTTTCTCAACAAGATTGCATAAAAACAGAAATTGATTTATATCTTTAGTTATACAACTTCCAGTAAAAGTGTGAGTAAAAGAAAAAGTTGTTCCTTTATTTTTTATTCTAAGAGAAGAAAACCTAATAGCATCAAAAGATTGCTTTGAGTTTAATAAGTTATGGTTTATTTCCAACCATATTGACTCATATGAATTCGATTCTTTAACTTCTATGCTATAGCCCTTTTCTAAACTTGACACTATTTTAAAGCAAAAATCATGAAATTTAATTCCTTCTTTAATTATAGTAAAAGATATTTGAATATTTACAATGTCTAAACTGTATTGAATTATATTATCTTTGCTGTATTTTTCAAAAAAATTAATGCATGAGGAATAAATAAAGTCTTCTATCTTAGATAAAATACGAGGGATACTATTTTTTATAAATATATAACAATAATTATTTTTAGTAAATTTTAAAGTGTAATCTTTTTCAGAGTACACTATAGAACCTCTATAAGAAGAAGAATTCACCACCTCTCTTTGAAATGAAAGTATGTCAAAAGATGACTTAGGCAATGCTGTTAATCCTAACACAACTAGATGGGTAGAATAATCTATAGGCATTGAAAGCAACCCTAAAATCTATAACTTTGATATTTCTCCCAATGAAGGAAAAAATTCATCTTCACTACGCAACTTTTTCATAGGAATATAGCCCTCATGCTGAACTATGGAAAATAAAAAAATGCTAGTTGTAAAGTGAAAATCAAAAAAAGGAGCCTGATAATAAGAAGGTGTATTTACTATATCTCGAGGATTTACTTTGGTGTAATCATTAAGAGCTAAATTCGCATTGTATACACATGTTTCTGTTATAATCTGATTAAATGTAATATATTTGGCAGAAAAATCTGCTATGTCTAAAGTATGTAGCATATATGTACAATTATGACAAGAGCAAAGTTCTTCAGTTTGACTATCTTTAAATGCGAGATAAAACCTAGTCATAGAGACAGTAAACAATTTGCTCTCCTATGTGATGTTTCAATAAAATAGGAAGATGGTTTATGCTTAGTCGCTTAGTTTTTTTAATGAAATCTTCTTCAAATAAAATATCATCTACTAAGCTCAAAGGTAAAATAGAAAGGAGCTTTTCTCTCCTAGTGTCTTTAAGGTAAACTTTAGATAAACTTAAACAAAGATTTTTTAAAGTAGTAATTGGATGAAACTGATGATTAATCTGTTCTGCTATTTCTGACACTTTTTCAACTAAGTCGTGAGTTATAACCTCATAAGGAGGGCAAATATGTTCATATGGTTTAAAAGATGCATGAAAATGTGTTGTTCCAAGAAAATTACAATAAAAACATTCACAAAATCCTTGACCGTTTGTTGTAAAATTGATTAAAAGATAATAAATATCAATTGGTTTTTCCTCTTCTAGTTTAGCCAAATCCATTTACAGCAATAAGGCTTTAAAAGTTTTCAGCGCTTTTCAAGAACAATTTGAATAAACACTTGTTCAATGGACACTTGCATTAGTTTGATAAAAGTTTACAGTGTCTACCTTTAAAAGTGGACTCAGCTTTTATCCTAGGTGAAGCTTTACGAGTTTTCAGCGCTTTCTGAGAACGATCAGAGTCCAAACAGCTTCACTTAAATCGAGCGATCCTTTTCATGGATGTCTAAAGGTAGACCATCTGTAGCCCATTTGTGGAACGTCTAGTTGACTCTCAGCAAACGAGCATTAAGGAATGGAACCGCAGCTTTTTTCTGTAAGTCAAATAATGTAGATTTAGCATATCAAATATTATATGGCTATTACAAAAAGTTCAGTTTCTTGCTCTTTGTCTTTATAACTCAATGTTTTTAAACTGCTATTAAATTAAGAAAAAGCAACAATTCTCAGTGTTATTAACAATACCATAATGCATTTGTGTGTATGAGCTTCATTGCACATTTAAAGATTTTTTATAAGTTACTACATGTCTAAAAGTTCATTGAATAATGGAATTCATACAGCTATAAAGCATTCGCACTAACAATATGAAGGAAAAATACACGCTGACAGTTTGATATTTAAAATCATATAACAATTTCATGGAGAAATTCACGCTGACAGTTTAATTCAATTATCTGAGTGCTGTTGTCAAATTGTTAATTTTATAAAGTGCTTTTGTCCCTTGTCACTCAGCTCTATAACTATTTTTTATCTTAAAAAGATCTTGCCAATGTGGGTTTTAGCAATTTGAGACCCTAAGCAAGCCAAACTACTAAACCCAGTTTGCCTAAAGCATAATGAGTAAACTTGCAACATAAATGTAACTTAATTTCTCACAATATGAAACCTTAGCCCACTAAATGGGAAAGCCAATTAGTAAAACTGGTCTTTGCTATAGCAATCCATGCTCTCAAAACTAATTGTATGAACCAAAATCCCCTAAGCATAAAAGAATCTCACATACAATATGAGCTATCATGTGTTAACTCTGGCTTGCAAATTCCCTTGAGATACAGCATATCTGCCATTTTTATAAAAGAATTAACAGCTCTAAATCTCTGCTATAAATATATTCCATCACCTTTCAGTTAAAGCTCTATGTAGCGTATTTCCCCGTGTATTGGCTTAGTCAAGTGTATTGGTCTACCTCGTGTATTAACTAAGTTATATTCAAAATATGTGAAAAAAAACACTGTAGTCCTTAGCCCATGTATATCCCTACCCTGTGTATATGTTATGCACAATATGGGAATTTGCACAGTTTAGGAATAATAAAGCCTAATAGATAATTCTGTTGGAACAATTTGATTTAAAATCAGATCTCTAAAATTTATGTGTCATTTTATTTTTCACCTCGCCCACAAGCTGTAATGGGTGTTGTATAGGGTATGTTTGAAGCATCTTACATCTAACTTTAGGTGTGAATTAAGCTGTGAGAATGACACATTGGGACTGTCAAACAACAAACTCTGGTGCAATTATGAGTTACCCATCACTCTTTAAACCAAAGGTATCAAGGAATTTTCAAGGATGGACATTTTGCAAACCTTTGTGCAATGTTAGAATGTTTATTTCATTTAACTCTTTAGACCTCAACCAATTGTAGGAAACAATGCTTTATTTCCTCAAGATTTCACCGATTTTAGCTAAAAATGGGCATTTTTTTGGCCCTTCACCTCACTTTAAACCTTTGTAAATTTTCTAATGCTCATATGGTGATAAGAATTCAACTTTTAAGTTTGGCTGAACAGTATCAAACAGGAACAGCAACTTCTGTTAATTTCTCATCAGTGATATTTGCTTTTGTCTTGCCATGAAAAATCAGTGAAAATTGTTCAAAAATCGACCGTCAATGGTCGTTTTGAGGAGACTAGACCCGGCCGTTTTTGGCCGTTTTAAGGTCTAAAGGGTTAAATTTTCCTGAATTGCGCAGCCTAAGAGAGGACAATTCCAGAATTGGGCAAAATCAGTAATGGGCAATTCCGGAATTGTGTCCATTCCTACTTGGTGCATAACATATAGACCCAGTTAATTTGACAGTTTTGCTTGTATTAGCTCAGTTTTATACATGGGGAAATACGGTAAACAGGTCCATTCTTTGGTTAGAGTATCAGAACAGCTGGGTCATGTTCCTGGTCTTAATGGCTGGTGTATAAAGCTGTTTACACCTAACTTAAATGGAGAGTATCGACAGAGCGGAATGTAAGATGTAAGTTAACACCATGCGTTCTACTTAAATCATAGATAAAGAATAGGGTCGAGTCTGTTGTTCCCTCAATTCCCTTAGCGAGCTATTCTTTCTTCATTCTAAGCAAGCACCATGTACTGCACGGTTATATTTGTTCTGCTCTCTGCTGTTTCTATCATAGAGGCAAAATCGTGTTTTTGTGAAAAAAAACAGCATTTAAAATGTGACAACTGTCTACCAACACGTGCCACGGTGGACACAGTGAAAAGCTCCTTTGTAGAATGGGAAGATTTCGTTGATATAAACCACATAAATTACAGCACCAATACTTTCCCCTTCTTAAGAAGAATTGAGATACAAGGAATACCTATTTTCTATTGCTCCTATGGAACATGTAGGTAAGTTTGTGAAAAGTTGATACTTAATAATATGACGATTAATGTCCTTTGTGTAGCCAAAGTCAAGTCCTCTGCGCATGTGCAAGTTATAGCCCTGAGAATAGGTCAGCAAGGTAGCAGGTAAGGTCATGCACCAGTGATTTCAGTCAGGTAACAGGTAAACTTACATGCTGCTGGCGACCTCCTGTGAAATATACATGTACTAAACCACTCGATCTATGAACTAAATTTAAAGCTAGTTTTAAGCTCCTCACAAAAGTTTGCAATGAAGCATGCTATGGTATATTTTAAAAGCAGCAATTTATTTAACTTAAACTAAAGAAGCTCACTTTTTCCTTTGTAGTTTATTTCTTGTTTAAATGGGAAAAAAGGGCGACTGAGTGTTATCCTCTCTAACAAAAACCCTGCTAGCTTCAAAAAAATATCTCCCCCAGTCTTCAACACACGTGGCTTCGATTTTTCTCACCTGGGAAAAACTACAATGTATAACCGTAATGTGTTTCAGACCTAACTAAAGGTAAACTATCCTAAACATGAGTTTGACCCCCCGGCTTAGATAATAAAAAAATTCTCGGAATTTATCTAACTTAAACTAAAAAAAGCTCACTTTTTCCTTTGTAGTTTATTTCTTGTTTCAATAGGGAAAAAAAGGGCGACTAAGTGTTATCCTCTCTAACAAAAACCCTGCTAGCTTAAAAAAATATCTCCCCCCAGTCTTCAACACACGTGGCTTCGATTTTTCTCACCTGGGAAAAACTACAATGTATAACCATAATGTGTTTCAGACCTAACTGAAGGTAAACTATCCTAAACATGAGTTTGACCCCCCAGCTTAGATGATAAAAAATTTCTCGTATAAAAAAATATAGAAAATAATTATTTCCCACAGGAAAATTCAACTTACCTATCCTAAAGGTGTGAGAGCGTCAACTAGCAGCGCTAGCATCTATCCCAAAAGTGAGATAGCATCAACTGAGACCGTTCTCTTCATAAAGAAGTCATCAGCAACTACTAAAGCAGCAAATTATCATATAGAAGTGACCGCTGAAAGTGCTAGCTTAACTACAAATTCAGACAGCACCTCAGCTTATATAGACAATGGCTCAGAAACTCTGGAGAAAAATTCTCCTCGTGCAGACAGCGTGTTGACGTCCACCCGTGTGAATGATGATGCTGATCAGAGCTCCTCCATTTATATAGACAGGGGAAGTGATGTCACCACTGTGGCAAATGTTGCAACATCTTTCCCCTCCTCGCCTTTGAAAGCAGCTGTCACCTCATATTTAAATTTCACATCTGCAGGTGAAACAATGGAAATAAGCACTGTGTCAGCTAATTTTGAAACAAGTCCAATGCCTGAGGAAAAAACTAACCTTCCATTTCGCCATAGGACTACTCTCATAAATGCCATATCTGGAAGCTTTATGTCTCCAACATATGCCACAACGCAGGATGGAACCTTAGTAACTAATTTGCCTCAAGGTATAAGTCAACAGCTCTCTAACACCTTGGTATATACCAATGTGATCACTGCTTTGGGTTTCATGATTTGTCTCATTCTGGCTATAACTTTTGGCATCAAATTAATGAAGAGGGAAAAAACTAAAGAAAATAAAACCAAAAGAATGGCATACATGGAAAGAGGGGAATCACTATGGAGCGAATGTGCAGAACCACTGTCTGGTGGGGAATCAGTGGAAATGCAGGAATTATAAATTATCCCGCTATATTGTATGGTAAAAGCCACCATATTTTTGTTTGAGATAAAACCCAAACAGAAGGATCACTTAAAAAGCAATAAGTTATAAACAGTTAAGCACTAAAAATCATGATAACATCATTTCTGTATCATGATTTAGATCTGATCATAGTCGCCATCCTATGGGTCACTTATTTAAGATATCTTAAAGTATCTCACCCTTAAATAGCAATATGTAAAAGCAATTATTTACTCATCATATTAAGCTCAAAAAGTATCTTAAATAGAACTATATCATAACTTTTTTATATGATATAAAAATAAAGCGCTATTAAAATTGTATAAGATTTCATGGAAACTCCATGTTAACTCTTAAATTACCTATATATGTGCTACATATGCAAGCTATTGTAGTGTTAGATTTCAGCCAGTACAAAAAAGGTTCAAAGGAATCCTAGGTTAACACTTATGCTAACAATCATTTATCTATAGGGCATTAGCACATTAGGCTATGGAGGCCGCCATTAGACCCCGACTGCACTATGACTAACACCTTCAGCCCCCGTCTCTGCAGTAAATGCCAGGGATGCTTCCCATTGGTCAATAATACAATAGCCATGTGCCGTATACTTTAGTGCTGGTGTTTATCAGTCTGCTTATATATTGTACCTATAGGTCATCATGATGCTCCAATGAAATATGGATAAATCTGCTCAACAAGAATTCATTGGAGCATCCTATAAACCATGCAGAGCTGCTAACGATCTTTTATCTTTAGTTTAGTGGTGGTGTCCATCAGTCTGCTTATATATTATACCCATTGGTCATCATGATGCTCCAATGAAGTGCTATAAAGCAATCTCACTATCTCTTCATCAATGCATATTAAAAACCAGTAATCAGGATATATACCATAGTCTCTAGTTATCCTTAACTTACTTAGATTTTATATCTGTGTTATATTGCTAAGATAGCACTCATATATGGTATGAATCTTTTAGGTAAAATAAATGCTATCAAGCAAACAAGATAGTGTTTTATTAATGTTTAATTATAACGAAATATTATACCATTATGCAATGTCCAAATGATGTAAATTAAAGTCAACATCTAAAATGTGAACATGAATCAAAGCAAGAAGCTGACCATAAAAAAGTTGCATGTAATTACTTCGAAATGACAACTACCTGGAGCTATATCGTTGTAGTGTCCCTCATAAAAATGGTCAACAGCGGTCAGCTTTAGCCCTAAGCTATGCTGACCTTACTAAGGACATGAGTGATAATGAGATGACCACTGGTCAGCAATTTGCTAAAGGCGCTCCCTACATGATTTCGAAACACACATGACGCCTTACATAAGGCCAACCAAATTTATTGTAAACTTAGTTTAAAAAAACATTGAAAATGATTTTTTTAAAGCTTTATACTTAAACAGGTGTAAATTTTAAAGCTAAAACCAATATTTTTATCATCATAATAGTTTATAAAGAGAAAGAAGTAAAAAAAAAACAACAAAATGTTGTGAAACAAATACTTTAATATTGTTTAACCTTACTTAACGCTACAACAAAGAAAGATGCAGGTCAACCCCCAATTTTCATTAGGGTCAAGTTTTTAATAACGACTCACTCTGCTATAACTGCTTGGCGAGACAAGATGGAATCCTTTGGTTTACTTGAGGCTACTATACCTTTTATGAAGGTTTTTCAATACAACATCAATACTAAATTCCTATGGGAGCTAAGAGACAAGAGAGCAGATCCAGTGACACACCGTGGTAAGTGTTCAGCACTTAATGGTACTGCAACAGAATGTCAGAAACCAGCTAAAAAAAACCTGTGTCCTTTTCACAACCATCTGAAATTTCTTGTTGAAAAATTTCAAAAAAATATTGAAGAAAAAGACAGCTCATATACAGCCACAGATTGTGCCCATGGTATACCATTGAGAATGCTAATAAGAGCCACCATGTTCCATGGGATAATGGACGATGCTCATGTTTATTGGCTTGTTCACATCTTATGTCATCGCATTTCAGTTAAAGATATATTAGATATCTTAAAGGTTAACACCAGTGCTCATCGCAATGGGGTAAAAAGTTCAATCATCCAAAGCTGGATAAAAAATGAATCACTTAACAAAAATTCCATAAAAGAAGCACTGGTAGGAACCTTTTGGCATTATAGCAGATTTTTTAACAAGAAAAAACTTTATGTTATCAAAGGCTGTTGTTTCGTATATTCTTCCGATCTGTTCAAATTGTGTTTAAAAAAAATAGAAAAATGTCACACTGGATGTGCTCCTACTGAATACCCCAATGTGTATGATATATTACACAAAATCTACATAAATCAGGGGTTTATATCATAAAGTATCTAAGTTCCCATACATAAACTACATTTTAAAACAGGGAAATTTTAGACCATTAAGATCAAAATTTAAATGCTGCTCTATAGGATAGCCTTCTCGCGGCGGCAGTGAAGAATTCACATAGAAATAGCCGTATCTTATTACAGCAAAACATTCTATGTTAATTTACCAATGATCCTATTACATATAACAAAATAAAGATTTCACAAGACAGCTTAATTATCTTTAATGGAGCTCTAATTTGGTAGCGTCCACCACTGTGCTAGAGTCAGCGGGTGTAACTCCTCGATCTA
Source organism: Acholoe squamosa (assembly GCA_949317995.1). Lineage (NCBI taxonomy): Eukaryota > Metazoa > Annelida > Polychaeta > Phyllodocida > Polynoidae > Acholoe > Acholoe squamosa. Next base: position 5,763,656 of record OX439050.1, on the reverse strand, counting down.
AAGCACCTTAAATACCAGCATATTTTCCTTATACAAAACTAACGAAAAAACAAAAGATACTTACTCAATGTTACTTTTATTAACAAAATTCGTTTAAAAAATAGTAAAACTTCGTTTATCTTAAAATATTAACTTCATAACATGGTGTAAAACACCTCTGTGATTTTTCAAAGTTAAAAAACCATG